>CM071861.1:2508079-2551885 GCA_036759665.1 Gynandropsis gynandra | reverse complement strand
TACGCGTTGAACAAGCACTAAAAGAGGCTGAACTATCAAGAAAGGAGGCTGAACTATCAAGAAAGCATGCTGAACGATCAAATAGGCGTATGGATAAGCTTCTGCGCATGATGAAAGCGCAAATGCCTAACATCGATTGGGATGCAGTTCAGAACAGTCCCTAAAACCTGATTTTCTTGTAGTGTTTAACTCCTATATATTTTTGCTTCTCCTGGCCCATTTCACTTGTAGGTAAGTCACATAATCTTCCATTGACATGTTTTGATGTTTTTATGTTGCTTTCGCAAGTTTTTCTACCACCATTATAGCGAATAAGTTATATATCTTCTTAGCTCTAGACCTTGTGACCGGTCCCCGTGTCTAGACATTCTATGCAACCATACAATGTTTCTAAAAAATAATGAACCTATAAGTGATGCAACATCGATCTTATGACATGCAATAAAATGTGTCATTTTAAAAAATTGAATCATGTTTAGATTTGAACTTAGGAAGACCTAAGATGAAATCCATGGAGATATCAGTCTATGGTGTAGTAGGAATGGGTAAAGGTAAATACATACTATGTGGTTGCAATCGAGATTTGACATTTTTACAAGTCAATCACATCTATAGATGTGTTCGACATATCTCTGCAAGTGAGGCCAATAGAAATATTCCTAAAAATGGAAAATATTTTGGCCACTCCAAAGTGTTCCACTAGTCCTCCCTTTGTGCTTCACGAACCAATAAATCTCGAATAGAAACTAGCCAATCCATGAAAGCTTTAGACCCTTCTAACCTTTTTAGGGCCCATCCAATTGCGTATGGCTTCGATGTTGTCTTCACCGACGTGTATTCCCTGTTCACTTACAACAAATCCAAAGAATACAAGACTATCTAGTCATAACAATAAATTTTCCTATAATATTCTTAAAAATATGATTCATCAAAACTCACACACGTGCTTGGTGGGCATGACTAAACATTCATAAAGCCCTAACTTTTATTTAAACATTCTTTTAAATAACATAGAAGACTCGTTAAATTCACAAAACATGTAATCTAAACGAGGTTTATAGTCTCACTGGTACAATACATAATGACATACTCTATCGCATACATCTTTTCTCCTTGAGTTTGGTTTGGTATGATGGAATCTTGGCGTTAGGTAAAAGATCAAATTGGTATTCAATCTCAAGTAATTGAGGCAAGCCATTGGGTGTTTCTTCGGGAAACACATCTTCAAAATTCTGCAAAATATCATTGACAACACTAGGAAAAAGAAGAGGTGAGTCCATTAGTGAAATAAAATTCTTTGAAACAAAGTACAAACGTAGGCTGGTTTGAATGCCAAGTCTTTTGAACTCGTTCGCTCTCATTGAAAGAAATCTTGTACTCACATGTTGTCCCTCAAAGGTCTATTTCTAGGTTTTTTCTCAAGAGCTCACAGTTTTTGTGAACTGTCTCATATCCACTCATAAAAGGCTCTCTCTTCTCGTTCTTTAGTAACAACACTCGATCTTTCAATATCCAACTCTTTGCTCAGCCTTGTTTTCTACATTTTGTTTATCAAACCATTTAGCTTTGGGCCGAAAGTTAGAAGATTTACCGTGCCTCTAGTAGTTTTTTCCATTTCTCTTTAGTTGCTTCATGATTTTTTTTACTTCCAGTCCAACAAGTTGTCAATATCCACGTAAGGGTGAGTTTCCACACGGTTGTATATACAAGGGCTGAGACCATTTAGAAACGATCCATTGTTTCCCTAATATTCCTCGATGTTTCCTTAAATCATCAGGAAGTCCATCTCCTTATAGTATTCTTCTGCGATTTTACTACATTGCACCGATCGCAACACTGACTGACCTCCCGGTTATGGTGAGAAGATACAAATCGATGTCGCATGATGTTGTGCATCTTGTCCCAAGTGGTGATAGCATGATTTCCAAGACTCCTTTGAGAAAACATGAGTTTCTTTCATTACACCAGTGCATAGTTGCTGAAATTGGTTACCGCCAATTTTACGTTCTTAATTTCAGAGTATTAAAGGTAGTCAAAAACCATCTTTGTCTTTCTTTCCCACTTGAAACTCCCACGTAGGAATCTCTTTTTTGAAGATAGTGATGTCATCATCGATTTGATCCATTGCACATTGATTATGCCTCATATATTACTAGTCGTGTTCCTACTACTCCGTTCTAGCTCTCCATGTTATACTTTTTCTATCCGACCATGTCGTTGGTTGACCGTTGTGAATTCTTGCATTATGCATCTGAATTCGTCCTACATCAATTGTAATTATGGTTGAAACTGAGTTGTTCCCTCACCCTTGCGGTGGTTCATCGCGATGGTTCTTAGAACTATGCATCGGAAAGATAATAACATAACAGATAAAAGAAAAAAAGATGAATGAAACTTACGATCTCTCGGAAAAAGTGTTTCACTTAATTTTTCATTCACACTCGTGTTTGCCTTTCCTCGACTTCTCCTGTTCAATTTAATCTAGAACTCAAGAATACTTGAAATGAATTTCCAAAAATTTCATATTAAATCTTGACGATACAAGTGTATAACATCGACACTACCTTTAAGTTTCTTAATCTACACTACTTCTATTTCCCTTTCTTCTTTAGTGTGTTTATTGTTATTTATTTTCTCCTTTTACTTCATTTTTTTTCTTTTCTTTTTTTTTGTTTTTCTTTTTTATTTTTATGTGATTTTTCCTTTTACGTCTTCCTTTTTTCTTTGATTTGTTTTTGTTTTTTTCATTTTCTCATTTTTTTGTTTTTCTTTCTTTTCAAAAATTATAAAAACTAACTAAACTAAACTAATATTGAAACAAAGAGACAGAAAAAACAAAATTACTATGCTGACACAAGAACACGGTTCTAATCCAATTGATATGAACATAGACTGATGTTATTTTATTAGATGGATGGAAACAAACTAAAACCCCTTAACAATCCGATCGCACAAATTGAAGCTTGTCTCTCCTAAGAAAGAATTTGCCAAACCTTAACTACAACCCACCTAGAAAACCCCAGAATCAACGAATGACGCGACAACACTTGTAAGACCTCTGCATAAATCTTTAATCTAAAATCTCCAAAACTTAAGTATGTTCGGTCGAGCAACCTGTATGCTCGATCGAGTCCTCCCACACTCAACTCAATTGAGTTATGTAATGCTCGAGTCGAGCTATCTATTTCTTCAAATACAATATTTATCTAGAGAATTTGCTCAGATTGAGTGATTAGTTGTTCGAGCCGAGCGCCATTTGCTCCTCTAACTTTTTATCCTCTTGATCACTTCCACTTGTAGATAAGTCACTAAGCCTCTATTGACATATCTTGATACGCACAATTAATATGTTTACGTACAAATTATATATACATGTACATGTGAAATTTATATAATAATAATAATAATAACAATGATAATAATAATAATAATAATAATAATAATAACAATAATAACAATAATAATAATAATAATAATAATAATACCCACTTGCAAATTAGAAAGTGTGATCATTTGCAAAGATATATATTCGCTGATCTTTCTATAAATATATTTTTATTTCAATTGCAAACATAGTTCTGTATTTTTCCTCCTGCCGAATCCACTTACATGCAAAAGAGACTTAGGTGGGTGTGATGGGATATTGTGACCTGACCACCTAATTGTTATTATCATCAATAATGTTATTTTTTATAAAGACCACCTAATTATCATCATCACAATGTTATTTTTTATAAAATCATTTTCATAGTGAACAATGACATAACAGCTGTGTGGATTTCCATTTTCATTGAGAAACAATTATTTATTAAATATAACAATTAATTAATTATGGAAAAAAATGAAAATGAAAATTTATTTCAAAATGATTGAAAATATATAAATTAACTTTTATTCACATATTTATAATTTTGTCTATTATTTAAAAATAATATATAAACTAAAATTCTATTTTCATAATAATACATAACCTAACAACATAGTTTCAATATAATATAAGAGTTTTTGAAATTATTTTCAACTTTAACGAATTTATACTCATTAATCCATTTATAAATTATTTAAAAATTCATACTTTCCAGTACATTTCATAAGTAGCAATTTTGACTACATAAATATTAATATTTTTTATTATTCTAATAAACATTTTCATTTTCGACAAATATTATGGGTTTCTAAAACATCAAAATTGAAAATTGTTTACACGTCTTAGTTCCAAACTACCATTATTTTGTTCTTATAGTTATTTTTTTTATTTGTTAACGCGGGAACCCCGGTCCAGAACCGGGTAAACCCGCGGATCCGGGGTAGATCATGTGAATACCCCTCCCACCTAATTGCGGAACAAAGGAATCGAACCCAAGAAAGGGACTTCCGATGGGTTCAATCACTTTGACACCACAAGCGGTGGTAAAATTACCTTCATAAAAGCATCCATTTCTAACGCTGAAAAACAACAAACAAAATCGAGTATTATTCAAATCGTAATCGAGTATTTAGTTTCCTTTACTCTTGTACCATGAGGACGTTGAATTTGTATATCCATTGTACCTTTTAGATTTGAGCCAATATACTCTCATTGCATTCATTTCAACCGTCATTACTCATGATCTTTATATACTTTTGGCACTGATATCATGGTGTGGAAATTTTGTTAAAAAACTGAACACTTACACACATTAGTACTATAATATGTTATATGAAATTTTCATAGTTCATATCACAATCCAGCAACATTTGGTTCATTTAAATGAGTTATGAACAATAACTTTCTAACATAATGTACATGTCTTTTATATTGTAGAGAGTAACATAGTGTTTTCTTTCTTTCTTTGCTAGGAGATAAGATTGTTTCTTATGAAAACATTTCTTAAAATGCACGTATTTACAATAATAAACTAACTCACTATTTTTTATATTATATACTGCTACAAACAAGAGAGATTCGGAATATGATTCTCTGTATTTCGTTGTTCTCATTACATTAGAAACATTTATATATATATACATATAGTTTGGTACAACTGTTTGTATTCTAAACGTTTCGTATTCAGAATATAAAATACCGAGTAGATAAGATAAGAACACTTCGTATTCCGCACTATAGAATACCAAGAAGATAAGATAAGAATACTTCGTATTCTACACTATCCTCTAATACCCCCTTCAATTTAGAGCGTACAAATTTTGTAAGCCTAACTTGGAAATAAACGTAGTAAACTCCTTCCAACCGAGTGACTTGGTAAGGACGTCCGCAAGCTGATCATGGGCGGAGACGTGAGAAGTAACCAAAGAACTAGTAAATAACTCATTTCGAACGAAATAACAATCCACCTCAATATGCTTCGTGGGCTCGTGGAATACTGGATTGGCGGCAATGTGTAAGGTGGCTTGACTATCACAAATAGCTGAGCCGGAACACGATGAGAGATCCCGATGCTACAAATATTTGAGTCACTTAAGCTCACGAACTGTCATAGCCATAACACGGTACTCAGCTTCAGCAGATGAACATGAGAGAGTTTCCTACTTCTTTGTCTTCTAAGAGAAAGGAGACCCGCCTAAGGTGATGAACTAACCTGTGAGAGAACGAAGAGTGCAAGGATAACCAGCCCAGTCCGAGTCGCACCATGCAGAAAGAGTAAGATCAGCTCCAGCCTTGAGTAGAATTTCTTGACCCGGAGATGACTTGAGATTGCGAACCACCCGAATAGCTGCTTCCCAGTGATCGACGATGGGTTGATGAAGGAATTGAGATAGAGTATGAATATTGTAGGCAAGATCCAGATGCCTAACACCAAGATATATGAGACGGCCAACAAGACGATGGTAGCGATCAGGATCAGAGAGAAGATGAGAAAAAGAAAAAGCCAAACGATGATTATGTTCCAATGGAAAGAAGGTGGGATGAGAGCCTTACAAACAAGTCTCCGAGATAATATCGAGTGTATACTTGCGTTGACACAAGTATAAACCGAAAAAGCTCTGAGCGACTTCGATGCCCAAGAAATACTTCAAGACACCTAGATTCGTCATGTGGAAGCATGAGCACAAATAATCCTTGAAATGCTAGATCTCAAAGGAAGAGTTACCGGATATAATGAGGTCATCAACATAAACCAAAATACCGAGACGAATGCGACCATGAGATGAGGAGAACATAGAGTAATCTGCAAGGATTGAACAAACCCATAACGAGCCAAAGCCGAGGGAAGCTTGGCAAACCAGAAAGGCGGTGCCTACCATAAAGAGCTTTGTGGAGACGACATACAAGAGAGTCTCCATCAGATCCAAATCCATGTGGAAGTTTAATGAACACTTCCACGTGGAGATCACCGTGGAGAAAGGCATTTTTAACATCCATCTGATGAACCTCCCAGTCAAGAGCAGCATCAACAAAAAGATAGGTCCAAACGGTCGTCATTTTGGCAACTAGAGCAAAGGTTTCGCTGTAATCAACACCTTCTACCGTGAAATTCCCCATGACAACCAAGCGGTCTTTGAATCGCTTAATAGAACCATCAAAATGATACTTTATCTTGTAAATCTATTTGTAACCAATCGCTCGTTTGCTAGGAGGTATGTGCTCGAGCGTACAAGTTTGATTCTTCTGCAGAGCTTCAATCTCACATTTCATGTCCGACCGCCATCGACGATCATGAACCGTCTCATCAAACAAGCGAGGCTTAGAATGTGAAGATATTGCCGCTAAAAAAATCCTTATAACGAGATGAGAACATATCAGTCGAGAGATAATCAAAGATAGGGTGGTTCGTACCTGAGGACGCGGTCGGAGACGAGTAAGCAGACGCAAGGGGCAAAGCGCGGACGTAGTTTGTGAAAAAGTCTCAGGGTTTTATAGACATAAACCGCTGATGGTGACTGCGACCAAGGAGTTGAGCTGGAACAGGGACTGGATCAGTAGCTAGATCGGAGATGTCACGAGAAGACAAAGAGTCTTCTACAGGCGAAACCCCCCTGTCTAATGACCTCAAGACATAAGCGTTTGGGGTTGCAGATGACCTAGGACCAAGGACGATCATTGGCAGAGAAAGACCAGAATCAGTGCTGGAGTTAGAACCGGAAGACGGAGAGACAAAATCCATAAAAATCGTAGAGTCCAGGCTGAAAGCCACGACAAGAGGAGAGAGCGGAGGCTGCGAGTGACCCATAAGTAGAGAGGAAGAGGCGGCCGCAAGAGACTCGTAGGGAACCAACAAAGACGCAAGCCGACTTTGCAAGACAAAGTTATCACCATGACGCAGAGATTGTAAGCATAGCAAAGGCTACCGAAGACATGCAAATTTATGAGAGAGGGAGGTGTACCGTGAAGAACCTCATAAGGGGTCTTTCTACTAAGAATCTTTGATGGAATTCGATTAATAAGATATTCCGTTGTAAGACCGTTGTAAGGGGTCTTCCTCAATTCTTTCATCAAGTCCACAGCAAGAGACGTCTGAAAGAGTAGGGCACGGGCCACGTTCAAGATGTGACGGTGATTCCTCTCGGCACGACCGTTTTGCTGAGGAGTACCGACACACGAGGTCTCATGAATAATTCTTTCGTTGAACTGATAATCCCGCAAGGAGGTGAACTCAGTATCATTATCATTGCGAAGGAAAAGAACTTTCTTACGATGTTGACGATCAACCATAGAGCAAAAACCACGAATATAAGAGTGTACATCAGATTTGGCATGCAGAAGGTAGAGCCAAACAACCCTAAAAAAATCATCCACCACTATTAAGAAGTACCGTGCACCAGAATAAGAACCAATACGGTAGGATCCCAAACATCACAATGATAATTTGAATTCTGAATTAATTTAATTAGAAAGAGCCTAAACGGCTATATGTACAAAAGAGAACATTAGACCTAATTACAAGATTAGACCTAATTACAAAAATTACGTTTATGCCCTTTTTACATGTATATCCTTTACACGCCCCTCAAGATGGAGCACCCGTGGTGAGTCCAATCTTGGAGCATAAGACCTCGAATGGTAGTCTCGGGAGAGGCTTCATGAGAATGTCTGCAAGCTGATCAGTGGCTCGAACATGAGTGACCCGAAGAGTGTTCGACTCAACCAGGCCGCGAATTAAGAGATAGTCGAGAGCCAAGTGTTTCATCCGAGAGTGGAAAATCGACTTAGCACTTAGATATGTTGCTCCAATGTTGTCGCGGTAGATGGTGGGTGGTGATGATGACGTGATTCCAAGCTCAGATAGTAAGGCGATGACCCAGAGGACCTCTACGGCTGTGGACGCAATAGATCGGTATTCAGCCTCAGTAGACGAAAGGGAGAGTGCGGTTTGCTTCTTAGACGACCAGGAAATAGGATGTGCACCAAGGAAGAGAAGATATGCTCCGGTGGACTTGAGATCATGAGAGTCTCCAGCCCAGTCTGTATCGGTAAAGGCATGTAAGGAGAGGGTGTTGTGCGCGGATAAGAAGATACCTCGATCCTTCGTACCAGCAAGATAACATAAGACTCTTTCAACAGCTTGCCAATGAACATCCGTGGGAGCATGCATGAATTGGGATAGCATGTTGACAACGAAGCTTACGTCCGGTCGTGTGAGAGAGAGGTATCGTAGTCCTCTAACAATGGACCGATATTTCGTTGGATTGGAGAGGGAAGTACCGGTGTCAAGTGTCATACGTGATGTTGACGGCATGGGTGTAGGAACCGGCTTTGATTCATGCATGATACAGCGCTGGAGAAGATCATTGATGTACTTTCGTTGAGTCAAAAGTAGACCATCAGATGTCCGCGTTGCTTCTACCCCGAGAAAGAATGATAGGTGGCCCAAGTCTTTGATGGACAAGCGTGCGGCTAGGGCATCAATGAACTGCTGTACCCGTGATGCAGAATTGCCTGTAACAACAATATCATCAACATAGACCAGCACATATAATTGTAGCGCGGTTGTGTTGAGAATAAACAAGGAGGTGTCCGCCAGAGAGTTTGTGAAACCGAGAGCTAGGAGAAATGTGCGAAGCTCCAAATACCATGCTCGAGGGGCTTGTTTAAGCCCGTAGATTGCTTGTTGAAGTCTGCACACATGATGAGGTTGAGTTTGCTCAATGAAACCCGAGGGTTGAGACATGTATACCTCCTCCGAAAGACGGGCTTGAAGAAAGGCATTATTGACATCAAGTTGTCGTAGAGACCATCCGCGGGAGACAGAAATACTCAAGATGATACGGATGGTGGTAGGCTTTACAAACGGGCTGAATGTCTCATGATAGTCGATGCCCGGTCTTTAATGAAACCCCTTTGCAACAAGCCGAGCTTTGAATCTTTCCACAGATCCGTCTTGTTTTCGTTTGATGCGAAACACCCATCGGCAACCAACGATATTTTTTGCTTGAGTGGCTGGAACAAACTACCACATTTGATTGCGATGTAAGGCTTGTAATTCGGCATTCATTGCTTCACGCCATCTAGGATCCTTTAAGGCTTGAGTGATATTGGCCGGTTCAGTTTCTACCTGAGCAACAAGAGCAGATCGGTTATTGTTCTTAGTAATATTACTCTTTGAACGGGTAACCATCGGGTGAGAAGTTCTAGGACGTTGTAGTGGCACGTCCAAGATGATGAGCTCAGGAGACTGTGATGATGTTGGTGGCGCAACATCAGGAGGAGTCGGAGACCGAGAGACAATATCCGAGGGTTGCGGCGGCGAAGGATCCGAGCTTAGGGGTTGAGATGACAATGGAGCAATGAGCGGCGTCGTGAAGGATGGTGTAGGACTGACGCTAGGTGGAGGGTTGACAATGGTGTTTGGTATTTTGGTTTGTGGGAAGAATTTGGTAGGATCGTCAAAGGGATAGATAGAGTCAAAGAATTGAACATGACGTGAGACAAATATACGCGACCTAAGAGGGTCAAGACAAACGTACAAGCTTTGGGTGGATGAGTACCCTAGGAAGACACATGGATCAGACTTGGGTTCTAATTTGTTTGCTGTATAAGGACGTAACCATGGGTAACATAGACATCCAAAGACGCGAAGCTTAGTGTAGTTTGGTGGTTGTTGGAATAGACACTCGTAAGGGGAGGACATACTAAGAGTAGGTGTCGGGAGGCGGTTAATGAGATAAACCGCTGCGGAAAATGCATAAGACCAATAGGATAAGGGCATGGAGGAATGCGTGAGAAGGGAAAGACCGGTTTCTACGATGTGCCTATGTCGTCTTTCAGAGATGCCATTGTGTTCGGGAGTATGTGGTGGAGACGTGTAATGAGAAATGCCATTAGAGGATAGAAAAGAATGCAAGGCAATGAATTCACCTCCGTTATCGGAATAAAGTGTTGAAATGTGTTTTTCCAATTTGTTTTCAACAAGTGATTTGAATTGAATGAATGTGTCACGAACTTGGGATTTGGTTTTGAGTGGATACAGCCATGAATAACGTGTAAAGTGATCTACGAATAGGACATAATATTTAAAACCATCAATGGAATAAATAGGAGATGTCCAAACATCGGAAAAGATCACTTCAAGTGGACGAGAAGTGATAAGAGTGGAAGTTGAAAATGACAATTTGTGGCTTTTATTTCGACAACAAGCATTGCAAAACAAGTAAGGGGAATCCCGAGACAATGATAGATCAAAAGTTTTGATAACTTTATTCAAAATGAAAGACGACGGATGACCTAAACGAGAATGCCACTCGGACGAAGTGGTCTTGACACTATGAAAGGCATGAAAAGGAGACGGGGTACTAGATGGGACAGACCACTTATAAACTCAATCTTTAGTGCTTCCTTTCAGAAGTTGCGCCCCCGTGCTGAGATCCTTCATACGGAGAAAATTCAACGGATACGACATTATTTTTGCACAACTGATGAACTGAAATCAGATTCTTGCATATCTTAGGCACACATAGAACATTCCGTAAAGATAACGGTCTAGTGTTAAGAGGTATAGAGATGGAACCCGTGTGTGTGATGGATAAACCGTTGCCATCACCGACAACTACATCATCACTATCGCGGTAAGGAGAGTGAATGGAAAGGTTGGAGAGGTCCGACGTAATGTGATTAGACGCTCCACTATCCAGGAGCCATGAGGTTGCATCATAGGGAGAGGCAACGGCATGATGAGCTTGCGGGCGTGGCTGCCAATTCGGTGAAGAATTCGGCCATGGTTGCATCGACGGGTTCTCAAGTATACCGGGTGAGGAGATAAGGTGGAAGCGCGGACAGCATTGAACGATGTGGCCTTGAACACCACACGCTTGACACCGGCCTTGATAGCCACGGCGTGTTGGTGAACGCTGACGAGGACGGCGAGACCAATTGGATTGGCCGGACGAGCGAGAATTCGGACGGGACCAATTCTGTGAGCGTGCGGCCGTGGAGTTGGCTGTAATGGGAGCAACGGCCAAGAGAGGATGCGGCTCAGCAGTAGCCAATTTGGCCTCATGATTTAGAAGCTTTTCATGAACTTCTTCAACGGATGCAGCAGTATCTTTCGCTCGGATTACATCCGCAATCGGCTTGTACTCCTCGGGAAGGCCGTCAAGGATTGCATCGAGGAGATCTTCATGATCCAGAGGTTTCCCTAAGAGGGCAAGTTCATCAGCAGTGGTCGTGATTGCACGCAAGTATTCATCAATGGATTGAGATCCCTTGGAGCACCGTTTGGTGTTGGCGAGTGTCTTCCACGCCTCGTAGGTGGAAGGGGCGCGTGCAATAAGAGGTTGAAGGGTGGCCGATATGGCTCCAAAGAGGGCTGAGAAGAGGAGACGATCTTATTTCTTCCATGGTTGGAAATTAGGATTGTCAACGGACACACCATCGCGGTGGATCTTGGCCGGAGGAACAATGGAATTGTCCTCGATGAAGCATTGGAGATTGTGTCCCTCAAGGAGGGCTCGAATCTGAACATTCCATGTGAGGAAGTTGGTCGACGTCAGCTTGGTAATGTTGGTCATGTTGACCGTGAGAAGAGTGCTGAGCTGATGTTGTGGATCGAAAGTTGGAGCCGCATCGGAGAGACGAACGGTAGGGTTACTGGTTTGGCCGGCCATGGAGGAGGGGACGGAGGCGGCTGAGCAAGGGATGCAAGACTTAGGGTTAGGTGACGTGGAGACGCAAGGCACGGGGCAAGGCACAAGTTAGGAGACGCAGTGCAAGACGAGCGGCGAGAGGCTAGGTGAGACGCGAGCCGCGAGGCAAGAACGACGGCCAGAGAGGCACGAGGCGAGGATGATGGCCAGGGAGATGCGTGAGATTCTGGGTTGGAGGCTTTTTTTGTGAGGGGTGGGACGACGGCAAGGTAGAAGAAAAAGAGGGTGAACAGGAGGAGGAGAAGAGGAAAGGTGAACGGCGGCCGCGGGGGAGGAGGAGGAGCGGCGGCGGTTTGAAGAGGAGGAGGGCCGGCCGAGAAATTCAAAATTTAGGGTTAGGGTTGTCGTTAGACCAAATCGGCTCTGATACCATGATAATTTGAATTCTGAATTAATTTAATTAGAAAGAGCCTAAACGACTATATGTACAAAGAGAACATTAGACCTAATTACAAGATTGGACCTAATTAAAAAATTACGTTTATGCCCTTTTTACATGTATATCCTTTACACACAACGATAAGCTGAAAAATAGGTGTGGTTTTATTCTCACTAGAAGGAAAAACATCACGAGTTTGTTTGGCCTAAAGACATGTGTCACAACTCTTATCAGACAAACGCAAAGAACTAGAATTCAACTGAATAGCCAGAAGAGTAGAAAGCAAATGAAACGAAGGATGTCCCAACTGAGAATACCACAAATCGACGGAAGAAGACTGAGCAGTTACAGTAGCCACAAAGACAACACCCTTGAAGTAGTACAACCCCCCCACATTGCTCACCTGCTCTAATCAGCATCGTCGTACTGCGGTCCTGAATCATACAAAACTAATCGGAAAGTTAACTAAGAAAATTCGTATCATTAAGGAATTGTGATAACAAAATCGGAATCCATTATCCACGGGACATATGTCGTCTTACCCATTTTGCTTTCGTTCGCACCAATCTTGTTGGTAAGAACATCAAGGAGTTGCTTGAGCTGATCGGAGGAGAAACCACTTAGCCTTCCATGTTGATAGAATCTTGAGATGAACCACTAGCAGTTTGACCCTAACGAACACGCGCAATATTCGCACGAACCTTGGACGTGCCACGACCACGACCAGAACCTAAACCTTCATGACCGGGACAACATCTACTGGAGTTTCGTTCACGCTGCTCATTGAACGAGTCAGAAACCCAATAATTTGGAAGCACTTATCCACCAAATGACCATTCCGCTCGCAATGAGAGCAAACCAGGACCAGATCACGACTTTCATCACGCGATCACGGCTTAGGGTTGGACTGGACAAGAAGCGCCATTAAATCAGCGGATTTTTCATCTTGGAAAACAACATTGGGACGTGAATCATCGTCCTACAAGACAAACTATACACCTTCTAAGGGCTCGGAAGGGGGTCAAGCGCAAGGAGATTCGAATGAACCGTCCTATATCGTACCTCATCCAACCCAAGGAGGAACACGTGCACATGATCATCCTCATGTTTCTTGTCAAAATTCGCAGCAAGTTTGCACACACAAGTGCAACCAGCACACTCACACGCGTGTAACGGGTCACAATCACTCAACGGCTCCCACAAGTGCTTCAGCTTGCTGAAATACTCAGAAACTGACATACCCTTCCGCTTGCACAAAAATAGTTCGGTCTTGAGTTTAAGTATCCGGGGGCCATTAGAGATCGAGAATTGAGACCTAATGTCGTCCCACAAGTCCTTCGTAATCTCAAAGTGAGACACATTGGCTCGCACGCTTGGTTCCATAGTGTTTCGAATCCACGAGACAATGAGAGAGTTGTTTGCCCACCATTCTTCCAACTCCTCAGAACCTTCAGCTGGCTTAGATATGGAACCATCCATCAAGCTGAGCTTCTTCCGAGAATGCAGCGCCGTACGTAGTTCACAGGCCCATTCCACGTGGTTGTGATCATCGAGAAGCACATGAGACAACATGCAACCTAGATTGTCGCTCGATGAGAGGTCATATGGATTGATTGTCCTACGAGCCACAACCAAAGCCCATGAACCAGCGGGAGGAGACGAAGAGGACGACGTGATGCAGCACACATAACAAACGAAAGTCGAAGCAGACGAACGAAAGCAAACGTACCAGACAGACGGAAGACGAAGAGACAACCAAAAACGGTACACACGTACATACACTGGCACAAGGAAGCGGTCACTGACCGGACGCACACCGAGAACTCCAATAGACACACGAACATCACGGTCTCTGAGCACGAACGAAGGCCAGGGCGCATGAAGGTCACCAAACACGGAAGAAGATCAGGAGACCGGGACGTGGACGATACAGAAGCACATACAAAGACTAGGACGCAGACAACACACATCGGGGTTACAATCAACGAGCGAGGTCCACGAGAGGGAGCTCTGATACCTTGCTATAGATAAAAGAGATTCGGAATATGATTCTATGTATTTCGTTGTTCTCATTATAGAAACATCTATATTACATATTTTAGTACAACTCTTCGTATTCTAAATGCTTTGTATTCCGAATATAGAATACCGAGAAGATAAGATAAGAACTCTTCGTATTTCGCACTATCCTCTAATATATACATAATATGATGAGGATATTACAAATCGAGCTACATGAGAGAAACAGTGCACTGAAGATTGATCAGAACAACTAGAGTTGAGAAGTTTTAGAGCTTATCACCACATGATTCATTTTAAATTCTCAGTAAAAAGACCGCTTGATTCCGACAGAATCACAACCAATATATGTAACATGACTACATGTAAAAGATAAATTATAAAGTGTTCACATTATATTTTACAGTTGTATTTCTTTTATATACTCTACTCCATTAATAGTTTGACTTGTGCATCCTTTTAGAACTCAAACATTTTAAACAAGTCAAGTGCTCGATCCAAGCGCCTTAGCGCTTGATCAAGTGTTGTACCCAAGCTTTCAGCTTGTTTGTTTTACATGCCCAAGCGAAAGGGTTTTATTAATTAGGTTCAGGTTTTGTTTTATTTAAGCCTAAGATCATCTCTTTTGTTCAGATACCCAAGGTTTTAAATGAGAAAAGTGTTTTCTTACTAATTCTTTGAAAATTAGCTAAATAATCTTAGATTTGTCTTGTAAGTATTATTGTGATTTATAAACATTAAATCACAATTTTTTTTGTGCCTCTACATTTTTTGGAGTCTTATACTGGGTTGAAGCAAGGTTTGGAGCATTCAACACCAGCGAACAACTTTTATATTTTGTTTCTTAGGTTGTTAAAGAGTTTCAATTCACTGGTTCGCACTTTTATTCGTAAGAGCATAGGTCAAATGTAACACTATTTGGTAATAAATCCCATTTATTTTTAGGTCAATCTATCATTTAATTTAATTTTTCATTTGTTTTTATCGCTCTTGTGTTATTTTCAAAATAATCAATCATTTTAAAAACAAGGAACCGAAAAAAAAGTAAAAAAGAAGAAGGAATCAACAAAGTTGATTCAAGACCTGTGTGAATTTGGGGTTGCTAATTCATGCTTTTCTAGGATATCTAAAGACCTACACATCGAGTAAGAAATCATGAGGATAATGATATTAACAACATCAAGGTGGAAATCCCCACATTCCTTGGTAGAAGTGAAAAAAAGACATGTTTGGAGTTAGAAGGAAAGACGAAGATGATATTTGAATACCATCACTATTCAAAACTAAAGAAGATGAAATTTGCATTAAAACAATTAATTAACTACACTATTCTTGGTTTATGAATTTTCTCTTTCTCGTCATAGAAATATTGCAAAATCTATCGTAACATGGGTTCGTGCCTTTTCAATGATACAAAGACGATTCATGCCTACTCACTACTATAAAGGGATGAACCAATATCGAATGTCATTATTCCAAGGAAGTTGTAGTGTGAAGAACTACTAGAAACTGATGGAATTCTGATTTTTCTCGCAAACATTGAAAATGATCGAGTTACTACTATGGATCGTCTCCTACGTGGCTTAAATCAAAACATAGAGGACCACATAGCAACTCATCACCGCATGGAAATACATGATCTTCTACACAACCATCAAAATTGAGAAACAACTGAGGAGGAAGAGAAAATCGATTTAGAAGTATAGGAATCCTTCTTGAAACTATCATCAATATTTGCAATGATTTGATAATGCGAACTAAATGCAAGATCACCCAAAAGGCAGAGGCACCATGACCAAAATGACAAGGTACCAATGACATTCTTACTCAGAACCACAATGTTATGTTAATCAAGTCTTAGGGTCAAGTGTATTCTACAAAGGATTTTTCAAACAAACGAGCCATGGTAATATGAGTATATGGCAATTTTTATAACACATTGGAGGAGGAAACCAATCAAATATAGTTTAGGGATTTGTATGAATATAACAGAGACACCAAAAATATGAGATAACGTCGACAAAGCTTCTTGTTGCACTTATAGCTCTTAATTCAAAGGCCAATGAATAGGAGAATGTTTGTGAGGAAATCTATTTATATAGGCATATTCATCAGGAACAAAGTGTGTAGCATCATTATGGATGGTGAGAGTTGCATAAACATAGCGAGAACATCACTTCGGGAGAAACTGGTTACCTCTAAACATCTGAGTCTTTACAACGTTCAAGGGATAAATGATAGGGGGTGACCAAGGTCATATCCTAGTGAGGATCGCATTTAGCATCATAAAGTACAAATATGTAATTCCCTTGATGTCATACTGATGCAAGTGAGATACTTTTTTTGGAGAGGCCATGAAAATTTGGAGTTTGAGCATAACACGAAAAATTGCGAAACAAATACATATTCAAGTTCATAGGAAAAACAAGTTTAACTAGATCCTCTTTACATGGAAGGTGGTATTTCAAAACAAAAACAAGCTACTATAGAATGAATATAGTAATTCTAAATTGAGTGATCATGATGTAAATCACCTACAATCTGCTAAGGTGTTTAAATAAACTAATGAAAAGGCATGTGAGAGCCAACCCATTTGGAGAGACACTATTCGTTGATGTGAAAGCAAAGATTTCTTAACTAATAAAAATACGATTACTCAAGCTATGATAAGGAACTCGAACTGATCATATCTAGTATCAGTGGTGACTCGATCGAATAGTGAATACACTCAATTCAAGTATTCATATTGATGAGGAGGTCGACTAAGTGCACGTTATGCTTAACTCAAGCAAGCCTTCAACATTCTACACTCGACCAGATTATGAAGAATTTGACCCATGCATTCCTCCTAGAAGTCTAGAATTACAGACGATATTCCGACGGTGTTGTTGTACGCAAACTTATGGAGGGAGTACAAACGGATAACTATTTTCATCCATAATCCATCTAGATTTCGCCTGTAATTTATGGAAGGATATTCCATCTACAAAAATCGTTCGAAAAACGTAATTTTCTAATAGTGTATTCAAACTTGCATCCCTTTGAGTATTAAACTAGTTGTCATTAATAAAAATGAAGAAGTTGGACCCGAATACATTATGTAATCCAGATGTAGCATCTTACCTTTGAATAACTCGAAATATCCACTTGAATGTGACGACCTTTATGATGATCCTAAGAATTTTGCACAACATTCATTCTTCATCTAATAATTCTCTTCTTTAGTTGTAGTTAATCTTGTCTTCTAATTCATCCGAATCTTTTGTTTTAAAAAACATGTGGAAAAATAGACATATAAATCACTTGATCAACTATCATATACGTTGGGATCTAACGATCTCTCAGAAAAATTCAAACTTGCTTACAAGCTTGATCGACGCTACAAACACTATTCCTTAAAAAGTCTCAAACATCCTTTTGCTAACATCCGCTACAAGGTCGATCATTTAATCACTCAAATCGTGCTCTTATCAATTATTCTCCTTTAAGCCAACCTAAAATCTTTTCGCTCATGTGAGACTTACATTTCTGTTCTTTTCGTTCCAAATTCTTTATAACATCACAATAAATATACAAAGGCATGAACATCTATATTTTGATATTTTTATAGCAAATAGTGTTTAATCAAGTGTTATATGTTGAAACTATAATCTCGTTTAAGAATAACATTCAACTTCTGTTATTCTACTGTACTATGTATCTGAATGAACATATAGAATGGTAAAAATATATTTTAAAAAATTACAACCGCTTAGACAAACCCTGGAAAATATAGTATTAATTTTTATTTGATATTAATTTTTTCTATTTCGTTAGATATTTCTATTATATTATAGTGCTACTGAAAGAAAATTAATATACTATATACATACGAATATATATATCTTGGTTTATTATCAATAAAATAAAAGGACTTATTCTCCATAAGTTAACAGAAAAATCTTGTTAATCTCATGTTTATTTAGAAACGGAACCATATTTTTTTACTTATAAGTTAACAAAATTGAAGTAAAATTGTAATGAAAATACATAAAATTTATTATTCATCCGTCGGAACTAATAGTTAGAGGAATCACGACGACAAACGAGAGAAACGTATTAAAGAGAGAGAGCTTAGCATGGGAAAGCGAAGACTTTTTCCCATTAGGACAAAAGCGATCAGTGTATCTTTCCCCAACACGTCTGCACTTGCTGCATGCAATAATTTGCATGATACCAACAATTTACATTAATTAATTCTATGTAACATTTATCAAATATATATATGATACTTTTTAAATATTAGTGACTAAATGCTTTATATTTTAATATCTTTAACTATAAATCCCACAGACCCCAACTCATATGTTTTAAAAATTTAATAATGATCGCCTTTTATTATGCTATCCGAAAGCATATTATATAACGATATTTAGTACATCAATTTTAAAATATTAAAATCTTCCTAATATCATGCATTTACATCCTTAATTATCGTCGTCGTCTTCATCGTCGTCATAATTATTATAATTATTATTATTAGTATAATTATTAAAAATATTAAAGACAACACATATAACGAAAATATAAAAATAAGAAATTGTGTTTCACCGAATTATTGTTTTTTATTCATGTATCAATTTCCAAATATATTTGTTTCGTCTTAAAATACACTCGAGAATACCGCAGTTAACTCCTTCTGAACTAGACCATGAATATGAAATTCAAAAAACACACGTTTTATCAATACTAGTAATCCTCGCCACACACTCAAATAACTCTCCAAGGATCTTTTTCTATCCCTAAGATTATATCTCACAATTTATTCAATGTTTGATTACTCTTCCACGTTTCCTTCATCCTCCTTTTATAGAAGCCGTTTTTAACTACACTTGCTGAAATTACAGAAATACCTTATCCGAAATTTCAGCTCACCAATTTGTTTTATAACCAAGTCAAATCCAATAAACTCTGAGTAACATTTGATCAAGTCCACTCTCCAAGTCTCTCAAAAACCTTTGATTAAGTCCATTCCCCAAGACTCTCAACAACCTGAAACAAACACACAATAACATCCTAATTAAATGATATTTCAAACATTAATTATCTTTCCCTTTGAATTTCTAATCACGCAAACTCAAACTTGTGCATAAAAAATTAAGGACATTAGTCAAACATAATCATAGTCAAGCACAATCATCACATGTTGCTAATTTATTCATTTCGTCACGCTTTGATCACCATATATCCAACGCTAGAACCTCTATTTTTCCCCTTATTTATGTGATCGGTTATTCAAAATCAATAATGATTAGTCACACATATAAAATGAACCAATTTAAATATCAATCATTTTTTTCTTGCACAGGGTTCTACAACTTGTGTTATTCCATATCTTTCCCTCATTTTTATTTCTTTTGTCCCAAAAAAATGTTCAACAATTCGTTCTTTTTAAACCATATTTAATAAAATCAATGACAAATATATAAGAGAAACAAGAATAAGTTTTAGAGTTACCTTTTTTGTTTAAGTGTACTTAACTTATCACCGGATTTACTCGGTAATCTTTAGTACACTTATGAGCCAGCTTTTAATATAATTATTTATCTTCTTTTCTCTTCCTTTTCTTTTCTTTTTCTTTTCCTTTTCTTTTCTTTTTCTCTGTTCTCTGCTTCTAGGATGTTGTTTAGCCAAAATTTTCTTTAGGTAAAACATTCCTAGGCTACCTTTTTTTTTAGGTATACTCTTATGTTCCATTTGAACCATAACGGAGTATTTAAGCATAACTTAGCTTTGTGCCTTAAGACGTTACAAAACTGAATTTGAATATCTCTCAATTTAGACCCGAGAAAAATACTCATAACAACCTCTTTTTAGAAATATAATCCTTTTATGAACCATTGAGTCATTAGATGAGTAAGAGAACTAAACTTTTTTTTACGCAACATTGAATCTCAAAGAAAGGATAAATTTGCTAGCATATGTGTACTTCAGTAAAGCTTAAATGGCCTTGATAAACCAAGATCATTAGCTCCAAAAATTATTCTCACTTTTTTACATACATTTTCCCAATTTTATCTCAAGTCAATTCGAAGAGTTAGGACTAATAAACATAATTTTCCATCACCAAATGTAACATTTCCAGCATTTACTCTTTCACTAAAATTTGATAGAAGTTATTTATTCCCTGTAATGTATTTAGAACATCCACTATCAAAGTATCAAGTGTGAGATTTATCATTTTGAGTTGAAAATATAAGCAGATTTGCATTGAAAATCATGTTTTCTTATCCAAATATTATTAATTTGAGTTTAGAATACTTAGCTGGACCATCTCTCAATTTTTTAAAAACACTTGTATGCTTATGCCCACAGATTCCGCAGTATAACATCTGACATTGTTATTTTGGTGAAGATCAACTTTAATTCGAGACATTCTTCCAACTAAATCGTGTACGCTTGAAGGCATTTAAATTTTAGTTGCAATATCTGCAAGCTTTCCACTCGAAACAAATTTCGTTTGCGACTTTTTCTTGCTTCTAATGTATCCAATTCCATGATGATTGGTATCTTTCTTTCCCATGGTTAACAAATGATCAAGATTTTTTGTTCCACTCGTGAGCATCTTCAATTGCTTGTTTGTTTCTTCAAGTTGTCTCTTAGTCATTACAACTTGCTCATGTTTAGTCATTTATTGTAAATGGTTTCCATATTTACATCATCATCGTCGCTATCACCTTCTTCTTTTATGTTGTTTTTGTCTTGATCAATTATTCCAATGAATACCACAAAAATTGTATTTTCTTCTTCGCTACTTTCTTCAGATGTTGAACTTGAATCTACACATTAATTTCTAGTGTCTCCAAATCCTTTACACTTGTAACGTTGAATTTCACATAAATTCTTCAACACACTTTCTCTTTTTAGAATGCTTGGACACTTAGATTTGATATGTCCAAATCCCTTGCATTTGTGACATTGTACCCCCGATTTTCCTTCAATATTTGTGTGTTTCATTCCAGTTTGCTTCTTCATGAATTTTCTAAACTAGGAATAATCCCGCGCGATGCGCGGGTTGACGATTTTTTATATAAAGATGAAAAAGATGATATTCTTTATTAAAATAACTTGTGTTGAAAGGTTTAATATTTTTTTAAGTAGTTCATGATAAAAAGACATCCTACGTAATCTATGGTTATATGGAATATATCATGTGATGTCAATTTCATGACTGAACTAATCAATGAATATTTCTGGATCATATTTATCAATTTATAATTTATTAAGCCAAATTACTAATAATATTTCCATTATCATGTATATTAGTATATATTGATGCATATATATTAATATGTTTAGTAATTACCATCGAAATAGGCGAAAAAAGTAACAAAAGAAAGGAGAAAAAGATTGACAAATATAAAAGATGAACATGTTTGAAGAATAAGACAATATATATTTCGTATAATAAACTTTAGAAAACATAGACAAATGTGAATATAATTGATACTTTGAAATATTTTAAGGTCAGATGATTTAAAATTGTCCTTTTCTTTTGATATGATAATATTCAAAATAATGAATGCTTAAAAATAAGATACTACATGTTAATTAAAATTAATAATTTGAAATATTATATTTGGATTTATAAATATTTATTATAACATTTCAAACACTGCGCAGTGTACATGCTTCTACAATATACCAAGCTTTTGGTTGATAAAAGGATAATGGAAATACATAGCCAAGAACTCATTTTCGAAGAAACAATAGGAGAACCTAGAGAGATTTGAGTACCAGAGATTTGGAAGCGAAAGCTGGTACAATGTCTTTTCTGGTTTGTTGAAAGTAGCAAGCAAGATATGAGTAACATATTAAAGGGAACAAAATAAAAAAAAATACAACCACATAATCAGAATAATGGAGTTCCACGGATGCACACCTTTTTCACCTAATCTGAAAAAATGACACTGAAAAGAAGTGTTTAAACTATAGAAGCATCCCCACATGTCCTGAAATTTTGACAGCAATCATAGTGTTTCAAAATAAGATTGGGGAAATTAAATGTTTTAAAAAAATCCAAAACCAGGACCACATACCCAATATGAGTTCGACATCCTCAACAAAGCCCTTCTAAAAGAGTCCAAACCAAAACCACATACACAAGATGAGTTCAACATCCTCAAATAAATCTATCCTAAACATTTCATCAGCCTCATCAAGAACCCAAAAATTTAAAAAACGCATGTGTAAGTTCTTGCTTTCAATGAGGTCTGACATCAAGTTTGGTTCAAAAGGTAGCATAACTGATGAAATCAAACGATAGAAAAACACAAAAATGTTTATTAAAAGCATGTAAAAAATTTGAATGAGCTACTGAAGCAAAAAAATAAAGAAATAAAGGATTTGACCTTTATCTGGCTAGGTGTTCCAACTGTTATATCTACACCTATCTTTAATTTATATTCCTGAGGCTGGTAGCTATCACCTCCATACAGACAACATGAAGACAACCCGATTGCCCCTCCATATACATCAAAGTCATCAGAACAAATTTTCAAGTCTGTAAAATTAGGGTTACAATTTTTAGAAAGTGGGAAAATATCAAATACTAAGAAGCTGTCTAAAATCTTGTACCTGTTTGGCCAATTTTCTAGCTTATTCAAGTAACTTATTTTCCCAGCAACCATTCATTTAAAGACAGAAGTTGTATGAATATGAAACTCACCACTGGATCTAGGGCCTCGTCTTCCTTACACATGACCTAAGGGACACAAGTATCAGTTTCTACAGCCATCTTCAGCCCATATCATGTAATTGTGACCTTCAGAACCTAATGATTGAGCTTGTTTCCTATATCCATTCTTTATCAACAGGTGAACAAAACACATACACTTAATAATGGCAGCAAAGAAAGTGGTACCTGAGAGAGGATAATATGGCCACCTTGTGACGCAAACAAGTTCTCACTCTTCATCACTTCAACTATTTTCTCTGTGAATCCCTTCATTGCTCTCTGTAACATTATCCCAAACGCATTTGCATCACAAGAATGTTAAGGCAGGATACGGAAATAGTGAGGGTTTCATCACAAGTTTCCAGATTTCTACTTGAAGAACTCAAAGTTGTAAGAAGAGAATTAAGACAAGACCTTGAAAGGGTCATTATCTGTTCTAAAACTTATTCTGAGAATGTATTTCAGCCAAACAGGGAATCCTCTGCTTATTTGAACAGAACACATAAATTCAGCTATAGAGAATGCATGTACACACATAAACTTAACATATATAGCCATTCTATGTGAGATTGTATTTAAAGAGACAAAAGACCGATGCGCGGGTTAATGATTTTTTTTGGATTACTAAACGAAGGCATTAGATTGAATAGTTAATAAATTAAATTTTGTTATGACAATTATTTATGCATAATTTGTAACAATCGTTGTAGACTCTTATACACCATATGCGTCTTAGTTCATTTTTTACCTCTTATTACGTTGATTCATGGTCCTTGGTGAGCTATTGTTCACTCGGAGAAACGAATGATGGAGGAAGGGAAATAGGAGATTTAGAGATTTGAACTCCATAGCCTCTTGGTAATAATGGGATAACTCTATAAACCAACGTTGTGAGCAACACTGCAGATAACACAAAGCGATCCACCTAGTAAATAAATAAGTCTCATCAAAGAAGGCGAGAGCAAGCTCTAACACGCGCCTGAAATCACGTAGCAAAGCTGTGGAGAGAACTGCTGATTCACAGGTTAACTGGGCGTGAATCAACAGCTTCGTCTGACCAAGAAAAATGCAAAATTTAAGTATTCCAATTTTATCCTACACTAAAAAATTGCACTACATTCGAATCATATATAAGATCACCTTGACTATTGCAGGATGCCGTTTCCAAAACTTGGCTTGCTCTTGCTTCATGTTCTTCAGGTCCAGATTTAACTCGCTCTTGACAAACATAAAGAGATTTTGGAGGGGTTCATCATCGGTTCTACGAACGACTAAGCTATGAATACATTCTAAATACCAGCAGAACCAGACTACATTCCCCGATTAATGCAGGATTATAGAAAAGTATAAGGCTAAACAGAAACCAATAGAGGGAAATATACCGCAAAGATGATTTAGTAAATGGCGAGGGGAACTTAGAAGAGGCATTGAGCTTATTCTCAAGCGAATTAATCTCAGATATTAAAGAATCAAAATTCCAATTAGGCTCAGGGTCAATGCAGATCCCATCAACATTACTTGGAGAACGAAGCTCTAAAACAACTCCCCTGCACGAACAAAAGAAACATTTGAATAGGCAAATCAGCAGAACCCAAGTGGAAAAATTAGCAAAAATTTTGTCTCTAGAAAGACCCTAAGAGTAATTAACTTCCAACAGATTCCAAAGATATGACAGAGGATTACATTGCTCGATCGGCAAAACCCTGAAAAACACGACCTTTGAAAAATCCAGCGCCCGTGACGTAAACACGACCTTTGAGCCTAAACCTGTGACTGCGATTTCAAAAATTCAAAGTGAATCTCCATCGAAATCAAAAACCCTCAAGCCTAACCCCAAAAAATCGAGAATGGAAGAGAGAGAAGTACAAGCCAGGAGTACAGCGGAGACGCAATCGGGAGCGCGATTGAGAAGCAGACGAACGACGGCGGGCTCCTAGAGACCACCATAAACAAAAAAAAGATTAAAAAACCCTCCAAGGACATCCTAAACCTCAAGACGAGTCTTGTTGGCCAATTCCTACAATAGTTGTACAGTTTCTTAAACACGAGCTTGTTCAATTAGCAAAAAGATTTTGACAAACCAAGAAGCAAGAATCCAACATCTGTTTCTGATCAAAGTTGCTTATTCTCATTAGATTTCTTCGATTTCGAAGAAGGAGGGCTTGTTGAGTTCTCCTTGAATGCAAAAGGACACAGCTCATTGATGCTGCAATTTCCACACTGACGTCTCAGAGGTGTGCAGATTGTTTGTCCGAATCCCACCTGCGTACGATCCAACATAAATCATAATACTCTGAGGGATGGAATATGTTCACCTCTCCATTGTTCTATAGCCTTGATCTACGCAAATATTTATCCGAATAGGGTTAGAAGAATGCCCTCTCGCGACGATCCGATCAAAGAGCTCGCCGCCTTCATGGAGCTCCATCACCAGATGGACATGATTCTAATTGAAGCAGATTGCGCAGATCTATCACAGGAAGAGATGAAATACATGAAAAAGTCCAAACGATGAAAATAAATACAAAAAACAACAACAGACAATAGAGACAACACATGTCCATGTCTGGTCGAGCTTACTGAGAGCTTCTTCGATACTGACCTCGCAGTCACGACATCTGTGGTAAGACGGAATAAATACTTTGTCGACTCCACCGACTTCTCTGTATCTCTCGTTCCCAGCACTCACATTCAGAAGATGCAACAATGCATAAAGCATACCTGAATTCTCACTGGGATATGTCCGGGAATCATATTTTGAATCGACGGGTTGCTATCCACCGGCGCCCCAGTCTTTTCCAGATTCTAACTGAAGCAGATTTCGACGTAGGAGGAGACAATCTCTCTACTTTGAAGATGACTTGCACGACGACGACTTGGGAGGCAGAGGCTTCTGTTTCGGCACCGAAGGCTACGAACCAACAACAGATTCCATTAGTTACAACTGAGAAGATGGAGGCGAATAGGAGATAAACGTGAGTTACTAACTGTCTTCTTCCGGACGGAAACGCTGGATGCAGATGGCGACGGGGGAGCTGGTGGAGGAGGTGAAGGCAACATCGAAGCAGGACTCAACCTCTCCGGAGAGGTTGAGATTTGGCGGAGGATTTGCTCTCCGGCAGATATGCCCTTGCCGCCTCTGCCAATCTCGAGAGAATTTCCGCAACTTGAACCCTACTTGAATCCGACGACTTCAAGTCGAAGAGCCCTCCATGTCTGGCAACAACTCAATCAACGTGCCGCGGAGATCGAGGAGCTGGAAGAGATTCTCCGGCGATCTTCGACTTATGTTAATCACGACGGCGAGGCTGAAGCACCGGATTTCTGGACTCAGATCTCCGCCGGTCGGATTCATCGCGGCGTGAACCCTAATCGAATTAGACGACCTCAAATCGAAGAGGCCCTCGATGTCCGGCAAAAAAATTTGGACAAGTTTTTGAAATGACCCTATGAAAGCAAAAACCATGGAAATGTTACGTCTGAGAAGAATGGTGGGGAGGAGAAAAGTCAGAACGTGAGAGAAAAGAATGGTGGGGAGAGGAAAAATTAGAAGGTTTCTGAGAGAAATCATTAAAGATCGTGGTGGTGGGTCATTAAAGAGATAGTGATGACGTGTACGTCTGAGAAGCGAGAATGCACCAGAAGCCAGGGAAAACTTAAGCTTTTAATATATAGATTTCTTGGCTAACAATATCACATTTTTTTCAAGTTATTCAAATTTTCTTTCGTTGCTTTGAAAATAATTCCTTTATCCATATCCTTCTTTGTAGAATCTCGTTCAAGTTCAAGCTCTAATTCATATGCAGTAAGAATTCCAACAATTTCCTTGAAATTGGCGATAAGTATTTAGAGACATATTCCTTGCGGCCTTCTGATCATGAAACTTTTTCGGTAAACACCTCAAAAAATTTTACTTTCTTTTATCTTCGTACGTCTGACCAAGTACACTTGTCTCATTTGCAAGTGCATTCATCTTCTCACTGAATTCTTTTACACTTTCATATTCATTCATCTCTAATTTTTCAAACTCATGTTCTAAGATATCAAGACGAGTTATTTTAACATTTGAGGTACCTTCATGAATGGTCTCCAACGTGTCCATGCTTCTTTTGCATATTCACATCCTTGAATTTGTTTGAACACATTGATGTCCACAGATGCAAAAATTGCTCAAAATGCTTTAGCTTTGTATGTTGAATTTCATTTCTCGTTGGGCGTCCACTGATTAGATGGTTTCTCCTTCGAATTTCCATGCTTATCGATCACCATGGGTGGACTCCATCCATTCTTCACAACGCTCCATGCATCCTTGTCAATCCCTCTGATATTTGCACACATTTTCACTTTTCAGTATCCATAATTGGATGCATTGAGCATAATCAACCATAAAAAAAATATATATCTCTTGGAATTTTCATGTTGTCTTTTAGGATCTTACACCAAAAAATAGATAGAATTTCTAGTTTTGGTGGCCTGCCCTGATACCAAATGAAAATGTTAAAGACAACACATATAGCGAAAATATATATAAAAAAATTGTGTTTCACCGAGCTATTGTTTTTATTCATGTATCAATCTCCAAGTACACTTGTTTCGTCTTACAATGCACTCGAGAATACCGTAGTTAACTCTCTCTGAGTTAGACCATGAATATGAAAACCTAAGTTCAAAAAACACAGGCTTTACCAGTGCTAGCAATCCCCACCACACACTCAAGCAACTCTCCAAGGATCTTTTTCTATCCCTAAGAGTATATCTCACAATTTATTCAATGCTTGATCACTCTTTCAAGCTTCCGTCATCCTCCTTATATAGAAGTCATTTTTAACTACACTTGCCGAAATCATAGAAACACCTTATCCGAAATTTCAGTTCACCAAATGGATTCATATTTAAATCAAATCCAATATACTCTCAAGACTCTTAATAATATTTGACTAAGTCTATTTCCCAAGATTCTCAACAATCCAAAACAAATATACAACAATACTGCTAATTAAATGATATTTCAAACATTAACAATTATTATTTTTATTATTATTATTATTATTATTATTATTATTATTATTATTATTATTATTATTATTATTATTATTATTATTATTATTCTTATTCTTATTATTATTATTATTACTAGATGATACTCACGCGTTGCGCTATTTTGTCATAATTATATTGTGTGTTTCTTAAACGTTATACATAATTCATTAATTCAATTGTTATGACATTTGATCTATATATTAGTCAATACAAACATGCGAATTCTAATTTTCACTGTAAAAGTTTAAACAATAGATTTATAAGATGTAATGTAAACTAACAATGACATCTGTTAATAATATCATTGAAACTGTAAAACGTAATACGTTGGATAGTGATTGCATAATTTGAATTGGAGGTTTTTTTATTTTTTTTCTTATACGTATTTGTATAATTTTTTAGCAAATTGAATTTATAACATGATTTTAAAATAATTATTGAGATATGGACATAATTTGAGAATCTTTAAAACTAACTTATGTTTGGATTTTTTTATTGTCTTTAGATTTTGATTGGTATAGATATTTGTGGAGCATGATGGTCGAAGTGTTAACAAACATGATTGATCCATTTACAAAGGATAATTACGCAACAGTATGAAACAAAAAACATATATTAATTAATATAAGTGTTAATTTTTTTAATATCATTTATCAAAATCTAGATGATACCCCATGTTGTGCTATTTTATGATAATTAAACTGTGTTTTTTAAAATTGTTTGTTCTCCTAATTTAGTTGTCCATTGCAAGAAAAAAAACCAACACAACAAATCAGATTTTAAGTCTTTGAAAACTTTTAGGTTTTTCAAATTGATGTATATAATTTTATTATAAGTAGAAATTTAAAATGTAAAGATAAAAACTGAATATATAATTACTTTAATAAAGTTCTATGTGTGTTTATATGTTGTGTAAAATATGTTGTAACCTATATTTATATTTTGTGTAATGCATTGGTTGTTTTCGTTAAATATTAATATTTTAAATCTTTTATTTTATTTTGATTCTTGATATGATCCTATATCGACATATCGTATTGATATAAATATAATACGATTTTATTCAAGTTTTGTTTTTATTTTTGTTTATTATAACGAATAAATTATCTCAAGAAAAGACATTGCAATTTAATTCTTTTTAATATTTTCATTTTTTTGAAATATTATTTAATTTTCTAATATTTTAAGAAATTTTAATTTGATTAATTTAAAAAAATTATAGTTTATGTTTCAAAATTTTGTAAAAAAAATTTTATAATTGTAATAATAAAAATAATAATAATAACAACAAAATATATGACTACTTTCTAATTTATAACTATTAAAATTATATATAAATTAGATTTAAATAGAAAATTTTTTCAATGGTCTCACCATATCTTTATTATATATATGATTATTATGTTCATAATTGTATATATTCATGTAGAGAAACACGAAAAGAAGACTAGATAGAGGAATGAAAGTGACGGAATCATTATCAAAATGATTTTGATTTAATCGTTTCAACTTTTTAATAATGGAAATACGTAAAGATCAAGTCATCATTAATCATGCTAACCAAATTTCCTCATTAATAAAATGATAAATGGCATATATAATATGCATAGTCACACATGTTTGTCTATGCAAAAAAGATCTTATATTTTAAATGGATTAAATTGCGTAATGATATTAAACACTAAAACCATTTCCCACATACGGACATATACAAACACATAAAATTTATTTAATTTATATTTTTGGTTTTTATATGATTTTAGATTATTAATTTATCCTCAATATTAAATACCTAATCAGCAGATTTAAAAAAGAAGAAAAAGAAAGAAACTCAAAATTTATAGTCTTGTGAATATATAACATCATATATTTTGTAGGTGATAATATTGAAATATAATATAACTATTTGCTGGTATCATGTGTCATCAAGGTTCCGTGACCAATTATTATGCGCCCTTAAAGCTCGAGACATTTAATAGATTTCAAGTCAAATTATCATTGTACATCATTTTATTATTATTATTATTATTATTATTATTATTATTATTATTGTTATTGTTATTGTTATTGTTATTATTACTGTCAAAATCTTTATCTTTTGCACTATTTGAACGAAGAAAAATGATACTACTTGATGATGGGTGAGATTGACAATCTCAACTATTATATTACCATAAACTTAATTTATTATGAAAACTTTCTAATTATATATATATATATATATTATAACATCAATAAAAGCATAATCTTTTATCATATTCTATCACTATTATTATATAGGTGATATCCACATAAACTATATTTAAATATTGAGATAAAAACATAAATGAATATAAAATTGCAATGCATTTTTAAATAAAACATTTAATTTTAGAATTAGAGCTGATATCACTGTGATTCAGTCATAATTTATAAAAGATGTACCAAATAACAATGTTTACAATTTTTTTTTACAAATATTATTAAGAAACAACAAATACTAGGCTTGTAGAGATGAGATTACATTTTCAAATAATTAAATATCCAAATGATAATTATATAATAATTATGAATAGTTTTCTAGTTAAAAAATATTAATTATAATTGTTATAAATTAAACCGAATAATCAAGATTAAAAATGGAGATTTGAGAACTCTAAACTTACCCACCAAAGATTTTTTGCATAGAAAAAAAATTGAAAAAGCTTCTTAGACATTTGATCATGTGAAAAATTGACGATGATTTCTAATATGAATATGGACTATCACGAGATATTCAATCAATTGAAATTAGATTTACATCGTCAATAATTTACCTAAGGATAGTGAATTTGTTATATTGATTGTTTATTATAAAGAATAAACCCATGAAACCAAAATTCAGTAAAACATATTACATCTCATATTTGGATTGTGTTAAAAAAAAGTGTTTGCTAACCCATTAGCAACCTACACTAATATCAGAGCATATGTATATAGAAATTTCAGATGGAAATTTGCTTGAAAACATTGGTTTTTGCGTTTTCTGCGGTTACAAGCATGAACACTAGCTTTGTTCGGTCGGGAAATTAGACTGTACGGGCCAATAAAATTCTCTATAAAAATAGATTTGAGATGAGAAAATTCTTGATCGAACATTTTGTACGAGATGGTGCACTCGGTTGAGGAATATGATAATTGTTCAATCGAGTATCGTGGTCGCATAAATTTAAAAACCTACTGACCAAATAAATGTTGCTCCACCTGGACGAATTATGTATCTAGAAAAGTTTAGCATAGTAAATGATACTCGGGTTGAGCGAGTTCTCTGTGAGGATTGTTTGACCGAACAAAATATTACTCAGATCGAACGAAATATCTAGAAGAATGCTAACAAGTTTCTTGGTTGATCAATGTGTTTGTTTGATCGAGCAATCGTACTGGAGGTCATGTTCAACCAAGAGATGTGATTGCTTGATGAGCATTTTCTCTGTAAGAACATGGGCGACTGAGCAATGTGATTGTTCACCTTGAGTATTTTCTCTGTAATGGTTTATCACGCTAAATATTGCGAGTAATCTAGACGAGTGTTTTTTGTGTGATAGAAGGCCTAGTTGAATAGTGACACAGTGCGACTGAGCGATCTGCTAGAGATGGATACCATTACTACAATATTGAGTTCAGAAGGTTCAAAATAGTTTTGCTTAGTGTTTCTCCAATTAAAGTACACAAATGAGTTAAAATCTCATTTAAATGGTACAACTTGACAACTAGGAGAATATAAGTTAAGGATTAATGAGTGTATGTATATTGCATATGCTCTGTAGATTGAGTGGAAAGATTGATTGTATATACGTTGGAATACATGCGATATACAAATCACGATTGTTTGTTAATCATGAGTTAAAAGTGAACTCAACTATATAAACACAATGATTTGAGAACTGTGTATTAAATGACTTAAAAAAAATGTGATTTATAGTGCTATAATAGCATTGTGTTTTATAATATTTAAATAAAATTCTCTAAGTAGTGTTTATGTGTTGTCTTTTATGTTGCTTCGTGTTTTATATTTCCTTTTGTTTCTAGATTTCTTGAATCAATTAAGGAAGAATGTATTCCATTATGTTGCGATCCATCTTATGTGTCTACAAACTTGCTGGAATAAACTTTAGTGACTCGTACTATAACCTAAGACTATTTTCTGCATAATAATTTCTTAATACGACCAATAAGCTAGTCAAACAAGAACCCCATATGGATGATGTTGATGTCATCAGTGTTTATTCAAGAATTTGGAGGATGTGACCAGTATTAGGTGTATCATCTTGGCATTGATAAGTTATGAACTCCATTGAAAACATCATGATATATATCTATCATAAATAATTGAACATATTAAGAAGATGTACGGTTTAGAGTAAGACTGCGAGATATCAGTTATCCAAGATTTTATTTAAATCCACATTGGTTGTCAACTCATTGGTGAGACCCCATGTTATAAAGATGATTGATCTTAAATAGAACAACTTGAAAAGTTAGGGTGCTCATTGAACAAGGTGTAGTATCTCGATCTGATCCTACTTTCATTTTTCGAGACTTTTTCATTGTTCATTGTTAACTATGAAATGATCAAGATGAACCAATATTTGCATGAGATGCTAAATTTTTTTTATTAATTATGATAATCAAACAACATATTAGGATTAAAGTAACTTTCCAATATATTTTCATTGTTCCTTGTTAACTATAATATGACCAAGATCAAACAAGATTTTACATGAGATGCTAAGTCTGCAATAATTGATTATAAGAATCAAACAACCTCTTAAGGTCTCTAAAAGATCGAGCATATTAAAATTATGTAATATTTAAAGATTGGGACATCAATTTATCAATTTACCAAGACGATGTTCAACTCAAGTTTGGTTGTTAATGTTTTAAAGATGATAGATCTTATACAACAATTTGAGAAGTTGGGGTGCTCGATGGAAAATGAGTTATCTCATAATTTGATCGTATATTCACTTCCCAACAAACTTTCATCGCCCATTATTAACTATAATATGAACAAGATTAACCATAATTTACATGTGACGCTAAATCTATTGATTGATTACGAGAATCAAATAAGACTAGAGATCTCTAATGGAGCTAGAGTTGTGATGGTTGTCTACTCCTCTTCCAAGAAAAGAAATGGCAAGCAAAAGCTCGTGGTTAAGGGTGGTGTGACCAAACCCAAGTTCAAAGAGGGCAAAGCTAATCATACATACGCTGAAATTTATTTGGAACATAATTTATATTTTTATGTTGGATAGGTCTAGATTTCGTACTATATTTTCTAATAATTTTTGTTCAATTTCAATAATGATGGTTTATTTGAAAAAAAATTAGTTACAACATGGTTTACATACCTTATTTGATGTAGGTACTAGTTTGATTAATATACACGCTTTTGACCGCAAGACATAAACAAATGAACTTTTGATCATATTTTATTCTATCATTACCGGCTTGATTATATTGATGAGAACATGATAAAATGGTTGCACTAATACGGTGATCATGGAAATTATAATTTTGAATCATATACGACTTGTGAATCTAGGAAACTGACTCACTATCATTCTACGAGAATTGGAGAAAAAGCTATGAAACCCTTACGAGGCACACATATATATATGTATATGGACCGATGAAAATTCATGCTAGAAGAAGACATTCATACTTCATAATGTTCACTAAATATATGTCATGTTTATTTATTTTGTATATTTTCCCTTTATTCTTCGCACTCATATTATCTCTCCTAATGTTTCGATCCTAATCTTATTTCCCCCTTATCTTTTACAATTTTGCCTATAACCCCTCTGTATAAACTCCATTAAATCTTTTAATTTTGACCCGGTTTATACATAATTTTGATTCGGTTTAAAACTAATTTTGACTAAAATTTGGGTCTAAATTTCATCCAGTTTAGGCTCAATTTTGACCCAGTTTAGACTCAATTTTGACCATAATTTGTATTCAATTTTGATTTTCATCCAATTTCAATCTGAATCAATATGAGATTCAAAAAAATAAACAGAAATTTAAACAAAAACCGATTTTTATCGGTTTATATGATTTTTAACCCGAAATTAATATAATTTTGATTCGAAATAGATACGATTTAACCTAATTTTTATTTTCATTCAATTAAAATACGAATCAACACGAATTAAAACACGCTTCTTGTGTGGCTGTTGCCCCTTTATGAACCTTACAATTTACTCCCAAGCATGGAGTCGCCAAATGCTCACAAATTCACTACTTTTTTTAAAATAAAATGGGAAACGTTATAATTACTCTCTTTTTTCAATTTCTCTTTAGCACGTCTATATTTTGTAATGGAATTTTTGAATGTAAGACTAATGATTAATTGAACAGCTAAAAACATTAAACTTTGTCTTTTAACAAAAGGGAGATAATAATTACCATGGAGAAAATATCATGATTTATTATCAACAAATGGGTTTTTAACTTTTCCACAATTGAAATCATTGCACCTACATTTTTAAAGATGTTTTCTATTGATATATCACGTCCGAATCATCCTCCAAATATATCAACAGATTCAAAATATTCTTATTAACAAAATAAAAATCCACACATATATAAATAATTCATTTTATATTTAATAATACACTCTATAAAAGATGTGAAATATTTATCATAATTATACTGAATAAATTTGGAGGACATGAGGATGGAAACAAAAATTAATAACAAATTTTAAAAATAGTTATAAAAATAAATATTATGATTACTTATAAACAAATAATTTTATTTGATAATAAAATTTTGTATGTATTATAATTATAAATTCATAAACCAATGATGGTACCACACAAAATTTTCCCATAATTAAATATATGAACAACATACAATTGAAATCCTCTCAATTTATCACAGTCACTGTACACAATTTTACTCAAGAATATCTACAAAATTAACTCTTATTGGAGGACACGACATCGTTCCAAATCGATCATTTTATTCTTTGAATCTTATTCTTTATATGTATTTATCACTATCTCTCTAGCAATGACACTTTTAATAAATTTCTTTTTATGTAAAATTACGAATCCTTTTGGAATATCATTTAATTAATCATGAATATATAAATAAAAAGTTTTAAAAAAATTCAATTTGGAATGTAAATAAGAGAAAGATTGTTGCCACAAAGCCTTCTTGAAAATATCAACGGATTAATTCTTGGACTATGATGTAGAAAATAACAATTAATATCAATAGACTTCGTAGGGTCATGACAAATCGAATATACATCGATATAAAGAGAACCTTGATTATCAGAAAACATATGCACATGGTGCTATGTGAGACTTTCAGACACTCCAATAGAGATTTCTACCATTTCAACTCCCACGTCAAACCATCTATAAATCGGTACTCCGATTCGAACAACGATCGTGAACCTCTAGTTTGTTTCTTCGTCTTTCACGCTACCTAAATGTATAATACGTCCACTCAACGAAAGACAAGTGTGTGGACTAATTGTCAAATCCAAATCATAATAGCCATAGTTCGCATGTCACTATCAGAGCGGAGCAAAATAACACGACCTAGGAAAGTCTTGAGAAATCCCACAGCTTCGATAGCAGCTTTTTAATGATTTTTCTTCCATTGATGCATAAACTAAGAGAAAACATGAATCACACCAATTTGTCTTTTCGAACCCATGATCAACTAAAGTCCCACGCGTTTTGGTGAACAAAGTCAAAATTAACCAAATATTTCTTTATTTGCAAGGTCTCTAAAGTGAAAATTCAAGTGCCAAACTTTGGAGAAAAAACAAACCCATTTCTCAAGAATTAAATGAAAACTCATCAACAAACCTTCCATTTTTTGCTCGAATGACCATAAGATCTATCACCAATCAAGACCTTATAAAAATTAGATATATTGGCTAGGAGATTGATCTCTTACCACTTTATTTTTGTTAACCTTTATTTAGAATTTAGCTCATTTTATTCTTTTTCCTTTTGTTTCGCACGAGCCAACATCATAAAATTAGTTCTAGCAATTCTTATAACACATACGTGTTGAACAAAAAAATACTTTGCACTTTCTTGTTCACTTTCGAGCAGGATGTTATACTAGGTTTTCCTATTGGTTTCGGAAACTCTTAGAGATATTTTCAACTGTATCTAAGGGCCTTTCCATACCCTTAGCGTTGTGTTTCGAATCATCAGATTTGTTTTCAACATAAAGAGCAAAATTGAAATTCATTGTGGTTCCTAACTTACATCGTTCGTTTGATTGTTTTACAAGCGTTTGAAGAGAGTTTTGAGCCTTCACGTTTAAACAACTTCGTACTCCAATAAACACTTGATCCCGAGATTTTATCACTTTTTGAAATCAGTAATAGCAGAAACATCTTTACCTTAAACACAAAGATCATCCCTGAATATCCACACAAAAATCTATATATAAAATCTATATATGATGATGAATGAAGGATAAAAGCAAATAATTTGACATGTGAAACCCATTTCTAACTAGTGTAGAAGTTAATTTTGCAAACCAACACTGGGAGAGCTTATCGCAATCCATAAAGCGATTTGTTGAGTTTGCAAATAAGTAAAGCGTCAGATGTTTGCGGAACCATGGGAAGATCCATGTAGAAATTCTAAAAAAGATCACCATGTAAAATTTTTTTGAATGTGTATCGAATGGATGACCCACCATTTAGCAGCGACAATAGCCCAATACAACAGTACAATAGGTATTTTTGTTATTAAAGCGCTCAATTGAGGCATTAGGTTGACATTTAATCTTATAGATCCAGCAACAATCATTCATCCTTTTGTTAGGAGATAAGTAGTGAGATTCCATGTGTTGTTTTGGGTAAAGTCAACAAGTTCTTCATTCATAGTCGCATTCTACCACAGATAAGGAGAGGCCTCACAATATGTTTATGGATTAATATCTGCAGAATCTGCAGCCAAAAATTTTCGTTAGCAAGGTAAAAAAACTAATGATCAAGATATAATTAGCAATCAAATAAAAAGATATACTTTGGATCATATTATCAATGAGGGGAGATGCTAGAAGGTTCTTTGAGGGACAAAACAAAGTAAGTTTTAAAATTATGCAATATAACAAAAGGGGTGTGTGTGCGACAAGAATGTCAAGAAGCAACCGAAGAGATATCCAAAGACGATGGAGTATGATGATCATCGATATTTATAATCGATTATACAAAATCCAAAGGTTTTATCATCGAGAACCGCGAGATAAAAAAACTGTCGGGTTGGGGATGACAGTGATAAGTGTATGAAACTAACTGTAACCATCACGAAACACAAATTTTGATCTTCATGAAACACATATCACGAGCAATAAAATAACTACTTTTTCTCTCTTAATGAAAGACACACCATCTTTCTACCTAAAAATAAAACAAACCAGCACATAATGTCGACTTTGGACTACACCTTTATTGCGAACACTGATTATTTTGAGTATTAAGAGACATAATATAATGGAAATCTATAAAAGGATTCATTAAGAGACATGCCCTTCAACGAAAAAGATAGGTCCAATTAATAAAAATTGACGTTGCCACAATGCACTCTTATTTATGTTTTACCCGTCTATTTTGTTGAATAGTGTGTAAACACATGAAATTTGATGTAATATATCATTTACGGTAAAGTAAAACCACATGCTCTAAAATTCCGATCCATTACATTTACGAATGAATTTAACATGAACTCTAAATATCTCTGAACCATAGCACAAAAATTACATAACATAAGATGTTCTTCAGTTTTGCCAAACAACAAATTTATCCATACAAAACGAGAACAATTATCTACGATAATAACAAAATATGTTTTCACTTACGAACAACAACTCAAGCATCGTTATCGAAATTTACGAATAAAATATTTCTCCAAAATTAAGATTTCATAAATTTTGGACATTGTGATTGGTCGTCTAGAAGACATCCGCAATTCTGGAAAATTTATAGATTTTTTTGTCCATAATTTATGACAGTTTAGTTTTTTGGTCCATATTCTATCCACTTCCATCCCTAAATCATCCAAAACTAGCTAAAATTCTTTAATAAACTACATTACATGATCATTCGTTTCTAACACAAAGTTATCATACTACTTGATAAATTTTTTTTATTTAATATTATAATGAGATCATCATTAAGATCGAATATTTTTGTTTCAAGACAATGGATGTACAAAAGAATTGATCCAAAAACTCAAAATATCTCGAAAGCATTTATGAAAGGCGTTATATAGTTCATGACGATAAAAAATTAACACTTTTACAAAGACAATTTGGTAAGTTGGTTTGTCTATGCGCCAAATTCAAGAATGAAAATATTTTAATGAGAGAACTCTATGGAATCATCTTTATTTAAGAGGCTTCACTCCCAATTATTTTATAAGGTTATATAATGTTGAAAACATTGCATTACATAATAGTAATAATTCGTGATTTTAATATGGTATTGCACATAATGAGGCTATTGGGACCCCTTAAGATGTGGAGTAAACCTTTACATTGAAATGGTGCGGTGGATAAAATGAAAAAAAAAAATTGAATAAGATCCGAATGATTATGAAAAATAATTTAATGAGAATTGTATGGATTCTATATCTCAATTAGTTACAGATTATTTGCCTGAATATAACAAAGTAGCAGAGTTTTAGTATGACAGAAAGAAGATGATGATATCTTTTGATTTATTTTCATATAAAAAATTGATGTTTGTTAAGAAAATTGCATTATTTTTTTAAAGAAGACACTAGATTTGACTAATTTTTTATTTAATGAAAAATGTTAATTTTTTTACAAGAAAATGAGAAACTTTATTCCGAATCTTCGTATGTGGTTATTATTGATTACAAAAATAATCAAAAGATTGTATTAATTTGAGAAGACAACAAGTTATATGAGATGATGTAACGAGTAGTGGCGTAATAAAAGAGAAATGTGTCATCCCTTAGATGGTGGACCATGAAAACATTTTATCAAGGTATGTCCTGACTTTGTAGCTAAGAATATAAAATTTAGTTAGGCTTTTGTATAGATGGTTGTAATCATTTGCAATGTTTCGAGGAATGATTCGTTATGGTTATTATGACCCGATACAATTTACCATAGAGATGTGCATGGAATAGTGTTTTTGTTTTTAATAATATTAATTTCATGGCATTATCATCCTAAAAGACATTTGGACATATTTCTCTAACCATTGATTGATGAATTAAAAATTTTGTGGGTGGATGTTCAGTCGTACAAAGTTACAATGCAATAGAATTTTATGTTACGTGGTGCATTTATGTGGACCATGATATATTTTCTAAATTACGTTATGTTATCTAGTTGGACAACACATGATTGATTGGCTTTTTCATATTAATGTATCCTTTCTATTTGAAACATAGATTTTGATTGTAACTGTTGTTTTCTTCCCGCTGATGGTACCGTAACAAAAAAAACATTTAAGAGGAGTTTTTGTGTGGAAGCCTCCTCCTCTAATTTTGACCGACGAAGAGGTTTTGTATGAACGATTTCGTGCTTTGAACGTTCTTACAAAATATCAAGTGCGGAAGGAACAATCAGACCATAATCACTCGGTACGAGTTATCCATAATTTTTAATTTTTTTATAATTAAATATTTTTATTATATTTTTATTTTCTTATAAATTTTTTTTCATTGAAAGTCTGTAAATTGGTTGGACCGATAGCGTTTATCGAAGTTCGTTTACGGATGGATGCCATCCATCTATAATGCGTCAATAAATGTCTTTCTTGATGAATTTTTACGTTCTGAAATACCATTTTTCTTATAGTGTATAGACATTTTATCTACTTAAGTAACATGGCGATAGAAATCAACGTGACTTAATCGAGAAACATAAATAACACAAGAAACAAGATAAACATCACGAATAAGATAACGCCCTGTTTAACAACAATGATTTGAGAGGCATCAAGTAATCCAACACGGCATAAAATATTTTCAATATGCATAAAAATACTTAGTCACTCGTCATATAATGGGATGTACCAGATATAGTAGTCCGATCAGGATCACTCGGAATAGGAGGAGTAGATGAAGAGCCAACATCAACTATATTGACCAATGTTTAATCATTTTCTATAAGAGCGTGACGTCAAATGATGATCCTCCAAAGAGCTTTTGCATCCTTTTTCATTTGTAGTGCCATAATCAGTTCTATCCTCCCACCAATGAAGATATCCATAGAACTCAAAATACGAAACAACATTGTGATCGTACTATTGCAATAAAAACATCCGATATAGCGATCATAGGTTAGAGTTTCGGCCATCGTAATCTTGGAAGCAAATAGAGTAAACTAACAACGCCCAAACATTCTTCTTTTGTTTGAGTAAAAATTTGATATCGCTCTTTCTGAATCGCCCTATTGAATTCATGATCAAGACCTTCCAATGGGTCAGAGACAAATATCTGGAAAAGATCATTAGCAAACAAAGCATTATCAAGACCCATAAAAAAAACTTATGAATTCATTTTTCTTCGTGAGTGTCACCAAATCGGAATGAAAAACACAAAAAATTAAAGGTCCGGACTCGCTTGAAACCTCGAGCTCATTCCATAACTCCTTAATTCGACCAAAGAACACTTCTACAACCTGACCCTATTGTGTATAACAAGCTAAATCATTCAGTAATTGATAAATTCGTGATGCTTTTCGGTAAAAATAGAAACTGGAATGTGCAGATTAAGTGTATTAAAAATATTTCAACTAGTATGGAATTAATTGGTCTCTCGGCGAAGCCAATTTTCTGCTTTTAGGACAAAGCATATTGGATATGCTTAGGCCATGCTGCATAATTCACTTATGTTTTCAATTGAATCGACGTGATTACTGTATCGGATCCCTCTTACTGATCAAAATAATAGGTTAATGAGACAAAATTAGTCCGGGACAACGTGAATCCGCTGAGGTCGTCTCAACCATCGCATGTACATGACCCAGGCCGCTGAAGGGGCAATTGTGGTTGTTTCCCAAGTCAGAAATAGACGTAATAAGTGGAACAATTTATTGACTTACATATTATTATTATTAATAGACTCGTAATATATCTGTCTTGTTTTATTACAGGTATGACAGCTTTATTTATCCTTATTTCGTATATATTTGATTTATTATATTGAAAATAATGAAAATTTAAAATACAAATAGCTACATTATTTAATTTATATATGAAAAAGAAACAACAAACGAAGAAACAGTATTACACCACGAATCCGCTGTCTCGGTGGGCGACGTCTAAATCTCATACACTTCTACTATACCCTCTTATTTTCGGACATTATGTTTTCCACCCGTTAGTTTTTTATATTTATACTTTGATATCATAACTAACTACATCACGGAGCATCCATTGGGGTTCTCGTCGCTGAATATCCCGGGCGCGTGCATGTTTGGCTGAGAATACGGCACATATCCCTCACTTGCATACCCGTACGAATACAGTGTCTTTACATCCGAATAATCTTGACCGTACACGTGTCCTCCGTACCAGTACATTGGAACCGTCGGATACGCTTGCCCATGATAGTCCATCTTGTTGATCAGCGCCACAGAACGGCCGCCGTCGGATATTTTCTCGCCGCCGTCGCCGCCTGATTTTTTCTCTTCGCTGTCATCTTCATTCTTACCAACACATTCTTTCTTCTCGGCTTCGCCGGCGTCTTTTTTGTCTCCGTCATTCTTCTTCTTCTCTCCGCCATCACCGGCTTGTTTCTGCTTCTCTTCGCCGCCTGAAGACGTTGCGGCGGCGGGGATGGGAGGAGGAACTTCTTTGACCTTTGCCACGGCGGTTCCTTCGTCTTTTTTAACGGGAATCACCGGTTCTACGTTTCTCTTGAGCTTTTGTTTGAGGAAGGGCACAAGTTCTTTGATGTCCATTGTTCCTGCGATCGTCACTAAATCTTTTGCTCCGTCGAAATTCACCATTTGAACTCCTATTAGTTAATCATAAAAAAATATTTTCATTATTTGAATTTAAGCCATAACGTTTTTACTAATTAGTTAAACCCATAAAATTAGTCTCACTTGAATTATATAATATATAATACTTACCTTTAATCTTCAAAATAACTTTTTTGATTTTGTTAATACAACCTTCGCAATGCAATCTGATTTTAAGTATAACAGTACTCTGTAAAAAAGAAAGAAAGAAAGAATTTAAATAATTTAGAATTAAAGGAAACTAATGAAATAACTCATAACTAAATTAATCGCGTAGAGGAGTTGTATTCATTAGCTTGCATAATTAGGAAGAATTGTTTATTGATTAATTTATCAATCAGAAAATGGTCTTAACATTCCTATACACACTTTAATTAAATCACACATTATCCTCACGTGGCTAACGTACGCCGTGATGAACATGCGTAGTTGTATTACCTCTTTGGGGATCGCCGGAAGAGGAGGAGCCGCCTTGTCTCCGCCATCCTTTTTCTCTGATTTCTCCGCCACTCCGCCGGAGTCTGCCTTTGATGATGCTTGCAAGGGGGCGAGTAGTTCCACTTTTCTCTTTGTTTTCTCTTCCAATTTCTCCCGAATTTTCGCCGGATCTATTTTTCCGACCACCGTTAATTTGTTGGCGTCCCAATCCACCATTACATCCTTCACTCCGGCTACCGAAAATATACATATAAGCAAAAATAATTTTGATATAGGTCGAAAATAGGTTAAAATCGATCGGATTATTTTTTTTATATGATATATATTCTCATAATTTATTATTGGTCCTACTCTCCGTGGTACAATTATAATACCTTCACATTGCTTCACTATGCGTTTGATCTTTTTGGCACATCCTCGACAATGCATATCCATCTTGAAACCAAATGCCGCGAGGTCGGCGGCCGCAGTACCCGTGTCTCCGGTCTTGACCTTGCCGTCTCCAGCGACTGCATTCTTCTGCTCTACTTTTCCACCTTCTTGTTTCTACGTCACATGAAGATGGTAAAAGATTTATTTCGGATTTATTAATTTGAAATCATTGAAAAATAAAATTAAAAAATTCGCACCTCTCCCATTTTTTCTTATTGGCAATCGGGATTTGAGTTGCTTCTTGTTTTTTAGCGTAGTCGAAGAATGTGCAAGTTCTTGAACGAGAGAAAGTAGAGGCAACCGAGGGTCTATATATATATATATGTATATATATATGTGTATATATATATGTTTATATATATATATGTATCTGAGATGCAAGTGGGTATGCGTCGATTATTGTTCTTATACGTATATGGCAAAATATATTTCTTATATTATAATATGCAAAATGGTGTGATGTTACATGTTTATGTGTCTGTGTGTATATATATATAATTATTAGTGGGGGAGTGAGGTCAGCAAGAGTGGGCGTTTCGCCGCCGGGTTGGTCAAGCGATGGTCTGAGACACGAGGGGTATTAAATTTAGCACCAAACAGATTAAAAAAAATATCAACAAATAACGGCGGAATATCAGAAATACCCTCAAAGGGCTAAATCACTTCAAAAATACCCTTCCCCAAA
>CM071861.1:2488326-2500150 GCA_036759665.1 Gynandropsis gynandra | reverse complement strand
TTTCGGGAAGGGTATTTTTGAAGTGTTTTAGCCCTACGAGGGTATTTTTGAAGTTCCCCCACAAATAACAAACAAAATTAACAATTTAATTAAGGTATTTTTCTTTGTCGATTAAATCGTTTGTCTTGAATACTTGAGGAATGGGTTTTAATGATCGATAAATCATAGCCCTATCCAAACCATTCTTAAAAAAACAAAATTAAAATTGTTGGAATTTTGAATATAACTTGATTATGGTTTGAATAGTATTCGTTATTCCATACCCATACCCATTTGTTACAGTGTTGATGGTTAAAGTCCGAAATCTGGTGGAAAATCAATTTGAGGCTCATTGTGTCAAATATAAGTTTGGATCTAATTAATTCTGAAAACTAATTCAAGAGTTTAGGGTTATCCAGTACCATATACATGAGTCCAAAGTTCATGACTTAACCAATGTGGAACAACGTATCATAACACTCCTTCTCACACTCAGACTCGGTCTTGGAACGTGGATATCGCAATAGGGGGCCCAACATCGGTATATTCAAATCGGGACGAAACCAGATTCTGATACCAAGTCAAATATGAGCTTGAGCCTATTTAATCCGAAAAGCTAGCTAACAGTTTAGGGTTTCCCAGTACCATATATAGGAGTTTAAAGTTCATGTCATAACCGATGTGAGATAATTTATCATAACACATAGTATGTGGCCTGCAAACATTATCATAGTGTGTTGACAGCCACAATCCAATTAGTCGGAAGGTGAAGTGGGCTTATCTTTTGAGCTTCCTATCATCCATGGTTTACTCTTTATAATGCTAAAAAAAGATAAGAGGGTTTTAGTCACAATAGTTCGACAATAGACATTGTTCATAGGTGGATCAACCGATATAATATGGATCCTATTATGTCATCATGAATGTCTTAGATTATTTACCATTAATTTGTGGTTTAATTTCTCGTCTTGATTCATGTGATAGGCTATTGGTCGCCTAAATTGTACATTTTTTAAAATTGATTGTATTTCTATCATACATTCGCACGATATTTATTCTATAAGAAGTTTACCCAAAGAAGAAAACTTAATTCATAAAGATATTCAGTATCCGTAGCTAATATTGATAAAATATTTACATACATGGTACTCTCCCTCAAATTGGAGTGTAAAGATCATGATCGCACAATTTACGTAGTAAATGATAAAACTTGTAGCCATGAACAGCCTTAAAAAGAAACCCAGCAAGTTGTTTCGTACGAACATGTGAAAAAATAGTGTACAATGTGGTCTGATTATTCAAATAAGACGAGCCAATAACAATGTAGCAACCTCTGTAAGAGCTCTTGTAGCCATGTGATCACTTAACACGCAAATGCCATTTACCTTTACTTAGTTCAACAAAGGATTGATAAATCTTTGTCTATTTCTTTGTCTTCCAAGATAAGGTAGACGAACATTGTAAAACCATGTATGACGGGGTGAACGTTGGTACTGAGGGCATCCACATCACGGTAGGTTATAACCTTGATATATTTAACTTGGCCAAAGATGTTTTCTAGTGGTCTTCACGTGGTGCACGTATGAATTGTGTTATAATGTGAATGAATACGACAATTTAGGTCGGTTATAGAAAGTAAACAAAACACCCAACAGGTGTATAATGCAGTGCCATGGAATTTGAAAGATTGATTTTGATCAACTAGTATAGAGGCTGATTTGGCACTCGTAATCTTAGAGACCTCAACATGATCAAACATCGTATGTAAACATAGTTGGTGAGATACGTTTTGAATTGTGCAATAGAAGCTCCACTATATTCCAAGATAAGTAAGTCATCTACACATATATGTACATGCATCCAGATGTCCTGTAAATAAAATGAAGAGCGAGTAGTCCGAATATGAACAAAATAATCTGAAGCAATGTAAAGCATGTGTGAGCTTCTACAATTGACATTGTGGTGCTTGTCGAAAGCCATATAGAGATATCCACAAGCGACACAATTTTGAAGAATCTGACGTTACCCGACCTTGCGATAGAAGCATATATCCGCGTGAAAAAATTCATTATGAGTGTCTATTTGATGGAATTCCTTATCTTTAATAGCAATGATTTCTAAGCAAGACTACAAAAGTTCTAGTTTGGCAACACACGAATGTGTGTGAAACTCTCCCTTATGAAGATTTCATATAACTACAAGACGAATTTTGTATAATTCAATACTCTCGTTGGGTGATGTTTGATCTTATATAATCATTTACATCTGATGGGTAGTTTACCATCAGGAACATCAACCAAATTTCATGTCTTATTTGTCTCTAAGGCACGTAACTCATCGGTCATTACGGCTTGACTATTTGCATATGATTCTCGTGCTTCAAGAAACTTAAAAAAGAAACGCACAATTCCAATAGAACATGTTAATGTGATATTTTCTTATCTCATGTTTTGATTAAATCTCATATTGAATAGTAAAATTTGAACAAGTCAATAAATAACAAGTTGGAGATTATCATAGAGATTATCAGGGAAGCTATATTTATAGAGGATATCTTGCAACAAACACATCAAGAAAACCTATATAAAGGAGGTTGCTACCATGAAGGAAATTTATATTCTTCATTAGCAAATATTGAGCAAAATATACAAGAGAGAAGTGAGAGCTTAAACCGAAAAACTAGATTGTTTCAAATAACTTGTTATACACAAGTTTTAGACACATTGTTTAGGAACTTATGAAAGAGTTGTTTGGAGAATAGTTTTGTAACCTAGAACTATTATAATCACAGTTTTAGGCGGTCATATACGGGGTGTATTGCATTTAGACATGAAATATACTTTTAAGACTGGTAAAGTTTAAGAGAGGGTTTGAGTATGTAATCTAGATATAATTGGGGAATCATTTGAATTAAATAAGAATTTTTTGGAGTTATAAGAACTTCAACAAAACGTCTTGTTCATATACTCTCTAGTTTTTTTAAAACATATCTGAAAAGCATGAAAAGGAGGTCTATGAAGTGTCAAAGAGAGTTCTTAATCAAGCATAATATATCTCATAAGACCAAAAAAATATTGATTTCTAACATGACCAAGTAACTTTAGAGAAATTGGGCGCTTGGGACATCAATATCAATGTAAGTCTCAATTTTAGTGTCTCTTATATATGATACATTGAAGATAGTAGTCTCAATTTTAGTGTTTGTTCTTTCATTGCTTTCAATCATTAACTCAAACTTTCCAACAAACTCTCTACAAGGTTTAAGAACATGATGCAACTTTCATAAATTCTTTGAACGTTTCACAATAGTAACATACACAAAAATGATATGGAAAAAATAATTTAAAACAAGAAATTTTAAATTATTTTTGTTCATTTTTATCTCCAACAAAGTTTATGGATTACTAGAATTTTCTAATCCGTTTCAAAACTAATATGAATTTCTTTCATAATAGACATTTGATATTCTATTTTCATTAGTTAACTATTTTGGGCTATTAATGTGTTCGTTGAAATAATATCATTTGAACTTGGTAATTTTTCTTGGTTGAGCTTATTTTTTATTTGTTAAACATTTTGAATAGGATGCATTAATAAGGTTGGTCATTTAGGGTTATGGTTAAGTTTTTGCTTTGGCTTTAATAAATATAGGTTATTCGGGATTAAAATAAATAAATCAACTTAAATAAATTTAGTACAGTTTAGTTGTACAATGGACTAGTTCAGTTATAATCGAAAAAGTTATAATCAAAGTAAAATCAAACTGTAATTGGTTTAGTTATTTTGATTTTATCGATTATTTTATCAAGAAAAATTGTAAATAAAAAAATCAAAAGTTATAAATTCCTCAATATTATTTACAAAAAATGTAACATGCATTTGATAATTGTAATACTTTTATGTGTGTAAAAAAATAAATAAATTACAAGTAAAAAAATGTGTTAATGTTCAAATTTATCACATATCTAATAAGTTTTTTTATGTTTGTTTCAGGTTTTTGAATCTTTGAAAAATTGACTTCGTTGAGAATCAAACATGGTATGCTCCAAAAATATCGGCAAGTGCCCTTGGAGACAACGATTATCGAAATATCACAAATGCTAAAGATAAGAAAAGCTCATGGACTCTTGGTAAGTAAAGTTGAATGCAATCATTATAATAAAGATCGTGAATCTTGGAGAAGCAATCAAACATGAATTACTGAATTTATGAGATGTACTCTTAGAGATAGAAAAAGATCTTTAGAGAGATGTTTGAGTGTATGGTGGAGATTGTTAACACCAGTTAAGTAAGTGTTTGTGAATTTAGGTTTTTTATTTATGGCTGAAATCGGGAGAGCAAGTTGTGACATTCACAAATACTTTTTAATAACCTAAAAATGTACATAGAGATTAATGCATGAATAAAAATATAGTTTGGTAAAATAATGAGTATTGTTTTATGTTTTCGCTATTCTTGTCTTGTCTAAATTTATTGTTTAGTATCAATACTGGTCATCAAAGCTCAGTGCTTTTAAATTATAGATATTGAAAAGTAAAGATGTGAGGAAATATTAGTGGAATTGAGAGAGATGCATGGGGAGGAGTGAAGAATGGTTGGACTCCAACTAGGGAGATTGACAAACATGGAAATACCAAATAGAAAACCATTGGACTAATGGACACCAACTGAAAAATGTATTTAAACATACACTACAAAGGCTCTTGCAAAAATATTTGCTACGGTGGGCATGAATCGATTTAAACAAATTCGTGGATGAGAACCAACAAAAAGAAACCCAAGATACATTGAAAACAATTTTTGAAGGTACATCTAGTGTTAATAGAACGTATCTTGATATACTTATGAATTCGAATAATTGGAGATGACAAAAGATGAATGTGATAAGAAATTCAGGGGAATGATGAATGCACTTGTGAAGAAATCAAATGTACTTGGCGAATTCCAAAGAAAAGAATAAGTTGGTTAAGAAATTGTTTTGATATCTTCCAAAGAAATTTCATGCACATAAAGTTACAATGAATATGTCTTTGAGTACAGATTATACCAGTTTCAAGGAGATTGTAGGAACATTTCTTACTTATTGACAACAACTTCAACTTGAGCAAGATTCTTCAACAAGGATCCACTTAAATATATATGTTTACAATTATCTGAAGACATAATCAGGAATAAACTGCGGTGCTTTTGGCAAAGATGTTAAGGAAATTTATGAAGATATGTCTTGGAGTACATCGTACAAATACTGAAATATAATTGCTAAAAAAGGAGTCTATTGTAAAATTTCATGAGTTTCAAATGTTTATGACATAAATTTTGAGTGTTCAAGTATTCAAAAAAGAGAAAGTGTGTTGAAACATGTTACAGAGATTTAATGAATACAAAAAAGTCACTAGAAATATTTAGAGATTCAAGTTCAAAATTTGAAGATAATGGTGAAGATGATTTGGCTACTTTTTTCCTCTCATCGAAATTTTTAAAGAAGATGAAAAGATTGTTTAAGAAGATCCAGACAATAAAATTGATGATGTAGGTGTCGAAACCATTTACAAAGAGTGGCTAAGGATAAGTAAATTGAACATTGAGCTGGTTTAAACTAACAACAAGTTATAAGTACAATTTCAGAAGGCATATGGCGAACTTACTAAAAATGAAAAAGTTTTAATAGTTCGAAGATAACTCGAGAAAACAAACAAACAATCGAAAATGCTTACAAATAGCATAGAAAACATTTTGGCAGTGGATATGTTGTAACAAAAGGAAACTCACATATAAAGTTTGTTTCTCAAAGAGTTTTTACAAATATCACTCATCAAAGTTTACATAACAAAGTCATGACAAAAACAAGTATACCTGGAACTTCAAGAAATACATCTCACGTCAAGATTATTCAACACCAAAAGAGCATTGTTAGATGTTATTACTGTAGAATGCAAGGACACAAACAATTCAGATGTTATGAGAAAATTAATCGTTGTCCAGGTATGTATTCTAAATTTAACATAATACAAATATGAAAACGAAATGAATCTTTTAGTGCAAAGTAGCGTACACATCTATTAAAAAAATATCACAATGATACTTGGTATTTTGATATTCGTCTCTCTAGAAATATAACAAGAAAACAAGAGTTACTCTCAAATTTTCTAGAGAAGAGTTATCACTCTTGCTTAGCCTTATTCCATTGATTTTTTTTCTTCTAATTCCTTTGGTCTTTTTATTTTAACTTAAGGAATGGAATTTTTGGACTTTTTAGTTCCTTGGTTTTTTATGCGTATAAAGAGTTTATAACCACATGAAAAGTATAAATAAAGATGGATAATCACGGGTGACAATTAAATATGATAATTGCCGCCACCCACGAACAAGATGCCTACCTCTTGTTCGAGTGAAAGGGAAGAAATAACTCTATAGAATGGATAATTCGAATAAGAAAAAAAAGTCCTAATACTTCAAAGAATAGGGAAAAACTCTTAGGGAATCATATTAGCTTGAATTTGAGATTTTAGAACGACTGATGTGGTTAATCTCAAGTAATAAATAATTAAACTAACGTTTTTGCAAGAATACAGATCTTGTAGTACCATAGTCGAACATTAGATAATTGATGCAACTATAAAGCTAATACACTAATGAATAGGACGTGTGAATCAATTGAGTGAATTGCAAAGTAAAGAATAAACTAATCTAAGTGGTGTTAAACTCAATAAACCAAATACCACAGGTTTTGAGAGATGCACGATGATGCAATAAAGTGCTAATAAGATCATGGTTATAGATATCATTAAGTATTCAAGGAATTCAAGCTCTTTCCTAGGGAATGACTCTCCCGATGTCTAAACTCACTATCTAGCATGCGTACTACCAATCTCACAATTGTGTAATCACCTATGAGATGCATTAAGACCACAATCTTAATTTCTAAGTTCAATTAATCGATCAGCCAAGGTTCTAAATCAATTGAGACTTCAAATCTTGGCTATGTTCGAAAAGATAATTCATTTGCTAATGCAATCAGAGTTTTATAATCATTCATTCAAGTTACCAACAAGAATATAAGCATTAAGAACAACTAATCAATCCGAAAATGATCAAATATCACTATAAAAACACACACACGATTTCCAACGGAAATATCCGTTGGAAATCACCAAACTTCTATTGCAATGAGCGATTCCCAACGGACGACAACAGATAGAGAGCCATTGGGAATCGCTTGTTGCAAATCAAGATCTGTTGCGATTCCCAACGGGTTTACAACGAATATTATCCGTTGAAAATTTCCAACAGACTTGTAACAGAAAAATCCGTTGGTAGATTGTAACAGATGGCCGTTACAATTTTTGCAACGGATGCCTGTTACAAAATCACAATGGATACCCTTCACAGTTCGTGCAACGGATGCCTGATACATGACTGCAATGGATGCTCGTTGACAATTTGTAACAGATATCCATTGCCCATCTGTTGGCATGAAAAATGCGTGGAAATTGGAAGGTTGCAACGGATGTCCGTTGGCCAGATGGCTGGAAATGGCAACAGAACTCCGTTGCAAAGTGGCGGAAATTTTGATTTCAACGAATGCCCGTTAAAATTTTTAAAACAATAATTTTTTTCTTTATTTCCAAATAAATTATGTCCTTTTGTAAAGGACTGAGATCGTCGGGAGTTGAACGGAAAGCTTGTGATTGCTATGTGATCTTATCAGTCACATCTTTAATAGTCCATTCCGCTCGAGCGTCGACGAGTTCAGGTTCGTCGTTCTCTTTCCTGATGACCGGTTTCTTCTTGGTGCTGGTTTCTACAACCAGCTCAAGAAGAGTCGGTTCTCTTTCTATTATCTACATTTGTTATATAACATAAATATAATTATATAAAAATTGTAAAGAACAAAAAAATAACTAAAAGAAATTTACCAATTCTTTATTTCTTTTCAGGAATAATTTTGATCCCGAAGTATGGCGAAACGGACCATCTCCGGGAACCTTCTCCCCGTACCGACATTTTTTGGCCTTCTCGCTCTTGGCCTTGAAGTCCTCAGACTCCTAATGTTGGACGACTTGGTTGAATACCTCGTCCATTACCCATGTCGGTTTGGAATTCTTCTTGTAGTAGTTTTTCTTGGCGTTGTTCATCATCAAGCGCATTTGGGCTTGCACGTCGTGCATCCAAGTTGTGTAGATGCACAACGTATCCTTCTTCCACCATCCGTATGCGCGCTGCAAAATAAATTATAATAAATTAGTTTACAATAAATGTAATTAATCATTTTAACTACAAATTTTATATTATTTTTTATTTACGATGAAAGTACACCACCATCAGCGGCGTATAACTTCTGGCATCACCTGCCAGAAATAATAGAGGTTATCTTGTAGCGATCCCTAGATGATCTTGTTGTTCGTATGTTTGAGAATATCATCCACATAACCTGTACATCAAAATAAAATATTTAGATAATATTTGTAATTAAAAACAATATAAATTATTAATTTGAATTCTTACCATAGCGTTTCGTCATGGCGATCAGGATCGATAATTGGAAGGGTGGAATACCCGTTGAAATTATCGATCAACGCTTCTATATCCACCATATCGTCTTCTTCATCAAATATCGGTGGTGCCACCTATAAGGATATTAGGATATTATTGTATTAAGGGTATAATTGTAATTTACTATTCCTTCATTAGGTCATATCATTAACCTCTTGTATATATAGCCGTTTATGGCTTTTCAGTAATCAATAATTCAGATTACCATTCACATGGTATCAAAGCTAAAATCGTCTCACGACGAAACCCTAACCGCTCACTTCCTCTTTCTCGGCCAACCCCAGCCGCCGCACCATCATCGGTCCGGCCGCCGTAGTTAGCCCACCCTCCGCCGCTGCTCCTACGTCTCACCCCTCAGATGAGCTGCTCCTCCGTCGCCCCACCAGCACGGATCTACCTTGCCCGTCAATCTGCGCCCCATCGCTCAACCGCTCGCCCCATCCACGGCCGCGTCTCGCTCAACCGCTTTTCCTACTTTCTTGCACCGCCGTCTGAATCCTTTCCCGGCGACTTTCTCTTGGCCCCGTCGTCTCACCACCACGGATCTGCCCACCACGGACCCAGATCTCACTCAAGCCGCGTCGCCCAACTGAATCCCTTGATTCTCGGACGCGTCTTGCCCAACCAACCCCACCAAAACCGGCCGCGTCCTCCAACAACTTCCCTAGTCTCTCGCGTCGTGTCTTGCCCTCATGTCGAACATCCCGGAGCCGTCGAATCGCACCGAATCTGTGAGCATGTTCGATCCGCAACAGCCACAGAAGCTTCTTTTCGCTTGCAACATGTCAAGCGTTACGAAACTCACACTGACGAACTACCTCACTTGGAGCGTTCAAATCCGCTCTCTCCTTGAAGGCTACAATCTCGAGTGCTTCATCACCGAAGACTCTATTGTACCATCAGCCATGATCCACGTCGATGGGATCCAGCAACCCAATCCCACCTTCAGCCCGTGGAAACACCAAGATCGTTTGATCTTCAGCTCTTTGCTCGGTGCACTCTCCCTCCCGCTCCAACCGGTCATTGCCCGAGCAACTTCCGTTCAAGAAGCGTGGCGAACCCTAGCTAACATCTATGGCAAAGCCTCTCGTGGTCATATCAAACAACTACGAGATCAAATCAAACGATGTGCCGAAGGATCTCAATCGGTGGAAGAATACCTACGGTTCATCACCACCAAAACTGACGAACTATCTCTCCTCGGAAAACCAATGGATCACGAGGACGTTCTTGAAGCCATCCTTGATGGACTGCCGGAGGAGTACAAACCTATAGCTGATGTGATCAATGCCAAAGACACCACAATTTCAATTGAGGAGCTGCACGAAAAACTCCTCAATCATGAGGCAAAATTGGCCGTAGATCTCCCACCCTCCGCCGCTGCCCTACCGGTCACGGCTCAACTTGCTGCTGCCCGTCCAAGACCACGCAACCCTAACCCTCAATGGAGTCACAACAACAACCGGAACTCCACGGGTGGTTACCAAGGCCGCTGCCAAGCTTGCGGGACTCAAGGACACAGCGCAAAATTCTGCTCCCGCTTCCGCCTCATATCCGCAAATACCTCCTCCGATCCGATTCCACAACGGTGGACACCTCCTCAACGTTCTTGGCCGCCTGCTGCCAACGTTACTACGTATCCCACGTATGATACCTCAAGTTGGCTTCTTGACAGTGGCGCCTAACATCACATCACTTTCGACTTGCAGAACCTATCACTCCACAATCCGTATCACGGCGGTGAAGAGGTCACGATTGCTGATGGCTCCGGACAACCCATCACTCATACGGGTTCCTTTTCGCTATCCTTACCAAATCGTTCATTATTACTTGACAATGTGCTTTGTGTTCCCTCGATGCACAAGAATTTGGTTTCCGTTCAACGTTTATGCAAGTCTAATAATGTTTCCGTTGAATTTTTTCCTCATATGTTTCAGGTGGAGGATCTAAACACGGGGGCGCCGGTTCTTCAAGGAGACACTAAGGATGGAGTGTATGTGTGGCCGTCCCCTACCTCACCCACTGTCGCATTCTCCAACCTAAAGCCCACCGTTTCCACTTGGCATTCCCGTCTAGGACATCCGTCACTACCCATCCTCAAACACGCCTTGTCCAAGGTTCATATTCCGTTAGTTCGAAAGTCTTCCGTTTCTCCATGCAATTCTTGTCTTAGTAATAAGAGTCATAAACTTCCGTTCAATGAGTCATCTATTGTTTCTTCTCGACCACTTGAGTTTGTTTTCTCTGATTTATAGACATCTCCGATTATTTCAACGGATGGTTTTAAGTATTATGTTCTTTTTGTTGATCATTTTACGCGTTATTCTTGGCTTTATCCGCTCAAACTAAAATCACAAGTTCGAGCTACTTTTATTGCCTTCAAATCTCTTGTCGAAAACAAGTTTAACGCTAAAATCGTCAATCTTTACACCGACAACGGTGGAGAATACATAGCCATCCGTTCTTTTCTATCGGACAATGGCATCTTCCACTACACAACTCCACCCCACACTCCCGAGCATAATGTGATATCCGAACGTCAACATCGTCATATTGTCGAAACCGGATTATCTCTTCTTATGCATGCCTCTTTACCATTATCCTATTGGTCTTACGCCTTTATGGCCGCGGTTTATCTAATCAACCGCATGCCCACGCCTCTCCTCTCCTATGCCTCGCCCTACGAAGCTCTCTTCCAAACTCCACCAAACCTCCATAAACTCAAAATCTTTGGCTGTTTGTGCTACCCTTGGTTGCGTCCCTATGCCTCTCACAAACTAGACCCTAGATCCGCTCCATGTGTCTTCCTTGGCTACTCCAACACCTAAAGTGTGTATCTTTGTCTTGACCTATCCAAACTTCGTGTCTTTGTTTCGCGTCATGTTGTCTTTCATGAATCCGTCTTCCCCTTTGCTAACTTTCCAAATATGTCACACATCCTAGCATACCCACCGCATCTCTGTTGTCCCATGGTCCTTCCTTCTCACCCATTGAGCCCTTCACCTTGGCCCACGCTCCATCTTCACCACCGCAGTTCCCAAGATTAGATTCTTCCCTGATCATAGTTGAGAGTGACACGGACACTAGCAACGCTGCGATCTCCTCTTCTCCGACGTCGATTTCGGACGCGGTCTGTCCTCCTGCGTCGCCTTCGGACGCGGCCCCTGCATCTTTCTCGGACGCGGCTCCTGCGTCTTTCTCGGACGCGGCTCCTGTCTCTTTCTCGGACGTGGCCCGTACTCTCGCGTCGTCTTCAGACGCGGCTCGGGCCACTCTTTGGGGACCAACCCAA
>CM071861.1:2393375-2477766 GCA_036759665.1 Gynandropsis gynandra | reverse complement strand
AGAAATTTGTCGTGTTCTTCGTGGGTGAGTTCTAATCGAGATTATAGTAAATCTCTAAATATTTTCTTATGATTATTTCTTCAAATTGAAGATTTATATTGTGGATATTGAATAATTGAATGGATCTATAGTAGCAGATAATCTTATTCGTGTTGTTGTTGGTAACACCATCATGAATCGTCAAGTTATCGTGGAAAATTAAGGTGATTATCTTCTCCCATCAAAGTTGGTTTTCTGGTTGATTAATTGGGAGGATATAAGTGAAGAATGTATCGAGACTAAAATCATCAAATAATGATTGATGACATATATATATATATATATATATGAGTTGATTTAGGTGAAATTAAAGTGGTTTGATATGATTTAGAAAATTGACATTCGACCAGGTGTCGAGATCAAAGAATGTGGATATAATGGATCCGATGATAGATTCGAGTGAACATCTTGTCTATTGTGTTCGATCGAGTGATTTCAAACTCAAAATTTCGGAAGAAGGCGTTTGCGAGCGTGTCGGTGAGAGGTGTTACATGAGGATGTTGACGACATTAGTATTACGACACTTGGATCAGGGCCAGCCTCGTAACGTGCTAGGGTTATGGTAACCTTTCGAGCGACAGAGCGCTATAGTTTGTCAGATTAGTGGATTTACTGGTGTCGTACAGTGTTGGGGTTACGGTAACCTTTCATCCGACGAAGCGTAGAGTTAGTCAGATTAGTTGATCTGCCAGCGTCGTACCGTGTTGGGATGTGGTAACATTTCTAGAGATGGAGAACTGTATTGTACTGATGGTTGGGGTACTTTGTGACCTTACGAGATCTTTAGTGTGCTAGGGTCCTTTGGAATTTGCAAACGTATGCTCAAGCTAGAGTCGTGTGGACTCTGTGTGTTATGATTCAGTGTGGTATTAGTCTTAGAATTAGGATACTCAGTGCAGTTGGTAGAGTGTGTTAGTGAGATTTTATACTTGAGGAGTATTAGATTGACGACGCTAGTATTACGACACTTGGATCAGGGCCGACCGTCGTACCGTGTTGGGGTTGTGATAACCTTTCGAGCGGCGGAGTGTTGTATTGTACTGATGGTTGGGGTACATTGTGACCTTGCGAGATCTTCAGTGTGCTAGGGTCCTTTGGACTTTACGAGCGTATGCGCGAGCTAGAGTCGTGTGGACTCTATGTGTTATGATGCGGTATGGTACTAGTCTTAGACTATGGATACTCAGTCGGGTTGGATAGAGTTATTTATGTTTCTATAATATTAAAATATTTATTATATGTTACATATTCGAGAGTGGGAGAATATGTAGCACGAAGTGCGTGCATATATTGATCTTACTTTGTACGTCTTCGTACTCACCCCTTTGTGGGTTGTCATGGATGGACAGGTTATAGCGAGGACGAATATCACAGAGGTTGAGCAGCAGTATCAGAGGTTACAAAGGACTTATCGGAGAGGTGTGCATAAAGTCTCGATAAACTTTATTATACATTTCGTATTTATTTTGATTATGATCTTATACATTTTCTTCCACTATATGGTTTGTACCATTATAAATATGAATTAAGAGTATTAATTTTCTTATGTAATTGTGTTTGAATGATGACACGTGTAGTCACCTCTTGGAGGTGATGGTGGACACTCCTAGTCCCAAGGTTGTTCCAGAATGGGGGTGTTATAAATTGGTATCAGAGCTCTGGTGGTCATTTGTTTTGTATTTTATTTTCTTCATTGGATTTTAAAGTGTTTTGCGAATTTTTTTAATAAAGTAATGAGACCGTATAGCATGCATGACTTGAAGTGTCAAGTTGGGGTTCGAAGTGTGGAAGGCTAAATGGCTAACTGTGTTTTGTGGATAGTATCGACAATGATGTTTGGTTGACGCTTTGTCATAGAGCACAGAAAGTCTCTCTAGTTATGATGAAGGTTAGAAGGTGGAATGTGTAGAGATGTCGAGGTGGACAACATGATCAAAAAGAGAATTTGAGGATACTATTATAACCATTGAAGATGTCAACTTACTTCAATATCGTGAATCACATTACTAGATTCAGTAGTAAGATGTAATGTAGATGTAAGATATCTTCTATAAATTAGATGAATAAATATTTCAACTTGTAAGAAACTTCCAATTATCAAGATGTTGATTAGAGAGATTAAGTTAGATGTTGTGTTATGCTATTTGGTGGGTGAAGGGATTTGCTTGTGAGATAAAACCCAAAGGAATGTCTAGAGCATTGATTTCCTTGGGTTAAGTTCAAATAACCTTTTGAGGTGAAACATGTGTCGCACACTCTGTGTGGAGCGATAGAGTTGGTGTTCCTACACTTATGCATGATCAACACATATTTATAAGGAATGCATCCAAAATTTAGATGAAAGGTTGAAATGATCAGTTACGAATCATTGTCCGAGATATTTTAGAAGCTCACTTCGTATAAAAAGGACTCATCGAAGGGGACATATTAAAGTTTCCAAATGCAAAAAGGAAAACAAGTTGTCCAACAAGTTCGAAGGAGACATGATCCAATAGAGTGATTCAGATTTTCAATTGCAGTGATTCAAAGTGCTCATGCTATCATTGTGGAAGTGAACATGTTAGACAATGCTAAAGATAGACACTTATGATGTGACCATTTTGAAGATCAAATTCGTAAATGTGCTTAACAAGTAACAGAATAAGCTATAAACAAGAAAAATAGAGCTTAAAACATGCATCAAAGTGCCGGGTCATGCAATTGAGGGTATACGCCATGATAGAATATCAAAAATTGTGCAAGGCTAAAAAGAATAAAAACTCATTCTATCGTCGGATCGATAATCATGGGAGACCTACCTACCTATATGTTTTTTTGCACCGGTGTTCTATATAGTTTTGTGAAACCATCGATAGATAATCAGTTACAAATTTTGGAGATTCAACAAATAAGTGCATACTCTAGAGAGTCGAAATTTAAACTAAAAGAAGTTTTCAGTGGATGAGGTATACATGGTCATAAGGAGAAGCTAAACTAGTCCTTAGTGTTAGTTGTAACAAAATCAATACATAATGTATATAAATGCACAAAAGACAAGGTTAGGATGCTCATATAAGAAGATAATGTGATTGCTCGGTTATTGAGACAATGTGTAAGCATAAATAGAAATAGATGGCTCATGATGTAGAAAATGTGCATATAGTCCTCGTGTTAAAGAATTGGAAGATATACCTTACAGTGATAAGGTATATATTGTTCAGGCTACAAATGTTTGGAGTACATATTCACACAACCAAAGATGGATTTGTGTTAAAGAAGGTGGATGCAGACTACAAGATAGCATCGTATAGCATCTGTAAAAAAATTAATATCGTTGCAGGTACGTTGAGCCGCAAGAGAGTTATCTGGATATGCAAGAGTTCAGTGATTTGATTAATCAGTTAAGTGCTTCGAGACAAACGACAATGTTCGTTGTGTTCTTCATGGGTGAGTTTTAATTGATATTATGGTAAATCTCTAAATATATTTTTATGATTATTTCTTTAAATTGAAGATTTATATTGTGAATATTGATTAATTGAATGGATACGTAATAGGAGAGAATTCGATTCGTGTTGTTGTTGGTAACACCATCATGAATTATCAAGTTATCATGGAAAATTAAGGTGATGATCTTGTCCCATCAAAGTTGGTTTGGTGATTGATTATGAAGAAATTCTTAAGTTTAAAGTGAGGTATGATTACAGTAAAATTTTTAGTAAATTCATAATGAAGAATTGAGAGGATATAAGTGAAGAATGTACCCGATCCTAAAATCATCAAATGCTTATTAATGACATATATATGAGTTGATTTTGGTGAAATTAAAGTGGTTGGATATGATCTGAAAAATTGACATTCGACCAGGTGTCGAGATCAGAGAATGTGCATATTTTGGGTTTGGTGATAGAGTTGAGTGAACATCTTGTCTGGTGTGCTCAATCGATTCATTTCACACTTGAACATCCAGAAAAATGCATTTGCGAACGTGTCGGTGAGAGGTATCACGAGAGGAGTATGTGGTCGATGACGTTAGTATTGTGACACTTAGATCAGGGTCAACGTCGTACCGTGCTGGGGTCTTAGTAACCTTTCGAGCGTCGGAGCACTGTAGATAGTCAGATCAGTGGATCTACCGGCGTCATACCGTGTTAGGGTTGTGATAACCTTTTGAGCGACGGAGCGTCGAGTCAGTCAGATTAATGGATCTTCCAGTGTCGTACTATGTTGGGGTTGTGGTAATCTTTCGAGCGATTGAGTGCTATATTGTACTAATGGTTGGGATACATTGCGACCTTGCGAGATCTTCAGTGTGCTGGGATCCTTTGGACTTTACGACCGTATGCTCGAGCTAGAGTCGTGTGGACTCTATGTGTTATGATCCAGTATGGTATTAGTCTTAGAATTAGGATACTGAGTCGAGTTGGTAGAGTGTATCATTGAGAGTTTATACATGAGGAGTATAAGATTAACGACGTTAGTATTGCGATATAAAGCAAACATAAACAATAAATAACACTAGAAAGGGAGCACAAGGCAAATCGAGATTAGATAGGATTTTAACAGCATGTATGCCTCCTTAGACTACATCCTAAGGGCACTCTTCAAGGATGCTTCAATTGACAGTGGATAGTGGTGGTGAATGGTGGAGGATCTCTTGACTGGTCTAAGGGTACTCTTCAAGATTCGTCTGGCGATGGTAGGAGCTGATGGTTAATGAGGTGTTGAAGGTGGAGCGAAGGACATTACAAGAGGTGTAGAAGCCTCTTTATGTAGTTAGATATGACTTCATCTATTCTCGAAACAAGTTGAAGACAATGTATTCTTGACAATGATCAAGAAGAAGGAGTTTTTTTCTTATCTAATTTCAATCCATTTACTATAAATAGGATGGAATCCTTTATATAGGAGATGCTCCACATCAAAACAAAGAAAATGCATAAATGTAGGATTACAAATTAATCTACTTGTTGTTTAGAAAGATTGTCTAGTCATTGGAATTTCTCGAATGAGGAAAGCAGATAATTCGGTGGGATATGATTGGCTTGGAAAGATTTCTAGATGTACGAAATCTTCAAAATAGGAAAGTAGATGACTTGGTGGAAAAGTATCATCTAAATATTGGCAAGGCATCCGAAATTTGTCTAAAAATATCAAAAAATCAATCACGTACATCATGTATATCATTAGAGTTTTACGTTAACATATAAATATCCGTTCACACATTTTGGACAGATTTTATCCATCTAGAACTTACGGATGAATGGTAAAACTATTGAGAAAATTACATATTAGCTTAAAAACTCATTAAAATTTTATAATATTCGTTTGTAAATCGTTTGTACTTGAGAAATGTCACCTCGGACTTTGTATTAGTACGTCAGGCTAATTTATGGAAGAACAGACATATGCCTTTCCATTCGTATTTTTTTACTTTACCGATGAGTATATATTTCCTCAGTAAGTTTCTAGCTTATGAGACATATATTGGAATCCTTCTCAAAATAGTCTATTAAGTTAAAAGAAACAAAATTCATACTTTAAATGAAATTATAATTTCAATTCTTGTAACACATTATATCACTTAGTTTAATTAAATTTATAATTTCAATACATTAAACACATCAGAGTTGGTTAATTCATCTATTCATTCTGCACGAACCTGATTCAAATTCTTTTTTCTTTTGTTATTTTAATTCTATCAACTTTAGTTACTTCAATATCTTTCCGTGAGCTAGTTCACCAATCATCACCTCATCCACCAATATCATGTATAACTTCTTTTAACGTTTTCATTATCATTTGTTGTTCTTGGTGTTATATATATATTATCCCCTAAGAAGTATAGTTACTAAAACAATTCAACTTCAAATAGATTGTATATGTGAGGATGTAAAACGCAACAAAATTGATCCACATCTGATGCAACAATAAAGGAGTCGCACTTTGCATATGTTCGTGGTGAATTAACTTCCATAACACATGATTTATTTGTCCTCACTCATTTTCGGGGTATGGAACAACATCGGGCAGAATTCATTTTATGATAATTGGATCAAATAAGTAGCATCAGAATAACATCACATTTAAACCAACATACCTTAGATATTCCGATTGCAAGATCTCCAGCAAAATCCCATACAATTCAGGTTCGTTACTTGATTCACAATATTTATTTGCCTCACACACACACACACACCATGTTATAGGTGTGAAATAACCACGAATAAAATATATTAGTCAACTCGTAACTATCATAATAGGTTCTATTACAAGATTTCGTAACCACAAAAGGTAATTCTTCATTTCAATTTGCATGATGGAAAATAAATATTGATATATTTAAATATTATTATATAAGTTAAAAGTTTTAAAAATAAAAAAAATAATTCTCAAACTTATTTCAAACTCACGGATTAATTGATGAATATATATATTTCAAAACGGCTAAACTATTCGCAATTGAAATTAACATAGAAATGTGTGATGTGTTGATCTCTTTGTCATAGTGATAGATTTTACCCTTTTTAGAAACTCAACCAATGCAACAAAATATGTCTAGAACATCGAGTACGAGACATGCCATATAACGAATATAATCTGTGTGATTGATACGAGATTATTCTCCAAGATTTCATATCCTAGCCGATGTGGGACAACTTATCATAACACACCCCCTCACGTCCAGGCTCGATACTGGAGCGTGGACATGGTAATTGGGGGCCCAACGTCGGTATATTCAAATTGAGACGAACCAGACTCTGATACCATTTTAAAATTGCGACTACATCTTGAAAGAAATCGAATCAATTCTCATTGCTTTATTAATCACGAAATATTTTCTTATATAATATACAATATCGTACGGAAAAGGAAATATAATACCGCGGAATATTATACAATCTTCAAAAATATTTCGATATTAAATAAGATATCAAATAATATCTAGAATATCTCGTAGAATATCATCAGAATAATCAATGTGATCTCGAAGAATAATCTCGTATCAATCACACATATTATATCCGTTATATATCCTACTTAATTTGTGTCGAAGACAAAAAGAAAAAAATGAAATCTATCTTAGGGCCAAATTTTATTCAAAGTCAATGCACAATGTTATCTCTAAACGGAAAATCATTTAAATTTACCTACTATAAAAATCCTAGCCTTGGTAGGGAAAATATCTGAATCCTCTAATTACAACGTTTTTTATATAGGAAAACAAAATGTTGTCTTTTAATATATATATATATATATATATATATTATTCAAATGTTACTCTCCATATCCGAGCCTAATAAAGGAAGAAATCTTAATCATTTAATACATATATATATATATATATATCCTTTGCACACTATTGTACTTCATATTCGAAGAGAACTTTGCAGAAAAAATAAAAAGTAAAAAGAAAATGGTAATGAAGAAGATTTTGTTGCTCTTCTTCCTCGTGGTGATTCTTTTCTCCTCTGGTAATATCACATAAAGTTTATTTTACCTTTCAGTTATTATTATTATTATTATTATTATTATTATTATTATTATTATTATTATTATTATTATTATTATTATTGTAATAATAACATCCACACACAGAGTAACTCAAAAGAAAAATAGTGTCATATTGTATGAATCCTAAAATTCAATTAATATCGTATATATTTATATATTATGAGATTATATATAAATTCAAAAAATAAATCTTTATTTATAATTTGGAAATATTCATATTAGGTTTTTTATTTTTTAGATTATTTTATCTAATTTAAAGTCGTCATTTACAATATAATTTTTCATTTTGAATACTGTGGAAAATGTATTTTGGATGCAGAAATAGAAAGAACAGAAGGAAGCAATTTGCTAACGTCATGCGAGAAAACATTACCTTTAAAAAATTGCGATGACGATGCATGCAACGATCTTTGTGTGAAACAGATGGGATCAGATCGTGATGCTCATGCATATTGTGCAAGGGAACCGAAGGATTATTGCCTATGCTTCTTTAATTGTTAGAGATTATTTTGGTCTCTTGGAATAACAAAGTGATAGTTACATAATATATTTTATGTGGCTATAACCGTAATATTTATGTATACCTCATTTCGTACATTGTCAAAACGATGTCTGTCTTGTCTTGGAAATATTCGTGTTAAAAGTTAATCTTAATAACTCTTCTTCTTTATAAGATTTTTTTATCATAAATCTTATTTAATTTTTGGATAAAACAAATTTAATAGAAGAACAAACTATAATACCAAATTAAATATCATATTCCATTATAGTCTTGTGTTTAAAAAGGAGATTTGAAGATTTTTCTTGTATGGAAAAACTAATTCCCTAAAAAAACAAAAAAAAAAGATTAAGTCTTTTTCTATACATATGAACTGGGGATCATAACTCAGAGTTAACTGGTTAATTATATTACACTCAATCGTATTATTTAATTTTGCATAACATGAAATACAACTATCATGTAGTCACTATCCGATATATTTTCATAGTTCGTCATTAATTATAACATGAATAAGATGAATCACGGCCTGCAAAAGATGTTGAACATGTTGATTAATTACGAGAATCAAATAGTATTAAAGATGTCAAAAGGATCTTGAGCTATTATGTAGTCAGTTGTTTTTCCAAAAGAAAAAGGAAAGGCAAAAAATGACGCAAGAAGAAGCTCAACATGGCTAAGGGTATTGTGACCAAATCCAAATTCTAAGTAGGAAAGACCACCATACCGGTCTTAAATGCTTCTTCTACAAGAAGAAGAGGCATTGGAAGAGGAATCTGATATTAGAACCGTGCAAGTATCAAAGAAAAGAAACAATGTATGACCCACATGAAAAAAAGTTTTCATGATTGTTTTAGCTACTATTGGTTCTTCTATGTTGATATTGGATACGATTTATAGTTTTAACGATTAGAATATATTATACGGGGTAAGGATCATATAAGACTAAATCACAAAGAAAAATTTTTGGATCCGCCACAAGTCATATGAGGACCAACAAAGAGGGTCAAGGCAAATGAACTTCAAGGCGTCTTTGCTCACATAGACTTGAAAGGATGGGTGACGGCTCCACGAAGACGTCAAGGAGCACTAAGCAAGAATATAAGTGGTCTTTAGAAGGAGTGGAGAGAAAGAGGAGCCAAATGTGAACAAACTGAAAATGCTCAGTAAAAATTTCTCGGTAAGATTTCTCGACTCGAGCAATTTCTCTAGACCAAAATATTTTAGATTTCTAGATTAGAGTTAAGACTTATGTGGCGTTCAACCGAGCGGTTATATTGCTTGGTTGAATGTTTTACTAGGTTTTGTTATGTTCGTATATTTTATTTAGTTTTCCATTATTTTTTTGTCCTTATAAATAAGGGACCTATTGTATGACTTTCAAAACCAAGTTTTCATCAATAAAGTTTTCTTTTTCTTGCTAATTATTGAGATTTAACTTTCGAACTCTTGAAAAGATTATGAGTGTTCACCGACTTATCAACACTAGATCAAGAGTGTTATTGCGTCGTTCACTTAGTTTATTCGAAGGGTTGTAGTTGGGATTTGTGATGTCTTTTCTTAGGAAATATAAGTTCGAGGTTCTACTATCAAGTTGCTAGGGAGTTTCAGTCTTATTCTATCCTTTTAATAATAGAGCATTGGTTTAGGCTCATATCAAATGGTATTAGAGCCCGTTTTTGCTTCAGTATATCAATTTTGATTTTTTTTTGTATATTTTCATTAAGTTTAGTTTAATTTTTGTCGTTATAGAAAAAAAAGGAAAAGTAAAGGAAAGAAAAGAAAAAAAAGGAAGAAACACAAAAGAAAGAAAATAAAAATAAAATGCAAAATGAGAAAAAAATGAAAAAGAAAAAAGAACAAAAAATGATAGAAAAGAAAATAGAATTAGTCTTAAGAAAATATAAGTATCGTAGATTAGAAGTATTAGATATAATGTCGACGTTATACATATGTACCGTCAAGATTTAGTTTATATTTTTCAGAAATTCACTTCGACTCCTTAATGAGTTCAAAACTAAATCACAAAAGAGAAGTCGATGGAAAGATAAGAGAACGAAAAAAATTAAGCGAAATATTTTCCAAAAGATCGTGAGTTTCTTTATCTTTTCTTTCATTTATCGTTCTTATTTTTATATTTTCGATGTTTAATTCCAGAAACTATCACGAAAAACCACCACAATGTGAGGGAGTCGCTTAGTTGCAAACACAATTGTAATTGATGATGGTTGAGTACAGGTGAATGGTTTAAGAATTCACTACTATCAATCAATGACATGTTCATGTGAAAGCACTAGCACGTGGACAACTATAATGCAAGAGACCAAACGTAACTCGTAATCTATACCCTCTAGACATGGATGAGGACGAGTATACTCAGGTTCTAGATGGGAGTATGATTGTCCCATGAGGCACAACCAATGGGAAAGGGATCTCATCGATGATGACATCAACAGTATTATAAAGGAAAATTCTTGCGTACATTGGTGGGAGCAAAGCATAAGCTTATTTGGAGTGGAAGTAGAAGAAAGAGATAGTGATAAATAGTTTCGAAAATTTGCTTGCTAGAATTTCTTGATTGTACTTTAACACTTTCTAGGTGTTAATATAAATCACATGACTTCGAATATTTCTGTAGTTAGAGAGATCTATAGGAGAATATTTCAAATTTTGTTCACAACATGCGTGATCTATATGGCATGAGTACTCCTGAAATCCATTTTAATATCAATGAACCTTGTTGATATGATCATGGACAACATCGAGGATTCCGAACATGAAGAGGACGCAACCCGTGCTGAGGAGGACGCGACCTGCTCTAAGGAGGATGCGACCCGCACTACAGAAGATGCGACCCGTGCTGGACCGAAGGGAAGAAAGACGGACGCGACCCGAAAGAAGGACGTTGGTCCCATGACCCGTTCTAGGGCTAGAGAGGAGGATGCCATAACCATACAAGCAGGTCCCGTGACCCGAGCTAAAGCTAGGACGCTCAAGGAGCTATCGTTGGAATTCTCAAGGTCGTGCAAGTTTAAGACGAGTGCTCGAGTCCACAAAGAAGTTCCAACATCCACATCATACTATAATCCGAAGCACAACTCGCAACGATCAACAATTAGGGTAAGTGTTTCGTGTGTGCTCTTTTCCCACCGTTGGTTTTTTCCCATGTGGTTTTCCAACGACGATTTTTTAACGAGGCCACAACTCACTTCTGTTTTCCTAATTGTTGATCCGAGACTTCATACGTTGATCGTATCTAAGTATTATATCTTACGTTTATATTTTTTTATTTTGAATTTGGGATATTTTCGTTCATTTAATTACAAACCTTGCATGGCTTGCATGCATTTATTGCAACATTGAAGTCTTTCATGACTTCTTCTTCTACTTATGGCCGGCCATGCAATGTAACAAACAACCTTAATTTTGAATTTGAAACTTGAATTTCTCTTTGATAATTCCTCCATTGTTGGTGTGTCATATCCAGCAAGTGTTGATGCGTAATATCCAACATTCGTTCGTTCTTCGTAGGTGTGTCATATCCTCAAAGACGAGCTGGGTAAATCGAGAGCCTTTTCTGCAACTCTCGTGTGACCATTCGTTGGCCTTGTGTAAGGAGTCTTCCGACTCGGCTGCAGCAAGGATTCCTTATCTACCTTTGTTCTAGAGTGTCGTTCCAGTGAGGATCACATCACTTGTACCCCTTTTCTAGAGTTATTGTCTAATAACATTTGCTCAAAGATGAGCACAAATTCAAGTTTTGGGAGTTTCATCAACTCCTTATTAATCTATTGTTTTCTGCATATTTCATTATATTATTGAATTATTTTTGCCTCTCTAATTTTTTATTCCTTTTTGTGATGATATGTGAGGTATTAGGGACTAAGGAGCATCTTTAGAAACAATAAGACAAGATTCAAGAAAGAACAAGCATCGTGGATTCAAAGTAGAGATTTCGTTCGGCGAGAGCAACATAGTGTTCGACTGAGGTGATGATGATGAGATTCCAAAAATTTCTAGAGAATTTGCCCAAGAAGTACAGAAGAATATTCAGCCTATATTAGTTAAGTCACAAAAGTTCCAAAGATTTCGCTTCAATCTAGCGCATCACTACTCGGCCGAGCAAAAGACTATAAAACCTCACCCTAACGATCCATAAAATGTTAAGAAAATTCATTGCTTAGCCCGAGTTGGTGTTTACTCAACTCCTCGACTTACCAAAATATTTAATTAATTCAAATTTTAATTATTTGAAAGTGGATGAATAAAATGTTTAAAATGGGTTAACTTCTAGAGTTCTAAAAATACCAAGATTGAGTTCTAGGAGAATTTGTAGTAAGAAAAAAAAAATAGACATTAGAGAGTGATAAAAAGTGAGAGAAATAAACTAACATCAGCGTTGTGTGTTTTCAATATGTATATCCAAGTAGTATCCATACTTTATGCTAGAGTATTGTGTAGATGGATTTATCGTGTTGAGCATTAGATTCTATTTCTTTCATTTAATTTAAGTTTAATGCATGATTTCGTTTCCTTTGATTCTTGAGTGGTCTTTTGAATTAATTGTTACATGAATAAGTTTTGATATAGATATTAATTTAAGCTAGATATACATTAAATGATTTTCAATAATCATATCGAGAGATAGATTAAAATATTTAGAAATTATGGTGTCATTCGTTATTACAATCAAACTTTTAGTTCATTTCACAGGTATGTTGATAATTTAATGATTTAATATGGACCTTGACATTGAAGAAGCTATCTCGATAGAAGATTTTGAATTTCCTGATTAGAATGAAGTAACATGTTTCTCACATATTTATCAATGAATTCATATACATAAGAAAATGCTCAAAACCTAAATGCATTGTATCCAATGTAAATATTTGTAACTATAATTATTTCATTGTATATAATAGATATATAATAAAATTTCACATGTATTCATAACTACAGTTTTTGTAAGATTTATAGTCTAAATCCTTCTTACTTCTGTTCGACCAAGATACTATATGATAAGTATCCCTACGAGAGTCTAGTCTTGAGATGTAATATAATCACATCTAGGCTACATAACAATATGAAATCTTTGATCAATAATTTTTGGATACATATCTTGAATTAAGTTCAGGGAGCTTGGTAATTTGAATGAACAGTGCACCTCTTGGTTCGGTTTAGTGACAAGAGACATTTGATAAGGTTGTGAATTATATCTAATCTTCCCGTGGGAAAATTTTCATGTTGGTTAGTTATGTTCATGTGGGAGTACACATTGTACACATAAGATCATGAGAAATATAGAAGCAATTGGCATTCATGTGAAATGAGCTACTTATAGTGGATCATTGGAGGAAGTAGGTTTTTATGAAACTTTACATTAATTACTACAAGGTTAATATCGTGGTATAGTTGGATTAAAGATCATATTTTAAATATGTCAATAGTATAATAAACTATAGGATGTGACACACAAAATCAAACCCTTTTACAAATATAAAATCCATCGAGAATTCCGTAAAAAATTCTAAAGCACATCTCAAAATTCCATTAGGAAAGTACCACTCGAGAAAAATTTTCAACAAATTCCATAAAAAAATTTGTCTAGAAAATCCGTTTGAAACCCGTCGGTATGTTTGTCGAACAATCGTCGAAAAATTGTCGCTGATTGTTGACCAATTTCCAAACGAATACATCCCTTTCAAAATTTTTTATAATAAAATAAATTTAATTTATAATTAATAAAATGTAATAATTAATATATTATATATACACACACTATTCATTACTATAAAAACTAAAATTCAAAATATATATTAATTAAAATATATGTAACTATTTAAAAATTGATTATTCCAAATTGAAATTATATTAATTGAAACTTTAACTCGACTATGATTATTGTGACGGTGACTGGGAGACAGTTTCGTTATAGTCTTGTGCATCTCAATTCCCTACCAACATATTTGCCTTGGGATCTATATAAGCCGACTAATTTTTTTCTTTATTTTGTCCACCAACTGTCTTCTAAACTCTTCAATTTTCTTTATATGTTCGAACACTACAAAGAATGATCTAATAGTATGTGCACTTATCCCAAAGCCATTTTGATCAAATTTGCAAGATTTACTTGGTTTTTCGTTTTTTACCTTCCGAATTGTCTAATTGCTTCTTCATTGCTTTTCATATATTAGAAGTCATCCAGAAAAGAAGCTTTTTTCTTTCAATCAGTGTTTATTTCATTAACGATATATATCAATTGCAAAATTACGAGTCGCTCGAAAAAAGACTTAACAAGGTGAGTAATCTCCATATTTCAGTAAATTGTTTTCTTGAAATACACTTTTAGTACTTTAAATTATATTAATTATGAATGAATGAAAAGGAAGTTTGAGTACAACACTTTTAGAAACACCAAACACTAATTTTATTTTTATTAACTAAATCTAGACAAGAGTGAGAAAACACCATTCGGAAAACAAATTAGCTTATCAGATTGACAATCTTTAAGGGCAAGGACCACAGCACTGAGCGACAAGAACATATGGATTCAGGACGCCGTTCTTGTGTTGTGGAAAATGCCTAATTTGTTGTATTTTTTAATTCCTAAATTAGTATTGGACAAACAATTGTCAAGAAAATCTTGATGGAATTGCAATACCTTTGGAAAATTCTTGACGGACGTACAGATTTTATTGGGAATTTCGTTATGGGAGTCCAATATCCGTTAATAATCTCCTAATAGACGTTTATACTATGTTCATAATGTCTGACGAGCGTCTGAAATTTGTATGAAAATAGGAAATATTAATTACATACATCATGTATATCATTAGAGTTTTACGTTAGATATAAATGTCTATCCAGACATTTCAGATAGATTTTTTCCATCGAGAAATTCCGGATGAATGGTAAAAATACTCAATAAATTATAGATCAGATAATAAATCAATTCAAATTGTATACTATTCATCCGCAAACTGTTCTAAAATTTGAAATGTCACCTCGAACTTTGTATTAAAACATCAAGGTAATTTATGAAAGAATTTTTTTTGTTGAAAAATAACAAACATACGCCTTTCAACGCTTTTATTTATGAAAGATATTTATTTATTCATGTATTACTCTATAATTGAACCTTTAGGCGTTGCTTTTATTTGAATTTTGTATTTTCAAATGAAATATGAATCGATCAAATGAATACATCCAACAAAATTGAGTTGAACCTCATAATTCGCCTTTGTTCAAGGACGGAAGGATGTCATCCAACATTGATTTACTATAAGTCAGGTCATACCATCTCATGGATCTATAGGTGCTATTTATCTAAGAGCTTATGATGATGAAGAATATTTAGATTAATATTTATAACTATTTCGTACATTTATTTTTGTATTTTGGTTCATCATCCCTGGTTTATATAATGAGAGGTATATAGATAAATAGATAGATAGATAGATAGATAACTTAAAAAAAATAAAGATAATTCATCGAGATTTAAGTCAAAGAAGAAGAATTAGAGAGAACGTTATTTTCTTGCAAGTGGAGAGAAAAAATTGGAAATAATTGGTTCTAAATTTTATCGTAATCACAATTCAATTTTTTTTTTTTTGGTGTGGTGGAAAAAGGATAAAGGATAGTGTGGAGGATAGTAAGGCAAGTATGTTTTTTGTTTATCTTGTGTCTCTTCGAACAACCATGTAGATCAAAGAAATAAATACGATATAAAAAATAAAATATAAACAAATAATAAAATTTTAATATAAATATGTCTTGAAATATTAATTTAAAAGATGCAACGTTATTTTAAAAATTTACGAATATAACATACATTTTTTTATTAAAAAATTAAATACACTAATGACCGCTTTTAATATAATTATTTTAAGCTATTTAAAATATAATAATAAATCTTAAAAAAATATATTAATATGTATTTATTGATATGTTAGAATAATTAACATTAATAAGTTTTGAAATAACATTGATAATTTATAACTATATATTGATAATTGTTGTGTAATAAAGAAATAAAAGTGTTTTTTACATTTATTTACAATTATAAAGCAAATGAACATTATAAATTATAATATACAATTAATTATATTTGGAAAATCTCATTAAATTCTATAATTTATGTCGTTTATAAAAAATCATGTTATAATTATTTTTTAAAAATTAGAATATGTAATTATTAGAAATAATTTATGGATTTTATTGGGCTACACTAAATTCAAATTCTCATACTCATAGATATAAAATATAAATTGCATTGACCATGATAATAAAAAAATAACAATGCAATACACCATAAAGGTCGATAAAAATTTTGTTTATTAACAGTTGTTTTTTACTTGTTATTTGTTTGGATGTTCATATACATAAACATGAATTAATGTAAAGTTAAGAAAACATGTGGCTCACATGTGATTTCTTCGTATATTACCTGAAATACTTTAAGAGTAATACACAAGAAAATAAAACTTTATTCGATTTATATATTCTCCAAATCTTTTTTGATTTTCAATTTACCATGTGAAGTTCGTCTTTGATTCTCCCTTATCCCATTTGATTACCTCTATGATTAATAAGTTTCTTCTTTTCTTGTAATTTCATGTACTGACTTATGTTTCTAGATTCTATAGTGTCGTATTTTGAATTAGTTTTGGAATATGGTTATCCAAATTTATCATCCTTTATATTTTCCATGTGCATCTTGATTTGCACTATCTTTGGATCGATTTGTTTTTTCTAGAGGAAATACAAAGGAGCCTTGAATCATTTTCGTTTGTTGCGAGCATTGACCATGACCTAATAACAATAATCAACTGAACTGAGCCTAAGACATAATAGTCATAAACTGAGAAATCACGTCACAACAAAGAAATAAGACTGAAGACTCCAATGAAATTGTAAATAAAGAGAACGCGACAAAGTGTACCTGAAAAACCAAGTACTAAGGAGGAACAAAATAACTAAGTCATAACAACCTCCAACATATCTGAAAAATAGTAGATCTTCGAACATTAGTCTCTCTGATTACCACTTCAAAATTTCGTAATAGGTTTGAACTCCTTTTCTTCGTAGAAATCTCTGCCAATATTTCATCCATTTTCAAATCCTACATCGTAATTAAGTCCGTCATTATCGTCACTACCATCCAAATTGTCCCTACCATGACCTGGTAATTTAAGATTGATCGATCCTATGATACAGAAAGGAAAGTTCAAACCTCACCTTACTTAAATATCTCATATTCATCAATATTGTTCATTTAGAAGCAACCTTCAAAGAAATCAGAATTAACCACATCATTTAAAGCTACAATAAGATACTAAAAAGGGCTAGAATAAGTAGAAGCATTAACGAAAAAACAAATAAAAGAGAACCCCTAGATATGGCAATCCTTCTACATCAAATTGGGCAAGATCAAGTCTAAATGTTCCCCACATACCTAAAATACACTCCTTTGGATATCATAGTTTATCCCCCAAACCAAAAAAAAACATATATATTTTCGAAAATAAGGTTTCTAACTAACATTATGAAGAGTAGACAGTGAAGATTATGGAAATAATTCAAGGATAATCAAGAGCATTTATGTGTCCTGAATCTTCATGTTGGTGTTTTCTAGAGAAAGAAGATTTTCAAAGATCAACAAGGGATCAAAAATGATAATCTCCTAAGTATATAACTTTATTTATTGAGTTCTATATCTAAACATTTTTCTTCCAAGATAACATAAAGAGTACCAGGAACCAAGAAATAGCGCTAATAATCTTCATTCATGCTCTACTTGCTGACAGATTTTTTTAAGCCCCATTTTACATCAATTTGGTGCAAAAAAAAACAAACAAATACCTTTATCACACATATAAAGAAGAATCTTTCAGTATTATAGAGGATGTGCATAACATACATTCACCAGTAAAATAGGACTAACAATGTTAAATCTTGTAAGCAAGCATCATTGATGACTTTTCAACCATGTTCAATGTAATTTCTACACTTCAAAGTAAATAGAGCTAAAAAAATATCCTTCTACAATTCCAAGATTTCTGATTAATTTTGAGCTAGAAACCAATAAAAAAATACTTCGGAAGCGAATGAGGAATCCCAACTTTTCTGAAGATAATCCGGACAACTTTCATTAATACAACCTAAAATCAAGTCCATGATTGGTCATGAAATGAAGATTACCCATACATGTTTGTAATAGGCCATGTACTGAATGAAAGATGGTTGTATTTATAAAAATATTGAGAGAATTGTTTCTTTCCATTATGAATTTAGCCGATGCTTGGGAAAAGGAATTAGCTTGGAATAACAATTCAATGTTGCCATGAGAATGGTAAACTTGCTATAACATTTGAACATTTTCACTTTTGCCTAGGAAATTTGCTTCATATATAACATTGAGGGAAATCAAAATATTGAAGACAGATGAGTGGTATTGAAATAGAAAGACGAAAACTTTCTTCATCAATGTGATCATTAAGTTGTTTCCCAAGATAAATAGAGAATACCCTCATAGTATTGTAATATACCGGCAACGCTTGCCTCAACAAAAAAAAATTGAATTTTATTTTATATGTATACCAACAGTAACATTTCCTTGGTGCAATAGAATATTCGCTCCTTCGAGTTGTTCATAAGATCTCCTGACCAAATTCAACCATAAAGTTTCCTTCTATGTCTTTCTTGTCCATGAATTTCATTCTTGAACCAAGAATGGTAGAAGATAGAACTCAATTGTACAGTTAAAATCCTATCCATGATCAAAGATAATTATGACTCAAAACAGGTAAACAACCAAATCAAATTGGATTACAATGTTGATCTAAAATTGTCTAACCTTTATATATGCTTCATGAACATCCTCATAGTTTGCAACAATCATAATTTGACTGACAATAAAAGAACACAATAGGTCTTTTAAACACTCGTACTTGAGATATGAATTGTGACTGTATATGGTGTCAGATGTCCCCCCTTCAAGGTTCATGATCAACAACAAAAACTATAAAACAAAAAAAAAAGAAGCAGATCTCTTTCATCCATTGGTTTCATAAAGTAAAAATTTGATTTGAAGGTTCTTTTGTAGTAAATATTCACCTTAAACGTCAGATTCTACTAATTCTACCATAGTTTTTTTACTGGTAAAGATTCAAACTTTGACTAGAAAACTAAGAATTCAAGAGTAACTCAGATGAAAATAAACAAAATACTGAAAGAAAATTTACTCAATGAAACATAATCTCAACCACTAAACATAGAAAAAGCAATCACAGACCAGTAGTGTTGATTTCTAATGTTCCATGCACCTTTGTAGAGATTTAAACAATCAAGAGGGTATTTTCTTCTGGTCCTTTTTGCCGCCAAAATCAGAGATGAATTATCCTCATTTACCTTTGCAATAGCCCTCTTCATAATACGTTTCTCCATTGAACTACATCATCATCTTAACCAACCCCTAAAAGAAAATATAATAATCTGATAAAAGTCTTCATCTCCCTTAGTGATACTGATCATAGAGGAACAAATCAACAACCATTTAATTGCAAAAAGGAAAAAATTTGAAAAAATCTAGAAACTTTATTAAAAATTGAAACTGAGAGAGAGAGAGAATGAGAGAAACAATGGTTGACGTTGAGAATACAATTTCGGGTTTTTATTTGTGATTTTAAGACAGAGCTTGACACGGTTCTCTTCCTCAAAATGTCGGGGTCGTTTCACTCACTCTCATAGAAAAAAATTCTTGTTCACAGGCTTTCTCTCACAGGTATGTTTCTTGGTTTCTTCCGAGACCTCACTGTTTTTGTGAACTACCTCGTGGTCACTCATTCTCCCATATCATTCATCCTCCTATTGGCGTAGTTGTTCTATGTAGGCTTCTTTAGAAGTGAGGGGTGCTAACAAAACTTGTTTCTCTTTCAAGTTAAATGTGTATTTGTTGCTGATATCTTCGAATTGAGCTTGTGTATCAAATTGTAATGGTCTTCCTAACAATAGGTGGCTAGCTTGCATCGATACAAATTTTTACATAGAATATTATCTTTATACTTGCCAATACTATACAAAACGTTTATGTGACGATGTACCTTAGTCTCGCCATTGTCATTTAGCCACTAAAAGTTTTATGGCTTTGGATGTTTCGTGGTGTTGAGCTTTAACTTATCAACAAGCACAACGCTTGCCACATTCATGCAACTCCCACCATCTATAATGATGTTACACACCTTCTCTTTGATAAAACTTCGTGTATAGTAAATGTTCTCTCACTACTCTGTCACATCTTTTAGAGAATGTAGGTTAAGGAGTCGTCGCACAACCAGCACTTCACCCTTTACGGCTTCATACTCCTCAGCACGTTCATTCGACTCTGCAAGCTTAGGTTCTACATCCTCATGTAACGTTGTCTCATATCCTCTATCCACACGTATGACCATAGCTCTCTTGTTCGAACGAGCATTGGCATAATTTCCATATCCTTGACATTTAAAGCATACAATGTCTCAATTACACAAAGGGGTTTCATGGATCTTCTTTAGTTTGTTATGATGCCTAGCATTTTGGATCGAATTTGTTGCTAGTGTATGGCCTCTCATGCTCATGAGTTGCCTTTCTGATGCGTTTGAGTTGCCTTTTGATCTTGGTAGCAAACTGAAGAAGATCATCCATATTCACGTAATAATGGGTTTCCACGCGGTCTTGGATATCGAGATTAAGTCTGCCTATGAAACGATCCATAGTGGCCTTGTGATCCTCAATGATATTAGTGTGTATCATGAGGAAGTCCATCTCCTTGTAATAGTATTCTACGCTCCTACTACCTTGTACCAACTATCTCAAAGATTTATTGACCTCTCGATGATGGTGACAATTTACAAATCAATGTCTCAGGATGGTACACATCTCGTCTCAAATGGTGATTGCACGCTTTCTAAAATGCCTTCTAGAATATGCGAGTTGATCCCACCATGCTAGTGCGTATTCGTTGAACTTGGCTACTGTTAGTTTCACCTTCTTGAGTTTGGAGTAACAATTGCTTTCGAACACCACCTCATCTTCCATTCCCATTCCAAATACGCTTCAGGATCGCTCCTCCTAACTAATGTAGGAATTTTCATTTTGATGCTATTGATATCATCATTTAATCGAGCTCATGCATGTTGATTATTTCTTAATGGGAGGTCAGACCCTTCCAAGCACCTCAGAACACTCGTCTTCATCCATGTCTAGAGGGTATGGATGACGAGCGACGTTTGAGCTTCTATGTGGTTGCTCTAGTCGATTCCCACAGTTTCTTCCTATACCCAACTAAGTTCTTGGTTGATGGTAGTGGTCTCTTGCCTCAGGCGCTTGAATTCAACAATCAATAACTGCAACAAGTCCATTTCTCACCATAAAATGGTACATCGCGTTGACTCCTAAAAGTAGACATTTGAAAGTTTAAAAAGAAAACATGAAAGAAAAAGAAGATTGAACGAACCTCACAATCTCTAAGAAAAGTGGTTTACTCGATTTCTCTCGCTCACTCGTACGTCTTTCCCTTGACTCCTCCTCTTCGATTTAGTTTAGAACTCAAGAACAAACTCAAACTTAATTCCCAGCGCTAAAACTAAATCTTGACACCACATATGCGTAATGTCAACGCTTAAACTATATCTTGACAATATATGTATGTAACGTCGACACTTAAGTGAATTTTCCTAATTGGTGATACTATTATATCTAACTAAGTACTCTTCCTATCTCTATCCTAAGAACTATTTCAATTTTATACCTTTTCTTTTTATTTATTGGTTTTCTTTCCTTTTCTTTTTTTTCTTGTTTTGTAATTTTCCATTTCTTTTTCTGTTTTTTTTATATTTTTAGGGTTTTTTCCTTTTTTTTCCTTTTCTTGTTTCTTTTTTTTTTGCTTTCCTTTTGTTTTGGTGTTTTTCCTCTTTTGTGTCATTCCTTTTTCTTATTTTTTTCTAAAATAAAAAACTAACTAAACTAAACTAATATTGAATCAAACTAAAGAAAAAGTTTGACCAGAAAAGATAGAACGATAGAAACGAAATCAGAAAGGCTAACGCAAGAATAGAGCTCTAATAATACTTGATATGATCCTAGATCGACATGTTAAGAGGATGGATTTGGAATGAAACCCACTAGTAACCCCGAGAGTTGAACCTAGAACTTGTCTTCCCTAAGAAAAAACATCGTAAACCAAGACTACAACCCGACTAGAGAACCTCAAACACAACGAATGACACCACAACACTCTGATCTAGTATTGATAAGTCGAAGAATAACTCAAAATCTCTCCAAGAGTTCAATAGCTAATCTCTAGGATTAGAAAGAAAAAGACAACTGTGTTGATTAAAACTTGGCTAATAATGTCATACAAGGATTCTCTATTTATAGGGATCAAACAATAATGAAAACTTAATAAAAAGACAACTTAACTAAACCCGGCTTAAATGCTCTATCGAGTGGTGTAACTACTCGGTCGAGCGCCATTAAAATCTTAACCCTAAAGTCACAAAAACTAAAATACATTCGGTCTAGCAACAATAATGCACGGTCGAGCTCCCCTACGCTTGGTCGAGTCCCTTAGTAATCAAGCCGAGTGATCAATCATTCTGTATTCTCCATTGGTCTAGTGGGTTCACTCGGGTCGAGCGCTCCTTCGGTCGGGCGAGCTCATCGTATGTCTCTTGTCTAGTGAATGCTCTGATCGAGTGAATCCCTACTTAGGTGAGCACCTTTAGCTCCTCTAGCTTCTTGCTCCTCTCAGCCTTTTCTCTTTGTAGGTGGATTCGGCTCCTCTTGACGTCTTCGAAACGGGTTGTCCTTCCACATCCATTTGAGTGTGTGTATCTCTTAGCTCCTTTGCTTTCATCCTCGTAATCGGCTCTTATATGATATATGATCGAGCCACGATGAGGTTTTCATCAATTTAAGTGTTATTAATGAAGAGACAGCAAGTTTACATGTTGGAGTTGAAGAGACAGCAAATTTGGGGTTAATTAATGACAATTTAGATGGTTTAGATGTTGATTTGGGAGATGATAATGAGTAAAATAATGTTGTTGCTGAAAAGACGATGCCACATTGTGAAGACGATTATGAAGATATTGATGATGATTTTGTCCCTCATTATTAAAAAGAAGAAAATGATAATGGAGAGAAAAGGAAGAAGATTGTGAGGGGCGCAATCAGGGCGGCAAAGAGGAAGAAATTGGTGATCATGATGAGGTGTTTAGGAATATATTTGAAGAACACTAATATGATGGAAACCTCGAGATGGAAGACAATGACAATGAAATTGGGATGAGGAACAATTTTGTTATCCAGACACACCAGTTGATACAGATATAAAGTGTCAATCTGAAGAAAAAAAAGAGAAAGCAATTGCACAAACGAAAGATAAGATGAGGTTGCTCCTAGTGTTCATCATTCGTGAGGAATTTCGAGATTATGTGATCTAGTATCATTTACGTTCAAGACGAAATATCAAATGCCCAAAATGGGATGACAAGCGATTGAATTTGGTATGTTATGTTAGTCAATTCAAGTGGAGATTGTATTATTCCGAAAAAGTAACATTGGAGAACAAATGGATGATAAAATCGACAAAACACATCTATATAAATGGTTGAAGATTAATTGAATTGTACACCTAAACTTAGAGAAGTTAAAAAAAACCTTAAACAACAGTGATAATGTTTCAAGAAACGATTTTTGATGATTACAAGTTGACAATATCAATAACCAACGAAGACGAAAAACTTCAAGCTCGACGATGAAATTAGGAAATTAGGTTTATGAAATTAGGTGTTTGAAAATTTTAACTCTAACCCGATTCAATCAGGTTTTTTCCAATTTGAATCAATTATCCAACCCAAATTTTCTTACTTGGTTAATGACAGGTTCGTTGAAGTCGAGTTTTCAGAGTCATGTCATCGCCCAATCGATGAACGTTATTTGTTTCGTCGATCCTACGTGATGCATGAATATTCAGAAAAATTGATACGAATTTGGGACGTATATAAATAATGTTTTACTTGTTCAAGGAGTTTTGTGTATTTTGATAAATATAGAGATGAAAATGAAAATTAGGAGTGATCACACAATTTAATATGAATTGTACTATTCCGTGTAGATTATTTACGTGGGCCGTTCTGAAGTCCAACAAAGAATATAAGGGCGTTCTAAAGGCCCAAAAACATACGACGTCGTATGATTTATATGCCGTCGTGTATTTGGCCAAGCCTCTATGCTACCTTATTCTTCCCTTTTTTGCTCGTTTTTGCGTCTCTAGGGTTTTACCCCACGAAAAGAAACCCTAATTCTTCACATTCACGCGCAGGGTGCGAATTGAGGCTTTGATCTCACTGAAGAACACAATGGGGAAGTGCCCGAACAGGAAGGTGAAGAAGAGACGTCTCTCTCACAAGACTGCACGTCGCGACAAGTTCCTCGTGAAAGATATCCTTTGAACTTTACGGGCTTCGAAAATTTTGATACTTTTGGTCGAAAATTTTTCTCGACTTTTGCTCGTTCGAAATTGAATTTGTTTTACTTGACGGATAATTTCCTCCACGCGACGACTTAGTTTACGCGGAGTTGCAGAACCCAGAGTTGGAGAAGAAGCTTTTGCCGCTTGACGAGGATTTGCCCGGGATGGGCCAATACTACTGCTTGCACTGCGAGTACGATTTATCTCTTTTTTCTACTTTACGCTCACTTAATAATTTCTGCTATTCGATGATTTCCATTGTGAGAATTTTGGTCGAGCATTGAAGGGTAGTGGTGATATATGTGTGAATTTATATGACTGTTTTTGTTAAAAGCTTAATTGATGGGTTTTGTGTATGCTTTATCTTATTGAATCATTATCCATATGTTTATACTTTTGGTGTGTATATTCAGTCGGTACTTCTCCAATGTATCTGTGAGGGATGAGCATTTCAAGACAAAGAAACACAAGAAGCGGTTAGTAATTTCTTCTTCTGTTGGACACAACTTTCGGGCAAGACCATAAGTAGTGTTTAACTCATCACTCTTGAAATAGTTCCGATCAATTGATTAACTGTAATTAGCAAATTGGTAGACATTCTATTCTATTTTTGTAAGAGTGAAGATATTCATTGCTTTAAGTACCAAGTATGTTTCTCTTGGTAGTCAACCTAAAAAGTTCTTTACCTTATATCTAACACATATTTTCGGTGATATATTTATCCGAATTCTGAAAAGGCGATAAGTTGAGTTCCTAATGTATGACTGAAGCACAATTGTGGTGCACTATTCCCTGGTTCTGCAAAAACCACACACCCATCCCCGCCATATTCATATCAGACTACTCGATATTATAAATGGTTCAGGTAATGATATTTGTTTGATGTTTCTCGTGTGTTAGCAGTGTTAAGCTGATGTCAGGGCAGGCGCCGCACACACAACTTGATGCTGAATTAGCCGCGGGAATGGGAAGGCCTGATAATGGTGTGAAGCTAATGTATATGTGAGTTATTTTGCCTTGTCAATCTTTAATGTGCCACAGGTTTTAGTTGTTGAGATCATACAGCAAACTCACAGCATCAGAATCTTGTGCTTGAGATTTTAAGTTTTATATGATTTTGATTGCTCTTCCTCGTTTCGACCTTCTACTTAAAAGTAGTGAATCAGATACAACTTATATATATATATCCACATATCATATAAAGACAAGTATATAAAAATTTGTATAGATATAAAAATATACATAAAATGGAGTAAAATGGGTAGAGTGTTCATATCGATAAATTATATTTTATATTATAATTATAATAAAGTATAATTATATACACTTGCGATGTCTAATACTTTTATAAATAGTTGATATGCAAACTATAAAGCAATAAAATGTCAAATATTCACTTACCGCAAGAGTACGGATTGGTGTAAAACAAGGGTCGAACTCTAGAGACTAATGCAATCTAAGTTTAGAATACAACTAAACTAACACGGGTTAAATTGACGGTGATGTGGGATAAATTTCGAGAACGCTAAAATGAATTATGACAACGATGAGTAGATGTGAAAAACTTGATAATTAAGAACACTATGGTTTTTGGGTTACCGGGATTTGCAAGGATGCAACGAACAAAAGATATGAACCTATCAAATTATCTTGATACCGGAGAATTTATGCTCATAAATAGGGAATGGTTATCTCGACACTTAAACCCCTTAACCACAACAACATGCTATCATATCTCCCGATAGCGATTAACTCGTGATTACGATAGCATTAAACGTGCAATCCTAATTCCTAAGTCGATTAAATGACCGATCAGATTCTCATTAATCGAACTTAATCAAAATCAGCGATTCCGGGTTCATAATCTAACCTCTCGGTTAAACGTGTACGATATTGATTGTAAAACCAAAATACAAGAAAACTTCGATAGGTTTAAGCATTAACGCATGATTACAAACATCCTTTACAAATCTGACATCCCTAACCCATAGCTAAAGATTTACTCATTCATGGTTTCTACTGTAAAAAAATAAAAGAGAAATTAATCATAGACAAGATAAAGAGTAAGAAATATGATTCCTCGGTCTTTCTTATCTCGTTACCGTAGTTCGAGTTGTTGTTTCTATTCTTCTCCAGCTTAACCCGAGTTTTTCCTCTCTATTTTTTGTCCTCTTTTCTGGTCTGAGCAGCTGTCTAAACTAATCAACGGCTTCCCTCCTTTCTATTTCTCATTCTAAACCTAAAAACGGTTAGCGTCTTGAAAAAGGGACCCGTGCGGGCGAGTTGCTCAATTTGCACGGGCTCATTGCCTTCCGTCCAAAGCGGGTATGTTGCAAGCCTTAGTCATGCAAGAATTTCTGGAAATGCAGCCCGCGCGGGCTAATGTAACAGCACGCGCGAGTCATGTAGTCTCATGAGGCACGAGCGGGTTGATGATCAGCATGAGTCGGGCTCAAACTTCTGTCGGATGCAGCCCAAGCGAGGGCCTCTTCCAACCCCGAGTGGGTTGAGTTAACTTCGTGTTTTTGCTCCTTTTGCTCAAGGTTCGGGTGTTCCATTTGGTTCCATAGCCTGAATTTTCTCCGAGTGGTTTGTAGCTTCCAGTATGTGCAGTTGAATCCAGGAATCGACATTCTAAAGCTCGTTTAGGCCTTATCGCCTTAAAACCTGAAAATCAACAAAAAGGAGTACATAGAAAACGTTCGTGTCCATTTTATAACTCGTATTATGTAAAATATGCAGAAATGGTCTAAATGTTTAGCCTAAAACTAACACACATTACGTGTTATCAAACTCCCCCAGATTTGAACCTTTGTTTGTCCTCAAACAAAACTAAGGCTAAACACAAGAAGAGTTCAACAACAATCGGATACTAGCACAAATATTTCGAAAAGTCAGTCACCATGTACAACAACGCGTCACACGAACACAAACTTAGGTGAACCTAGTTCAGACTTATATCAACCGAAAGCCACGAGCCATGCAATCCAACACATCGCCAAAGTTCATTTCACTACCCCTAGATAACATCCAAGCAATCTCCATACCAAATTAGTCATATGCATACGTGAGAGACCATTCCTAAAGATATTTTTCATCTTTTTTTTCGCACTCGGTTTCTAAGACGTCGGTGTTGAAGAGGGTGACTTTCTAGTTAAACCCAGGTTGCCAATTGGCACACTCATAAAGTCTTATAACTTAGCGGAGTGAAGATGCACATCATCTCTAACCTTTAGGACGTAGAAAAGCGCTTCAACCCACCATTTAGACCCGAACCATCGCGATCGATGCACTCACGTCAATATAAGACAAAAATAACTAGAAGTTTATTCTATTGATTGACAGTAGAATGTAAGCGCACATAAAAATATAAAATCTAAGATGTGTCTCATTTAGTAAAGAGTGAATGATATACACGGAAATATAGACACTTAAGACTGAAATCTAGGGGACGAAATACAACTATGAGCCAATGATTCATGCACAACTACTAGACTAGTTGGTATCTATAAGTCCTTTCACATACTTAGGCTTTCGTTCCGGATTAGACGAACTTGCACAAAGATGGCTAAAGTTCGTAGTATCATATTAGGTATCCGGTAAAAATCCTAAGAATTAAGAAACATAAGAAATAGACATCTAATCATAATTGCAAGCATATCCCTCAAAAGGTACCCATCAGACTTGAACGAAACACAGTTTCGGTGTTCAAAATCTATGAGAGGAATTCGCGTGCCCAAACTCGAAAGAAGATGAGGAAAATGAGAACGGGTCCTTTCATATCATATCTCTCAATCTTTTTTATGCAAGTTATTTTTTATTCATTGCTATGAGCAATATTTATTTATTCTCGTGGTTTATTAGTTTAGAATCCGTACATGCACTAGATATTACTAATTTAGTATTTTTTAAGATCTGTAAAATGTTTTGTTGTTATAGGATCTTTGGTCTAATGTTTGAATCGGTTTACTATATGGTTTCATATATCCGATTTTTAATTTGATTATTTTTATATGTACAAGTAATTTTTATGAAAGTAAGTTTGAATATCAAAAAAATTTGGTTCACTCAATTCATAGTTATGTATCTTTTTATATCATATTTGGATCATTATTTTATGCAACTTACTTAGTTAACCAAATTGTAATCGGATGGATTGAAGGTCTCAGGGCCCATTAACTATTGAATTGGGACAGACTTAGCCTCCGGCTTGTCAACGTGTAAAAAGTTGTGTAGTAAATAAAATTTTAAAATAATTTTCAGCACTGAATTTAGGTTGGAATGCATTTTTCCAGTGATACCGGACATAATTCTGCCTTATTTATTATTTGTTTGGATAAAAAGTGTCAAAAAATTGTTAAATCCGTTATTATTTTTATTCTAATTATAGTCCCCTTATTCTTTACAATTCTGCCTATATTCTCTGTGTTTAAACTCCGCTAGATATTTCAATTTGATTCGATCTAAGGTCAATTTGGATCCGGTTTAGGATTAAATTTAACTCGGTTTATAATCAATTTTGACTAGATCATTGTTCAAATTTGATCCGGTTTATGTTTAATTTTGATCCGGTTTAGATTCAATTTCAACTTTAATTTGGGTCCAATTTTGATTTTCATCCAAATCTAATTCGAATCAATATGAAATTCAGCAAAATTAAACCGAAATTTAAACTAAAAATGATCATTATCGGTTTGTTTGATTTTTAAGCCGAAATTAGTATGTTTTTTACTCGATTTGGGTACAATTTGACCCAATTTTGATTTTCATCCAATTAAACCCGTTCAACAAAATTAAATCGAAATATAAATTGAAACCAATTCTTATCGATTTATTCGATTTTTAACCCGAAATTAGTATTATTTTCACTCGAATTGGGAACAATTTGACCCAATTTTTAATTTTATCCAATTAAAACCCAAACCAATATGAAATTTAACAAAATTAAATCAAAATTTAAATTGAAACCAATTCTTATTGGTTTGTTCGATTTTTAATTCAAAATCGGTATAATTTTGACTCGAAATTGGGTGCAATTTTGACACAATTTTGATGCAACTTTATGTGATTCGGGTTTTAATCGAGTAAAAATTTTGATGCAGTTTCGACCCGAATTCGGTATAAATTTAATTCGTTTCTAATTTTCACTCGATTAAAAACCGAATCACTCAAAATTACACTGAATTCGAGTTATAATTTGACTAAACTTGGGTCTAATTCTAATAAACGGAATTTTTTTTAATTTCTGATTAGTTCGGTTCAAATTTCATATTGATTCGGGTTTTAATCGGTTTAGTTCAGTTAAAATTTCATATTAATTCGGGTTTAATTGGGATTTCAGTGTAATTTCGATAAGAATCTGTTTTTCTTTAATTAAGGTTAGTTCGGTTAAAACTTATATTGATTAGAATTTTAATCGGATAAAAATTAAAGTTGGATCAAATTTTGGTTAAAGGTTGTTTCAAACTATGGTCAAAATTGGACCTAAATTCTAATCAAAATTGGGTCTAAATCGAGTCAAATTTTGTTTCAAATTCTGGTCAAAATTAGGTCTAAACCGGGTCAAAATTGGTTATAAACGAGATCAAAATTAATTTCGGGTTAGGTCGGGTCGAAATTGGGTAAAAAATAGGGTTGAAATAGGAAGATTTAACAGAATTTTAAACGGAAGGGGGTTCTAGACAGAATTTTTAAACATAGGGAGTAATAGGATGTTGACCGAGATATGAAGGGAGTAGGATGTTGACCGAAATATAAGAAGGGATAGGATGAGTGCGAAACATCGGGGAAAATATGCTAAATAGAATTGAAAATATGAGTTTTAACCTTATTTTTATTATAATTTTTAAAAGTAATGAAATAATATAGATTAGATATCTTACCAAATAAAAAGTACGAAAAAACTCTATGTACCACATTAAACAAATAGAAATATAAAGATGTCAATTTTTACATCTTTGTGATATAGGTTAGGAATTCAGACAATTTCAAAGTTACATTGTTATTTGATTATAAATTTTAATTTATATATTATTGGATAACTTCAATAATTGATAACTTTTATAATAGAATAAGTATATATTTTTTAACATTTCTCTATTTTATACTGTTAGGTTGATTTGGAGTGCGGAAGCGTGTTTTATCAACCCGAATATGAGATTTAGTTATGTTTAAGGATTAGTTTTTGGGTTTCGACGACGAACATAATTGGAAACGATTTCGTAATACCTGTTGCGTTGAAAGTTCTGATTGTCGGATGAAAGACTTGATAGCACAAGCCCTCTATGTGTATCCACGCCGAGATCGGATCTCCTTTCAACGATAGGTGCGGATTCGGGAAGAACGAAAACTGTTTTCTCGTTCTTCGTTTTTCTTTTGACGGCTATCGTTTTAGGGTTTAGATTTTGTTAATGAAAATCTTATTAACGAAAACTTGTTTTTCGTTTATTATATAATTATTAACTTTTTAATAATTACAATTTAAACCCAAGACTATCAAAATATTACAGAAAAGGCATAATATTTTCAATCTCCCACTTGCCTTTATGAAATATTTCAAACAGTCAAAATATATGTATCTCCATACACATACTTGCATGTACATCTGATGTACTAACCCCAAAACAAAATCAAGTACAATTATATTATTCGGTGCTAGAGGAAAAATATAATTGTATTCCACATTGATGGTCTAACAATCACAAGCAGACACCGAGACACTCGTATGCGTGTGACCTCGTAGGTTCATCACTAAACCGGTAGCCAATTAGTCTCTACTAATTAACTAATCGAGGTTGGCGTCTAGTAGCACTCCCCAACGACCGGATAGCATGAAGCAATATCCTTACTCATTTGAGTAACAATATTACCCAAAACGAACCACGGTGAAGTTGAAGTTAGTATTTCCTTCCATCTTTACAGCTCTGGATGCATCCTAAGCATGGTCATAACTGTCAGCCTTACGGATCATCAACTATGTTTCATGTCAATCACAACTGACTGATGAATGAACCTAAGAAACACCTTTCTTCATTCATTCAATGTACTCTGGCCAGAGATTCGTACAGTCATTGTGATTACTGACAACATAGAGCTCAAACTCTTACCATCTTGATCAGTCGCCAACTACGCAAATATCTAATTATTCCCAATATTTATTCAACTAGTACTCTTAGATACTAGGTGTCCAGAATCAAAGAATAATAGATAAGATGCTAGTTACTATGCTGATCTCACGTCTAAGGAAAAACTAACTATCTAACTATCTGGAGAAATCTTAATGACAGTTCATTGGTTATTTAACCATTAAACATTTCTCCCTTGAGGTCAAATCAGTGATCACATCATCATGTGTATCACCCATATATGTGATTCAGTAAAAGAGATCTATTGATTTCTATCACCATAGAAACTTATCACATACATGTTATTCTTTCTGGATCACTGTAGTCCTACTAATGATCCTACGAATAAGAACAATTCAAATTAAATCATATCAAAACTTGACTCTCTTTATTATGATCTCTATCATAATGCCAAGTTTCAGATTTAATCTTGGACACTATCATACACTTATGAAAATTCATCAAATGAAAATAATGTCATATATTATTAAAAAAGAAATCGATGTCTAAATTACAACTCGCTACATGTCTATAAACTAATGTCAGCTAGTCATCTCTCTCAATCCGATCCTCAGCTTATGCTTGTCAAACTCCTTTAACCCAAGCGCCTTCGTGAACAGAACTGATGCGTTTTTCTTTCCATCCAACTTTGGATTTTCACGTCTCCACGCGTTATGATCTCTCATATCAGGTGAAACTTCCGCAAAACATGCTTCGTTTTCTGATGAGACCTTGGTTCCTTCGCCTGAACAATAGCTCCGATGTTATCACACAATAAAGGAACAACTTCCTTTATCGAAGGTACCACACCAAGTTCATCTATGAACTTTCTCATCCAAACCGCTTCTTTAGCTGCTTCGCAAGCCGCTATATATTCTGTTTTAGTCACCAAATCGGCTATAGTAGCCTGTTTGGATCTCTTCCAACATATTGCGCTCCCATTCAGACAAAATACATAGCCTGAAATAAACCGACTGTCATCCTTGTCTGTCGAGAAACTCGCATCAGTAAATTCTTCTAACTCCAAGTTAGAAATACCATAAATGAGGAACTTGTCATTAGTCTTTCTCAAGTACTTAAGGATGTTCTTATAAACCTTCCAGTGTTCCTCACCAGGATCTGCCTGATATCTACTCACTACACTTAGTGCGTAGGCTACGTCAGTCCTAGTACATGTCATGGAGTACATGATGGCTCCCACTGCGCTAGCGTAGGAAAGCCGACACATGCGTTCTCTTTCCTCTCGGGTCTTAGGACAATCCTCCCTAGAAAGAGAAATTCCAGTGTCTATCGGTAGATAGCCCTTCTTGGAACTTTCCATGTTGTATCGTCTCACGATACTATCGATGTACTGGGATTATGACAATCGAAGCAACCTCTTCAATCTATCCATATAGATCTTTATTCCCAGAATATAGGTTGCTTCTCCTAGATCCTTCACAGAGAACTGATCAGACAACCACGCTTGGAACTTTCCATGTTGTATCGTCTCACGATACTGTCGATGTACTGGGATTGTGACAATCCAAGCAACCTCTTCGATCTATCCCTATAGATCTTTATTCCCAGAATATTGGTTGCTTCTCCCAAATCTTTCATGGAGAACTGTTCGGATAACCAGAACTTCGTCTCTTGCAACGCCGGAATGTCATTCCCTATGAGAAATATGTCATCCACATAAAGCACAAGGAAGACAACCGCGCTCCCACTAAACTTCTTGTACACACAAGGCTCTTCTTCGCATCTAACAAAGTTGAACTTTTCAACTGCCTTGTTGAAGCGAATGTTCCAGTTTCGAGAAGCTTGCTTGAGTCCATAAATGGACCTTTGAAGCTTGCATACCATATGACTTTGAGTTGGCCGCAGAGGGGTATCCCTGTACCCCGAGACTAATGGCATCCCATCATGTCATCCTTTAAATTTTATTCATATTTATTTCTAAATAACTTGATAAAATATTATTAGCTTGCTTGAGTCCATAAATGGACCTTTGAAGCTTGCATACCATATGACTTTGAGTTGGCGACTTGAAACCCTCAGGTTGATACATGAAAACCTCTTCCTGGAGTTCTACGTTAAGGAAAGCTGTTTTCACGTCCATTTTCCAGATCTCATAGTCATAAAATGCCGCTTTTGCAAGTAGAATCCGAATATATTTGAGCATTGCCACAGGGGAGAACGTTTCTTCATAGTCAATCCCTTCTCTTTGACTATATCCCTTAGCAACTAGACGAGCTTTATAGATCTCTACCTACTCGTCTGCTCCAATCTTCTTCTTGTAAACCCATTTACAACCGATCGGTCTGGAATCCTGTAAAGAATCAACCAAAATCCATATTTTGTTGATCTTCATAGATTCCATCTCGATTCCATGGCTTTCCACCATTTCTCAGAATCTGGGCCTTGTATAGCTTCTTGGAAAGTCAACAGATCGTCATCTCTGTGATCACGTCGTCATGCACCATCAGATTGAGTCTCTCAGGTGCACGATGAGAACGTGTTGACCTTCTCAAGGAAGCCTGTGCAGCAGGTTCAACCTGCACTGGGATACCTTGTTGGACTTGTTCCTGAACAGGTTCTTGAACTAGTTTCTAAAATTATTCTGGAACGGGTACTGTCATTTCAAAATTTGAAGAAGAAGCCCCGGAGCCTAACAACGTATCACCTAGCAAAGATCGCTCGTTTGACATCTCATGTTTCTGAGCATGTGTTGGTTCATCGGGTTCTTGAATTTCGTCAAGAACTATTTCTCCATCATGAATTCCTTCCTCAAGGAATTCCCTTTCAAGAAAGGTTGTCGTTCTGGCCACAAACACTTTGTGTTCAGACGGGTGGTAGAAATAATATCTCATAGTTTTCTTGGGATAACCTATGAACCTACACTTGTCAGACCTAGCATATAGCATTTCTGGCTGAAGTCTCTTAACGAAGGCCGAACAACCCCAAACCTTGATGTGTCTCAGGTTTGGTTTCCGTCCCTTCCATATCTCATATGGAGTCTTAGAGACCGATTTAGAGGGAACCTTGTTTAACATGTAAGTAGCTACTTCTAAAACATAACCCCACAAGTTTATTGGAAGATCCGTGAACCCCATCATGGATCAGACCATATCTAATAAAGTCCGATTTATCCTTTCGAAAACACCATTATGTTGTGGTGTTCTAGGAGAAATCCACTGAGACAAAATCTCATTTTGCCTTAGATTATCGACAAATTCATTACTAAGATATTCACCACCCCGGTCAGATCTCAACACTTTGATACTCTTTCCGATTTGTTTCTCCACTTCACTGCGGAATCTCTTGAACATTTCAAAAGATTCGGATTTGTGTCTCATCAAGAACACAAATCCATATCTCAATATATCATCTGTGAATGTGATGAAATATGAATATCCACCCTTGGTTTGAACTCTCATAGGTCCACATACATCGGTATGTATGAGTCCTAGGAGTTTTGTAGCTCTCTCTCCGGTTCCACTAAACGGAGATTTGGTCTTCTTGCTAGTGAGACAGGACTCACAAGTTACATATGATTCATAATCAAAATGGCATAGGAGACCATCTTTATGCAACCTGTTTATTCTCTTCTCACCGATGTGACCGAGTCTACAATGCCAAAGGTACGTCTGTCTTTGACGATCATCTACCTTTCTCTTATGGTCTAAAACATGCATGTTAACTGGTTCAATGTTAACATCAGGTAAGACATAAATCCCTTGTTACAAATAACCATTCACATACGCATCATCACCATGATAAACAAAGCAAATGTTATTACTAAAGTCTGTTCGAAATCCACGTCTGTCAAGTATATAAATAGAAATGACGTTCGAAACAAATTTAGGAACATAGTAACAATCTTCTAACAAGAAAGTCTTACCCATAGGCATTACAAGAGAAATCGATCCTACAGCTAGAGCAGCAACACATGCGTCGTTTCCAACCTTCAGAATGAATTCTCCCTTCCTGAACCTCCTACTGATCCTCAGTCCCTGCAACATATTGCAGACGTTAAAACTGCTACCGGTGTCCAATACCCATCTAGATGAATTAATAGTAGTTAAGGAAATCATGAAAACATTTTTCCATGAGAATCTTACCTGGCTTTTTTCCCTTTCAGAGATTGCAGGTATTCCTCGCAATTCCTCTTCCAATGACCTTTCTTTTTGCAAAAGAAACACTCAGCATCTTATTGGTCTGCCTTGGTGGCGCTGCACCTTGCCCTGGTCACACCAGTCTTAGGAGCGTTCTGCCTGGTCCTGGGCTTCTTCTTTTCCTTCCTCTTCTAATAAGAGGACTACCTAACCATCAGCACAGATGTCGATCCCTTCTTCCCTATGGACATTTGTTTCTCATGCTTAGTGAGCATGTTGTGCATCTCATGCAACTCAACGTCCAGCTTATTCATGTTGTAGTTGACCACGAACGGGGAGAAGGACTCCGGAAGTGAGTGCAAGATCATCTCCTGCTTCATCTCCTTGTAGAAGGTACACCCCAGCTTCTCAAGCTATTCTATCCGACTAATCATCCGAAGAACATGGGGTCCCACAAGAGATCCCTCACTCAGAGCGGACTTGAACAAAGTCCCTAACAGCTTGGACCTTGCCATCCGACTCTGCTCACCGAACATCTTCTTAAGATGTTCCACGATCTGCTTGCCATCCATATGCTCGTGTTGTTTGTGGAGTTCGCCACTCATTGACGCCAAGATGAGACACTTGATAGTGATACATTTTTCTTCGTACTTGGTGTATTCACTGAAAGCCTCGTCATTTGCTGGGTCTGGCACTTGAGGAGTCGGTCTGTCGATCACACCGATCAGCTTCTCGTGTGTCAGCACCAGGCGCAAATTGCGTTGCCAAAGTTCTCACCAACCAGCGTGTTGGTCTCGAGGATTGAACGCAAGTTGAACTGAGACATTCTCAGGAGATCTGAAAACGAAAGGAAAATTTATAGCATAGAGTTAGACATCGTAAATATCATAAAGACATGGACTTCATCTATATGATATTTTTCGCTAATCGACGTTACAATAACATTAGAAATCTTATTTCAAATTAGCATCAATCTATAACTATATGCCTGAGCTCCTTGGTAGTCAAGACATTTCCCAAACATTTGAAATAGATTCTTTATGAATTTTATCCCCATAAAATTTATAGTGAATTAACTTCGGCTCTATATCACATAGTCACCTAGTAATCAGCTTGTTCCTATCGATATCCCCGGGTAGTCCAAGCGTTTACAAGAACTAATTGTTCCCTCCCACTAGACATCTAATGTCATAGACGTACGAATCGAATTCTTAAACTACATGCATCATGGTAGTCACACCGTACCATGTAAACGAGAACATATTCAAACGTCTACGACGAAAGAAAAGCCTTACGATAAACAATTTATCGTCTAAGAACACAATTATTTTTTTTTCAAAATTCTTTAATTTTAAAAATAATTTTATTTTTTTTATTTTCACGCGCGTGTTACGCGCGCCCGCTCTGGCTGGGAGGAGCCGCCCGCTCGGGCTCGATTCGCGGTTAGGGTTAGGGTTTCTGAAACCCAACCGTTGTCGCCCTCATAGATTGCCCGCTCGGGCTCACCGCGAACGGCCGCTCGGGCACCTGCGAATCGTCAGCTTGGGCGAATGAGCGGTTATGGTTCGTCTAGGGTTTCTGAAACCCATCCTGTGTCGCTTGCCCTTTCGCTCAATATCCCGCCGATTCGCCCTTTGCGTCGACCGCCGCTTGCCGCCTCTCTTCCTCCGATCGCGTCGGGCGCTCGACGCATCGCTCGCGCAGCGTCATCTCCTACTTGCGCGCTCTTATCGGCGTCTCAGCGCCACCTCCTGCCCGCGCAATCCTGGACCAGCCGGCCGACCCTTCGCCCGCGACCGACGACCTTCGTTCGGTCGGCTAGGGTTTCGGTCGTGCGGCTGTCCCTCTCCGCACACATTCTGTGCTTGTTCGCGCGCGACTGTTACGTTTATATGATTCGATTTTTATCCAAAAGTCCAAAAACAAACCATAAACTGACGACCAGACGCGCATATACCAATGTTGGGTTGATTTGGGGTGCAGAAGCGTGTTTTATCAACCCGGATATGAGATCTAGTCATGTTTGAGGATTGGTTTTTGGGTTTCAACGATGAATATAATTAGAAACGATTTCGTAATATCTGTTGCGTTGAAAGTTCTGATTGTCGAATGAAAGACTTGATAACACAAGCCCTCTACGCGTATCCACGCCGAGATCGGATCTGCTTTCAACGATTGGTGCGGATTCGGGAAGAACGAAAACTGTTTTTCTCGTTCTTCGTTTTTCTTTTGACGGCTATCGTTTTAGGTTTAGATTTTGCTAATGAAAATTTTTTATTAACGAAAACCTGTTTTACGTTATTAACTTTTTAATAATTACGACTTAAACCCAAGACTATCAAAATATTACATAAAAGACATAATATTTTCATATACGTGGTTTTTGTATTCTTTCGTTATACATATATATATACATATTAAATTTGCTGGAAATTTATTTTGGAGTTATTTTTCTGCAATTTCTTTTTTGAAAGAGACGAATTTTCTTTTTACTGAAAAACTGTCTTCAAATAGAATAAGTTTTGCCTTTATTTTTCGCAGGCTCTTTTCAGAAGAAAAGTTGCCTTCAAATTCTTTTTGACAGATTTTCCTTATTTTTTCTTAAAGGAATCTTTCTTTTTCTGTTTCTTTCTACAGGAAGGCAAAGAGCGTTTAATATAAGATTATCACAAAAAATACTTTAACTAATTTAAAATCACATTAACTCATTATACATATGATATGAAACGGTTAATGGTAGAACCATTGATCCGAAAATTTTAGATCGCAATTATTATAATCTATTTACAATCATTACCATCCCATAACAGAATTTTTTATTATAGTGATGCATAATGGAATATATATGCATTAATATACGGAAATATTTCAAAAGCCTTGTTAAATCGAAACCATTATTGATACGAATTGAATGAAGAATTTTGATGTGTATTATAATCTATTTCCTTGTTCAATACATCGATATATCAATGATATTTATGTATAAAATAATTAGGTGAAAAGAAGAAATTTCAATGCTAAATATCTGGCGTAATAAGTGGAAAAAAAGATTTGATGGCTGATAATTTGAAAAGAACCTGATATGTTGACATAATATCTGAAAACGAAGATTTGGTAGCTAATAATTTGGAAATGAAATATACTGGAGAAATCTCTGATTTCCCGTAACAATTATAGATAAATACAAAAATTAGATTTCTTTTGTTTCGGATTTAAAAAAAAACCCCTAAAATTTCCAATTTAAATGAGGCTTCCACATGACAAAATGCATATTATGAATTATGATGCTTAATTTTCTTTTGGAAAAATGAAATTTTTTAAAGGACTAACAACACAATATCATACATGCTATCACAATACAAAATGAAGATGACTTTTATCTTGTAAATTATATATGTATATAATTTACAAATTCTTATACAAATTTCAAAAATTTATCAATGCATACATCAATTTCATCGATTGTGAATTCAATCAAAAGATAAAAACAACGAAGAAAAATATCGACAATGTGTGGGACCATTAGTTGTTGTTAGAAGGTTCATAATGGCCACCCAAAGTCATATTCTTCTTGTCATTTTCTAAAAACTAACGTCTGTTTGTGTGTGTATGAATATGTCTACATGAATAGTTTATATATATATATATCATAATGTATATACACATATAATGTGTTATATTAAAACTATGTATGGTTATATCATTGCATGCGTGACCACAAATAAGGAATGACATCGGGAGGTCCAAAATGTTCTCTTTTTGGACTTATCTTCTATTCTTCTTCTTCTTTTTGCTCTTTCCTTCAAATCTAGTGTCTCATCTTTAATAATTTTGTTACAATGTTCAAACTCATGTGGACCCCTTATACTGTGTGATTCACAACTCACCAACAAAAAATTCTTATAATATGTAATAAATTGCAAATAAATATTTTCATATGTTATAAATATCATAAATACTGAATGTTTTTGGAACTTCTAATTACATTTTCTTCTTAATCTCTTGTTTTAAAACCGTTTCTACAAAATATTATATACAATTAAACTAATTATAAAACTTATATTTAAAGAATTTCATATACTTTATTATTATTATTTAATTTAACTTATTACTTAATCATAGATTTCTAAAAATTAATTTTAAATTATAAAAAATTATTAATATAAGAAAACTTTTATAAACAAGTAAAACATAAATTTTCTATAACAAATTTGATATTACTAAATATGAAATTAGAGAGAACAAAATGTTATAACAACATTAAACCTAACAACTTAACAGCATAACCTTTCAAAAAATTAAATCTAATAAACTAATGTATATATACGTTTCAAACAATCTAATATCAATACAATACAATATAGAGATAAAAATAATAATTATGTTAATTTTGATAAAAAGAATTTTTTAAATTGCAAAGGCCCAAGTCAGGAAAGGGTTACAAAGAAAATCAAATTGAACCTATAGAAGTCATTCATTTTATTTAATGCATTCAAATTTTTATTAAAATTTTAAATAATAAAAAACATAAATATGTGTTAGGAGAAAAAAACTAATTGTTTAATATATTAGAATATTGTATTCAGAATGGAGAGACATCAAGCATACTATAGGGTGTTCTCTGCCAGTTGAACCAACAGCTCCATTCGATAATGCAGTAGCGCGGTTGGTTTTATTCTCAATTCCGTGAGAATAATTTCGTAAAATTTGGAATTGAACCTGCAAATTTAAATGCATAAGAATGAGTTTATATTCCAATTAATTTGTGCAGTTCATTTATATTAGAGTTGACACGAATATTGTTTATGTATATGTATCATGATTTCAATGAATTTAATTTATTATGATTAATTACACATTTGGATCGTGTAATTATACGGTTAATCATAGTTATTGAGTTAAGGTTATTCACTTGATTATGATGGCCGTTGATATATCCTTTGATCAATGTATGTGATTTAATTAAATTTCTCAACATCCTATCAAAGTGGGCAATCTTGAGAAAAATAATTATTTCAATTATATTGAGAAGGTTACATGATATAATTCATGCGAACTTTGATAAATCCAAAGGTCATTCATGGTTTGGTAGAATTATATTATATGTGCATTGATAATTAGTGTATATTTTCGGTATGACATAAAATGCGATTGTATGCCAAAGGTAACCATTACATGAGATGTTTGATTTACACTAATTATTTGATGTGTTGAGTCATCTATTACAAGTCAAAATTATTCTTCAAAGACTAATTTTGATATTGCGCAGATGCCTTCTGATGAGATTTGATCTTGTTTTACCATTCAACTAAGGTTTTATTATATGGAATTCTAACACATAAGATATATTTTGTTTACAATTTTGCTATTGGCATCAACTATCTCCACCAACATTAGTTTGATCCCTATGTTGAATGGGTCAATTTTGTTGAATGGAAGGAGCACTTACTGATCTGCTTGCTTTGATGGGTCACGACCTTGTGATTAGGGAGGTTCGTCCAACGATTATGGATTCGAGTTCTGTTGAGGATCATAACAAACTCGAACGCGGGGAAATCTCAAACTGCATGTGTTTGATGATCATTGAGCATTTCATTACTCCAGTTTTCAGGGGCTCTGTGAGTAGTGAGATGACCTTGGCTAAGGAATATCTCAATGCCTTAGAGAAATGCTTTGCCAAAAATGAAAATTGGAAACAATCACGCTTTTAGTGGAAATTATCTCCATGAGGTATAAGGGCAACAAGAGTATTCATGAGTACATTATGAAAATGTCAAATAATGCCTCTAAGTTAAAGACACTTGTATTTTGTTTGTTGGAAGACATCCTAGTGTGCTTGATTTTTATATCTCTTCATGTACAATACAATCATTTTAAGGTGAGTTATGACTGTCATAGGGATAAATGGGCTCTTGATGAGCTCATTTCCCATTGTGTGCAAGAAGAACATATATTGAGGTTGAAAAAGACATATAGCACTTGTGTAGCCACCACCTCAAGGGGCAAGATCGAGAAAAAGAAAGAAAGGTTATGAAACCGCTGATTCAGGATCAATTGATGTACAAATGAACATAATATGGTTCAAAAAATGTTTCTTTTATCACAAGAATGGTCACATAAAGAAATGTTGTACGAAGTATCATACTTGTCGTAAAAATAAGGATTTGACTCTCATTTTGATTTGTTCTGAGGTCAATTTAGCTTCAGTGCCTAGTAATACTTGGTGGATTGATTCAGGTGCTATAACTCACACAAGTATTTTTATGCAATGTTGTCTACATTACCGAAAACCTATTGTTTTTGAAGAATATATCTATGTAGGTGATGATAAAAGGGTGGAAGTGGAAGTTATCGAGAAATTTAGACTTTTGATGAAGACTGACCACTTTTTAGATTTGGATGGTGTTTTTATAGTGTCGTCTTTTAGGCGGAACTTATTTTCGATTTCTGTTTTGGACAAACTGGATATTCTTGTTCATTCAGAAATCTTAAGTTTATCTTCTCATTTCATCCGGTTATGATCAGAACCGGTTCTTTATCTATTTTGGATAATCTTTATATGCTCGATATCATCCTTTGATATAATGAAATCCTGCAGGTTGGTACACGAGGCATGAAGCGTAAATTGGTGGATGAAAATTCTGTTGTTTATGGCATAAACGATTAGGCCATGTCTTGAAACCGAGAATGGAATGTTTAATATCAGACTAAATTATTGAAACCCTTGATTTTTCGAATTTTGGCCATTGTGTCTATTGTATCAAGGGGAAACAGACGAAGAAAGTAGGTAAAGGTACATATCGAATTTCTAAGACTTTAGAATTGATACATACGAATGTATGTGAACCGTTTCCTATGGATTATTGGAATGGTAAATATTACTTTGTATCATTCATAGATGATTACAGTCGATATGGTTACCTTTATCTAATTTATGAGAAGTTTGAGGTTTTGGATGTTTTCAAAGTGTTTAAGGTTGAGCTTGAACTTCAACTTAATAAATGCGTTACGGTCGTTCGTTTTGATCGTGGTGGTGAATACTACGATAGAAAGGACAGATCAGATGCCAAATACCTCGAGGAGTGTGGAATCGTTCCCCAATACACAATGTCGGGTACACCTAGCATAAATGTTATTGCAGAGAGATGAAACCATACACTTCAGAAAATAGTGAGAAGTATGATATCGTTTTCTACTCTCCCAAAATCCATATGGGGTAACGCATTAAAGACAACGGTATATATCTTGAATCGAGTACCAACTAAAGAAACAATTAAGATGCCATATGAGTTATGGACGAGTAAACTTCCTAGCTTAAGACATCTTCACATTTGGGGATATCCAGCCGAGGCTCGATCTTATCGACCCGATGAAAGAAAACTGTGAGTTGTTACTTTGTTGGATACTCGAAAAGATCTAAGGGGTATAGTTTTATGATCCCACAAAAAAGATAATTTGAGACGGGAGTAGCGACGTTCTTTGAGAATATTCAGATTCGGATTATACTGGATGCCTTGTTAGTTTTCGATCCACTTCAAATTATATATTTTTGCTCGCCAGTGTTGCTATCCCTCAGCGTAGTGCTAAGCAAAAGCTCGTGGCATCGTCCACAATGGAGGCAGAACATGTAGCATGCTATGAAACATCCAATTAGGCTTTATGGTTGTAGAATCTTGACACTAGGTTGCACATTATGACTGGTGTAGATAGACCCCTAAAGATATAGTGTGACAATCGTTCTGCGGTATCATACTCGAACAATAATAAGAGTACTTCGAAGTCAAAGCACATCGAAATTAAATATCTTGTTATTCGTAAAAGGATACAGAGTAGGTTGATCTCGATAGAGCATATAGGTACAAACTCCATGATTGTAGATCCGCTGACTAAAGGTGTTATACCTAAAGTCTTTCGGGAGCATGTTGGTCATATGAGTATTGTCTTCTGTGATAATATTACGGTTTAGTGAGAGTATTGTATCTATTCCAGTTTTCTCTTAGATTATGATGATGTATGCTTATTTTGTTTCAGTTTTATGTTCGGGAACTATTGAGTTAAGCTTAAGGTATTCACTCTGTATCATTCGGTTTCAATTGATCTCGATAAGGTAGGACCAGTTGGAGATAGATACGTATCGATCACTTCACGTGTAATATTCATGATATGCATCCACTTTGAAATCTATGTCATTCTTCTATATTGCGTTAGTGATCAAATGTGGGTCTAACTACATTGATATTGTGGTTAAATCTCTTAGTTCTATGTTGATATGGTTGATGGACAAGAATGGTGTCAATACCGGTTTGATGACGACAATTGATGAGCGCTCTTAAGGTTATTCCATGGTTTTATGGTGTATATATATAGTCCAAGTTGAAGATCATAAAATATTTGGTTTAATCTTATATTTGTGGACTGATACATGTGAATAATTTGGAATAAATATTGTCATTCGGTTTAGTCCAAATTAAATGTTATCAGATTTAATTTTAATTGATTGTACTTCGGTGTTGATTAAATGGGAAGGATTATATGCATACAGACCTTTGGTAGTGTCGTTTATATTTCATGATGGACGAAATTAAACGATACAATTGAGAACCGAAATTAATCGATTATCTGTCGGTTTATGGTCGTTGGTTCATGTGCATATATAAGTGAGTAATTTGGTTTCTGGCATAGTGATTTTCATTATATCACTTACTTTTATAAAAATTCAGAGAGAATCTCAATTTCTTCATACATCCTATCATTATCAAGTTTTCGATTTTGCACGAAGAGCTATAAGATCTATTTCGCTGCATTGAGTATACCATGAATTCATGTATTTATTTAGATATTCTGTTTCAGTTTTCCCAAATCTTGATATAATTTACGATAGAATTTCGGAATTTTGGAATCCGAACCTGGTATAATCGGATTCCTCATTTTAGAGTTTATATTTTGTGAGAGATAAACTCTTTTTGTTGTTTTACATTTTTAAAACTTTAAAACTATGTTTTATATATTTTAAATATAAAAAATGTTTAGATATCGATGATACACATCAAATTTTACATCACTATTTACGTGACATTAATCATTGTTTTTATTTTATTGTAATAGAAATCTTTGACTCGTGAATTCCAAATTTTCAAGATGAAATTAATAATTATCAAAAAGAATTTATATGACCTCGGCATAATATAAAATTTAATTCCATTAAATGAAATTTACGTGTTGAAATTTGTTTTGGAGTTTAGAATTAAAATATGAGATGCGCTTTAATAATATAATATCAATTCTAATGACGAAAATAAAATAGACAAAATGTATAAAGATTTACATACTGTTTTATGCTTATTCCAAGGAACTTCCCAAATACACTTAAATATGTTGCTTATTCCAAGGAACTTAAATATGCAGCAAGTTGAAAAGAACAAAAAAAAAAAAGTCTTTTACTGAGAGAACGAAGCAAAAAGAGAGAAATCATATAACAAGCTAAATAAATAAGGTCGAAATCTAAAGGAAAATCAGGAATATGGTGTTGGTTCATGTTAAGTGGTTTCAGTCTTTTTCATCTATCTAACAAGATAATATCTTTCTAGATTTATACCAAATGATATGAAAGATTATTGGACCTTGTACCTATTAGGTGTATCTATTGGACTTTTCAGTATTTTTTGGTGTATGTCGGCTAGAGTAAAACAACCCTAGATGTCTATATATGTGTATACATTCTTTCGTGAATGACAAGAAATAACTAGACGGCAAAACCTATTATGGTATCAGAGCAGAAACCCTAACAGTGGTTTCACGACGAAAACTTTGACGCCAACGGCGCATCCTCAATGACTAACGGCACTGAAGGTTCCGGCAGCGGCGGTGCAGCCCGTCAAGCGCCTAGATCTTCGATGTTGGACCCTGCGTCTCCGTACTACATGACGTATGCGGAGCATACGGGATTAATATTGACTCAGGTTGTCCTTCGCGAAGACAACTATGATGAATGGGCGAAAAGCATGCGCAATGCCTTTCGTTCGAAGAAGAAACTTGCCATCTTGGAGGGCTCGATCACGAAACCAGCATTCACGGATCCGGAATATGAGGATTGTGGTGCGGTCAATTCCATGTTAGTGGGATGGATCATGAATACAATTGACTCATCTCTTCGATCTCATGTGACATATACAGATGATGTTTTGGAGCTATGGAAGGATATCCGTGAACGGGTCTCCAAAGGAAACGACATGCGGATCTACGAGTTGACCACCAAAATTTCTAACTGTCGTCAACATGGCGATACAGTGAGCGCTTACTATGGACGTCTCAAAACCCTTTGGGACGAGTTGGCGGCACACAAGAAACAACCAAATTGCGTGTGTCATGCGACAACGGAGATTACCGCGGAACGCGAGAAGGATAAGGTATTTCAGTTTCTCATGGGATTGGATGGTGATGTTTATCACCTTGTTCGTACAAATCTCTTGAGTCAGGATCCGTTCCCGACTCTCAACCAAGCCTTCTCACGTGCTCGGGCTGAGGAGTCACATAATTCCATGACGAAGACACGAGAAACACGAGTTGATGCTGTAGGCTTTGCGGTTCATACAATACCTAAGAAAAAGAAGCCCGAGATGTATGCCATGGAGACCAAACCTACATGTACTCATTGCGGGAAGATGGATCATGCGGTGACTGACTGTTTTCAGCTTAACGGTTACCCCGATTGGTGGCCAACGGGGAAGGAGATGCGCAATCCGGGTCGTGGACGAGGAACACGAGGAGGCAGCAGCGCATGCGGTAGAGGACAAGCTGTGGCTCATGCTGCCCGTGGCAAGCCCGTAGCGCAAGAGAAACCTGCTATGGTGACGGACGCCGATCGACCAACTATTCCCGGTCTCTCGGATGGTCAATGGCAGCAAATTATGACCATACTCAATGCAAGTAAGCCAGTCAACACATAGAAGGCGAATGGTAAGCATTTTTACCCTTGGCTCCTTGATACGGGGGCATCACAACACATGACTGGGGATAAATCCCTCTTTCATAATCTTCGAGAAGTTCGTCCACACACTGTCGGGCTTCCCGACGTTAATGAGACATTTGCATGATTTGAGGGTGATGTGTCCCTTGGGCCGTTGGTTATTCTTCACCGAGTTCTCTACGTGCCTTCCATTCAATGCATCTTTATATCTGTCGCTCATCTTATCCATGATCAGTCATGTATTGCCACTTTCACTGATAAGCTATGTCTCTTACAGGACCGTACTACGAGGACTTTGATTGGTGCGGGTAAGCAGCACGACGAGGTCTACTGGTTTCACACTATCGTCGCAGACACGCCTTGTCATGTATTTCGGGTTGCGTCTTCGGATTTGTGGCATCGTAGACTCGGACATGCTTCGGATAAAGCTATCAATTTTCTTCCTATGACTTTCAAGAATAAGAGTAGTAGCGCTATAGATGAACATTGTGAGATTTGTCTACAAGCGAAACAAACTCATGAATCTTTCTCTTTGAGTAATAAAACGGCATCTGCGCCTTTTGATTTGGTTCATTGTGATGTGTGGGGTCCTTATCGTGAATACTCATCGTGTGGGCGCTGTATTTTCTCACTTTGGTTGATGATTTTTCACATGCTGTTTGGGTATTTCTCATGGCCGAGAAAACAGAGGTGATTGGTATATTTCAGCGGTTTCACGCACTCGTCAAGACCCAATATGATACCTCCATCAAAGTTGTGCGAGCAGATAACGGGACCGAATTTTTCAAGCTTAGACCTTTCTTCCGCGACAAATGGCATTGTGTTTCAAACTTCGTGTGTGGATACGCCGCAGCAAAACAGCCGCGTGGAACGGAAGCATATGCATATCCTCAACGTTGCTCGTGCACTTCGATTCCAAGCAAATCTTCCAACTCGGTATTGGGGAGAATGCATCCTAGCAGCGAGTCCTCTCATAAATCGCACACCCTCTGCTTTGCTTGGTGGTTCTTCTCCGTTTGAAGTTCTTCATGGTTCTGCTCCACGGTATGAAGAATTAAGGACTTTCGGATGTATCTGTTTTGCACATTCTCGGCCGCGATCCAAGGATAAGTTTGCTACGCGTAGTCAACGATGTGTCTTCATTGGGTATCCATTTGGTAAGAAAGGATGGCAACTCTACGATCTAGCGACGGGCGAATAATTTGTGTCTCATGATGTGACATTCTCGGAGACCATTTTTCAGTTTCATGATCAGACCTCCCGAATGGGATCTCCTACGGCTGTATGCAGCCATCCCTCCGATCCCCTCATACATGTTGTTCACGAGGATGAGCTACCTGAATTTATTCCGCCGACGGACAGGGGGAGCACTGCTGATGTTGCGACCGGAACTGTAGAGAGCTCAACTGCAGACGCCTCTGCTTTAGTTAATGATGCAGCTGAAGCGACACTGAACTCCTCCGAACCAGCAGCCACGACCGAACAGTTTGGACGGGGTCAACGATTTAAGCAACGGTCGACGAAGCTTCATGATGTCGTCTGCTATTCGGCCAAAGTAGTGAAAACCGTAGACCCCTCTGCTCATCGCGACCCCCCTAGTCATGTCCTCAGGTATGCCCTATCCCATAGCTAAATATGTTACATGCGACAAGTATTTTTCTCGTGAACACAGGCAATTTCTTGCGGTTGTGTCTAGCCACGAAGACCCAACACGATTTGCTGATGCTTCCCGGGATCCAAAATGGCAAGCCGCCATGAAAGCAGAATCCGAAGCACTTGAACGAAATGGGACATGGACTATCACGATGCTTCCTCGTGGTAAGCGTGTGATTGGATACAAGTGGCTTTATAAAACCAAGTTTCAGGCTGATGGTAGCATCGAACGTTATAAAGAACGCTTGGTCATTTTCGGCAACACTCAAGTTAAGGGATTTGACTTTAATGAAACATTCACTCCGGTGGCGAAGATGGGAACGATTCGAACATTATTGGCGGTTGCATGTATTCAGCAGTGGCATCTCTTTCAAATGGGTATGCATAACGCCTTCCTCCATGGAGATCTCGACGAAGAGGTCTATATGCAAATCCCTCCTGGTTATGGCGATTTGTTTCCCGGAAAAGTCTGCAAACTCAAGAAATCTTTGTACGGCCTACGCCAAGCTCCGAGATGCTGGTACTCGAAGCTCCATACGACTTTGACTCAATATGGATTCCGCCAATCGTATCTTGATCATTCGCTATTCACTCTACGGAAGGGACAGATCTCTATGAAAATACTTGTATATGTTGACGATCTCATCCTTGCAGGGAACGATCTTGCGGCTATCAACATATGTAAGGACTACCTTCACCGATGCTTCCACATGAAGGATCTCGGTCCACTCAAATATTTCCTTGAGATCGAGATCGCCAGGAATAAAGCGGGGATGTATCTTTCCCAAAGAAAGTACGCTATAGACCTAGTAACGGAGGTTGGATTACTTGGAGCCAAGCCCGCATCCCTTCCCATCGAACCGAATCACAAACTTGCATTGGTCGCAGGACCCGACATGGAGGACCCAGAGAAGTATCAGAGACGTGTTGGGAAGCTTGTCTACTTGACTATAAAACGACCAGACCTTTGCTACGCGGTTCATGTACTTGCGTAATTTCTACAACACCCGAAAGCGGTTCACATGGAAGCTGCAATGCGTGTTATCCGTTACATCAAGGGTTCACCGGGACAAGGGATTTTCTTACGAGCCGATAGTGAACTTCAGCTTCATGCATACTGTGATTCAGATTATGCTAGTTGTCCGCTTACTCGACGTTCGGTTACAGGCTATTACATCATGCTTGGAAGATCACCGATCTCTTGGAAGACGAAGAAGCAACCAGTCATGTCTCGGTCTTCTGCCGAAGCTGAGTATCGCTCCAAGGCAGGGACGACGTGCGAATTGAAGTGGTTGAAGGGTATTCTCTCTGATCTTGGCTTTGTTCATGCGGTTATTTTGTGACAATCAGGCAGCACTACACATTGGTGCAAACCCCGTGTTTCATGAGCGTACGAAACACATCGAGATTGACTGTCACTTTGTCCATGATGAAATCAAATCTAGCACACTGGTCACCTCCCACATTTGATCTTTCAACCAGTTAGCGGATATTCTCACGAAGGGACTCGGAAAGAAACCATTCACGTATCTACTACACAAGTTGGGCGTCCAAGATCTCCACGCACCAACTTGAGGGGGAGTATTGGACCGTATACCTATTAGGTGTACCTATTGGGCTTTTCAGTATTTTTTGGTGTATGTCGGCTAGGGCAAAACAACCCTAGATGTATATATATGTTATACATTCTTTCGTGAATGACAAGAAATAACTAGAAGGCAAAATCTATTAAAGATCGATTGAACGGATAAAAATATATTGAAACCCTCTTGGAACTCGATGTTAGAACTTGGAACTTATTTCTCCCAAGGAAATGATGTCCCAAACCTCAACTGCAACTCGATTAGAAAATCCCAAACTCAGTGAACGACGTCACAATATTGTGATCCAGTGTTGATAAATCAATAAACTCTTCTAATATCTCCAAGAGTTTGGTAACTAAATCTAAAAAATTAGTAAGAAAAAACAATATGTATTGATGAAAACTTAGTTAAAATTTTATACAATAGAACTTTTAGTCATAAGGACAAAAAAATAATGGAAAACTGAATAAAATAAACTAATTTAAATAAACTCGGTAAAATACTCGGTCGAGCGATATACTATTTGGTCGAGACTCGCATAAGTATTTAATTGTAAAATTTTCAAAACTAAAGTACGTTTGGTCGATTAACTCTTACGTTCAATTGAGCTCTCCAATGCTCGGTCGAGCTATGTAATGCTCGAGCCTAGAGATCCAATCATCTGAATGTTCCATTATGAGATATTGGGCTAGAGAAATCGTTCGGTTCGAGCGATTTTCTGGTCTTTTCAAGTGTTTTCAGCCCCTCCTACTTTATGCTCCTATTAGAATCATATCCTTGTAAATGTGTTTTGTGATTCCAATTATGAACTTGTCCACTTTCCTGACGTTCTTTTATAGGTTATGTTGTTTTTCTTGGAGATTCACTGATGTCATAGAAAACTAAAGATTAGTCCACTCATTCTTTTTCTTCCGAAAGCAGAGTATCAGGCTATGACATTTGTTTGATGGAAATTAAAAGGGCTTTCGGAATTCCTACGAACATTTGGTGTCGATTCTCCTTCGACTCTCCTTTCCGGTGACAGTCAAGTAGCTCTCTATATCTCAATCAATCCGGTTTTCCATGAATGGACCAAACATTTAGAAATCGAATTTCATTTTGTGCGTGACGAAACCAAAGTTGGATGGGTTACTACATCTCATCTTTGCACCAAAGAACAACTAGCAAATTTCTTCACCAAACCTCTTGGACGATAACAGTTTGTGTATGTACTTGGTAAGTTGGGCATTTGGAATTTATATGCGTCAATTTGAAGGGAGTATTGCGGATATTCTAGAGAATATCACGTGTATATTACAGATATTTTAGAGAATATTACATATATATTATGTTTCATATATTTTCTATATTTGTTATATTATTTTTTTTATATTTGATCCGTTGGTTTAGATAAAATTCTTATGAATTGTAACTTTGTATTATATATAAACCTCACGAGATTAATACAGAAACACACTTTTCAATTTCTAAAACATTGTAAAAAATGCTTTCGGTGCTCAAAACTACAATCCTACATAGTCTATCACAACGATAATCTCATATCTTTATGTTTTCTTTAAATTCTGCATCTTCAAATTACGGTGAACAATCTCATATATAGTATAGATTACTTCTATCATTATGAATAAATCGAACGTGATCGAATTCGTTAATATCTCTAGATTACTTTACCTAAAGTAGATGATGATATCATAATAATTCATATAACACAAAATACTATACCATCAAATCTGACATCGTAGTTCCAAAAATAAGCCAAAAAATAATCATGGGTTCGTAGAGATCGAGGATTCTCTGGTTTTTTCATCCTTCTGGTGTGTTTCTTCTCCTATACGATCACTGAAACGTACTAATTCTCCCTCAGATCTTCGTCTTTAGTTCTTGAACTGGAACCCGAAGTCATCCCAATTACTTGACTATGCGTGAATCTCTGCAACTGGATCATTCGGGCATAGATTCCATCAGGAAAATTCTTAAGAAGATGCGAATGCGACCCTTGTTCCGCGACTTTTCCGTCGTCGATCACAGCAATGACGTTAGCATTTCTGATCGTCGATAACCTGTGAGCGACTATGATAGTAGTTTTACCCACACACGCCTGGTCTAGAGCCTCTTGGACCGATCTCTCGGATTCTGCGTCCAGAGCGCTCGTTGCTTCATCGAGAAGCATGATCTCTGCTTTTCTCACCAGGGCTCGGGCAATGGCGATCCTCTGCTTCTGCCCTCCAGAGAGCTGAACCCCACGCTCCCCGACGTATGTTTTGAAGCCATCGGGTAGTGAAGAGATAAACTTATGGGCGTTGGCTAAAGTCGCGGCTTGTATGATCTCTGCCTCAGTAGCGTTTTCATGGCCATAAGCAATGTTTTCGTAGATAGTTGTCGCAAACAAGCAGGGCTCTTGAGGTACTATGGCGATGTGTTTCCTCAGGGACTTGAGATTGTATTTGCGTATGTCCTTGCCATCGATCATGACCCGACCTGACGACGGTTCATAAAATCGCTGGATAAGGGCAATAACTGAACTCTTACCGCACCCGCTCGGACCCACCAAAGCCAGAGTCTTCCCTGCCCTGGCGCGGAGACTGAGGTCCCGGAAGATCTGGATGTCAGGTCGTGAAGGGTAAGAGAAATCAATGTGTTTAAGCTCAACCTCACCGCGTAGACGGTCGGGAACCGTGGTAGTATCTGGATCATCAGGATCGATCTCGGTTTTCCGGTCAAGTAGATCAAAAACGGATCTCATCGCCCTTCCACCCTTGATGAAGTCAGGGGCCAAGGTGAGTGTCTCCGCCGCACCATTAGCAGAAACCATTAAGACCATGAAAACCCTTATGGTTTTAGAGAAATCAGAGATCCCATGCTTCACAAGCCATGATGCATACCACAGTCCAAGAGCATAGGAAGCATAGAGAAAAAATTGAGCGACACCGTAGCCGCTACCGGCAATCTGGCCTTTCCAGAAGCAGCGCTTCAGTGGTGGTTCGAGGTTGGAGGTAAATAAACGAACAATTTTAGACTCGGAGTTGAAGGCTGCGACCGTACGTACGTTGGCTATGGCTTCGCCTGCGAGCTGCGTACCCTTGGCATGTGCCGCTTCAAGATCCCCTGAGAATCCCTTCATAAACATTTTCTGTTCACCATCCAAACACATCAAGTTAACCTTTAGGTCTCATTTTAACGCAATAAATTCGGATTTTTATACTGAACTGTGAATATTAATCCAGATGTTCGGAGTTTAAGGAAGCAAACCTGTAAAACCGTTGCTGCAACGACGACGGGGAAGACTGCAATGAGGACGAGCGCGAGTCTCCATTGCAGCACGAAACCAGCGGTGCAAGCAACAAGCATCAGCGCTGTGTTCTGAACGATAACAGAAATCCTGTCCCCAATGGCTGACCTGACGTTATTCGCGTCAAGAGCCAACCTTGCAGAGATTCTGGCGCTTTCGTTCTCCTCCTGATCGAACCAAGCCATCTCGTTCTTAAGAACTGCACTGAGCATTTTCTCGCGGACCCTTTTGGTCAGATTCTCGCCTACTATGTCCCAAAAGGAATGCTGGAGAGTGTTAAAGAGAAGCGCTGCGGAGGAGAGGCCAATCAGCAGATAGCAGTACTTATCGATCTCTCGGATCATGTATGCATGATTTGGGTTGTAGTAGACACTGAGGACGGCGCTGAGGACGTACGCAAAGAATGCACTGAGAGAGCCACAGATGACAGAACCTACTGAGCCAACAAGAGCGTATTTCCACTCGGGAGAGTTCATTTTCGCGAGTCGCCAGAATGAGCTTGCTTGATCTTTGAATGCCAACTTCTCGTGACGGTAGTTTGGATATGAAGAAGCTTCGAGTGAGAGGCTGAAATCGGATGTGGAGAAGTCAGAGAGTCTCCGCGAGTAAGGTGATCTTCCATAAGAGGAATTCCTGGCGATTATCGGTGAGCTCACCGAGTTTCTAGCACTCGACGGCCTGCAATAAATAAAAAAAACATGGTCACAATCTACGCATCTAAGGTTCAAATTCACACAACAAGGAGAATCATTCACCTCGCACTACTCTTTCTCGCATTGTTCATAGCGGCTTCATGAGCGGCTTCTTGCATTCTGATTAGCTTAGCATAGATTCCGTTTTCTCCTTTCGCAATAAGCTCATCATGTGTCCCAATCTCTGAAACACTTCCCTGCTGAAGCACAGCAACGAGGTCAGCTTTCCGGATGGTAGAAAGGCGGTGCGCAATGACCAGAGTCGTCCTCCCGATCATGAACCGATCAAGCGCCTCCTGCACTAGCTTCTCGGATTCAGAATCCAAGGCACTTGTGGCCTCATCTAAGAGAAGAATGGCCGGATTCTTCAACATCGCCCTTGCAATCGCTATTCTCTGCTTTTGCCCTCCCGAAAGCTGTAATCCCCTTTCCCCCACCTGCCATTTTTTTCGATTCCAACAGATTTGTTACAAAACCTTAGCTTATTATTGAAGACAATCAAGAAAAACAAAACCTAGTTATGGACATCGGTTCATGCTTGAAGAACGAACAGAATCGACTTGGTTAAACAATTATACGACCTCGTCAAAGGCATTTGATCGTTGATACAGACCTGTGTGTCGAACCCATCTGGTAGTTTGATGATGAAGGAATGGGCGTTGGCTACACGGGCAGCCTCTTCGATCTCCACTTGATCAGCTTCCGGTCTGCCCAAGAGAATATTCTCCTTGATGGTGGTCGCGAATAAGGCAGGCTCTTGGCTCACAAGCCCTATCTGTTGCCTTAACCATCTCAGTTTCAACATCTTCAGGTCGTGTCCATCGAGCATAACTTGTCCTGACGATCATCATTTGTTATAATATAACCAATACAAACCCGCAAAAAAAAAAAAAACAGCAAATGAAGTAATTGTCTGAGGCTACACTTATTATCAGTGTTTTTGGTACCTGAGGTTGGGTCGTAAAACCTCTCAATGAGAGAAACAACGGTGCTTTTGCCGGATCCGCTGCTTCCGACCAAAGCTATGGTCTTTCCGGCAGGAACAGAGAGGGAGAAGTCGTTAAGGATCTTGACATCAGGCCTCGACGGATACGAGAAATTCACGTTCTTGAGCTCGACAAGACCAGTAACTGAGTCTAGCTCCAAGCCTGACTCGCTGTTTCGCTCGATTGTTGGCTTGTGATCAATGATCTTGAAGATTTTGGCTGCTGCAACCTTTGCCTTTGCAAATGCAGACATACTCGGAGCAGATTGTCCCAAGGCCCTAAAGTCCCACGAGAACATCATATCAACAAAAAATGTTCAAAGCTTTGAACATCAAATTTCACTGTAAAGTGGTGAGAGGATCACTTACAAGCCACCAATCATGACCGCGAACATTGTAGCAATGGCGAGACCTCCATTGGTTAAGTGGTGACGAACAAGGTAACCACCATACCAAAGCAACAAAGCGTAGCAACAGAAGACAACAAAGTAAGTACCACCCAATCCCATTCCTTTAGCTAACCCAGTTTTGTATCCGAGCTTCTGAGCAACTCTCAAAGCTGAGGAGTAACCTTGTAGAGCCCTAGATTCACCAACAAATGCCAACACAACCCTGATTTGCACCACTGTCTGCCATTTATGATCCAGTCAGATAAATCCCAGATAAAGAAACAGCTCTAATCACTGGAAAAATGGAAACTTTTTGGGAGATTTGCTGTTACCTGTTCGACGATATTCCCAGCTTGTGAAAGAGCGTCTTGGCTCTTGTTCGAGAGCTTTGCCAAAGTCGCTGTGTGAATACCTCCGATTACAGCTATTAATGGAACCACAGCGAGTGTCACGAGAGCTAATTGCCACACTGCGGTGAATCCCACAGCGAATCCCGAGACGAATGTGGCCATGTAGTGGATGAAGTTGCCCAGCTGTTGCAGAGAGAAGAAAGCGAAACAGATCAAGAACAGTGATACGAGTGAGAGAGAGAGAGAGAGAGAGAGAGAGAGAGATGGCATTTGAGGTGTTAATGGGGGGTGGGGGGAAGTGAGTTACTTTCTCGCTGATGGCATCTTGAACCATGACGGCGTCGGTGTTAATGGCGAAAACGACGTCGGAGGTTCGGACCTCGGTGTCGAAGAATTGAATGTCTTGGTTCAGAGCTGCTTCCAAGTACTTTATCCTCATCTTCGTCGTCTGTCTCTCTCCCGTCCACATCCAGCACGAAATCTCTGCACAGAAAAGGAAAAGAACCCACATTGACCGACTGTCTCGATTTCGAATTTCACTTAGAAACCAAACAGACGGATCAAGAACCATAAATGGTCTCAATGATTCTTCACCTGCCCAAGAAGAAGCCCAGATTGCAGCACCGACCACCAGAAAGTAAAGTGCATACTGCAAGAAAAAAAAATAAAAGTTTATGAATTTAGTCATACTGGTGATGAAAGTTTCGATAGTTGGAGATAAATTCAGGGAAAGCTTGTACCTTGAGAACTTCTTGCATCATCTTGTCGACGTTGTTAGCATTAGAACCAAAGGAGTTCACGAGATCGGCGAAAAAACGGAGAAACAAAGGCAAAGAGCAACCATGGACGAAAGCCCCAACAGAGCCAATACCCATCAACACATAATCCAAACTGTCGGCAAATCTGAAGAGCTCCTTGAACGAAACTCCTGGAATCTCCTCCTTTTTGGGCTCTTCAACCGCCACAGACGGCGGTGGAGTCGAAGACGGAGGAGGGCCACCACCGTTTTCCATTTCCGGCGACTCTGTTTGTGGGTTTCGTGAGTTCTTGTCAGAGGCTTCAGCTGCAGGGTTTGAAGCAGAGACAAGCTCAAGCCCTTGCATATCGGACCAACGCCATTGTTCCACTGGTTTGTTTACCTCTTCTTGATGAGATTCTTGGGACATTTGTGTAGATGTTTTTGTTGTTAGCTTTATAAAGAACCTCAAAAAAAAGGCCGAGGAAAAAATATTAATTGTTATTTTTATATTAAAAAAAATAAAACTCAGTCCCGAAAATGCAACTCGATAGCTTCTTCTTCACAACACTCTCATCTCTCTCTTTCTACTTCACCACCTCACTTCATGTTCGTTCCTTCTGCAATATCTTCTTCCTCACTTTAATCATCTCACTCTAATTATTTATTATTCTCTTTATTTCGTTATTTAACATTTTTTAATCTTTTTGCTTAATAAAAATCAGATTTTTATTTACGGATTTGAATCATCTGGACCAGACCCACTCACTCTCTGATGAACTATTTTTTTTGTTTTCTAAATTCTGAATTATCTGATTGGTCATAGGGTTCTAAAATTATAAATCCTTCTAGGATCCTTATATATACCCAAATTAAAAATATTACTAAAAAACCGATGCTTGATGATGATTTTTTTTCTGGTCCACGAGAGACTTTTTTTTGGTTCCACATTTGTTTCCATGTTCTACATTTTGTAATAAAATTTAATTATTTGTAAAATGTTTAACTTTTTTTTTGGTTGCGTAGAGAACATAGAAAGTGACGGGTGATGAGAGAGAGAGATTGCTCCAATCCGACAGACAATACTGTTGTGAACGGTGATAGGTTTTTTTGACTTCAACAGCCTCTGATCTGTTAGTCTCAAACTTCTCGGTATTTTCTTTTTCTAAACGAAATTATTTAATTGAAATCAGTCCTCTCATCTTGTATCAACTTGTATAATTTATGCAAAAATATTTATTTTTTGGGTCTGATTAATTAAAAAAGTAGTTAAAGAATTTAGAATGATATCCTATTTACTTTAATCACAGTAACAAGTGTTATATATTTTAACTAAGCATTGCTGAAATTGATAATTAGATATTTTTGCTATTGAACATTATTATTTTGCAAATTTTCATGCGAATCTAAATTCATTATATTAAAAATAAAACTTTTATAGTGCAAGACTATATGAAATAATGGTTAAAAAGTAATAAAGTAATAGCCTTTGGTGTGTTTAGAAATGAAACATAAAACAAATAATGGAAAAAATATATTTAACTTTCTTTTACCAAATAAAAAGAACAAGGATTTCTTCAATTATTATCACTATTTTTTTTATTATTTGGCATCTCTTCGTTCATTACATAAACTTCTCTCTTTTTTTGACACGTCCTTTCCCTTAATTGCGGCATCTCCTTTCTTTTCTAATTCTTCTCTTGTTCTTTCTAATATTTTGGGTTTATTTTATAAGCAATCTTATCTTTTCGACTTTATTTTAAAAATAATAAATTACTTAAATTTCTTTACAAATTATATTTACATATTCTACCTATTTATTCGTTTAGAAAACACACCACAAATATATATATATATATATATATATTTGTAGCCTTGCATTTAATGAAAATGAGCCGATTTATTATATCTGTAACAAACAGTATATTGACATAAAAATATAACAATGTAGTTCTTACGGGTAAATAATTTTTTAATATAATTTTTATTTTGTCATCTTATATTTTACCAATTCTATTATGTTATGATTTATACTTTAAAAATATCTAAAATCTGAATATTTTGTGAACATTTTTTAAATTTATTCATTTTAAATATTATATAATTCTAAACAAACGTGAATATGTAAGATGAGTAGCAATCAAAGAAAACACAATAGTTCAAGTTTGTACATAGAATATGGACGTAGCCATGAATAATATACACGTCAAAAATCCTAAATTTGCTATAATTGGTCGAACACTAGAAGAAAGACTTAATGGTGACAAGTGAAATAGATTTGGGGTTGTCAGACGGTTCATAAGTTAGACGATGGTAGGAGAGGCGAATGACTAGAAGTGAATCGGAAGCATGGAAAGAAAAGACATGTTCGTTTCTATAATATGTTGGTGATGGTGTTCAGAAATATCATTCTTATTTGGTGTATGAGAAGGTGTGGTGAGATTGGACATTCCAAGAGATGTAATAAACGAGGTTAAGGCAATGCACTATGATGAAATTGTATTTTGACAAACTCTTTGAAACGAGTAAAGGTAAGATAGAAATGATAATTTTATTTCATTTGATAAACTTACGTATAACGAGTGAAATGATCAACAAATATAATATGGTATTTGAATCCATCCAAAGAAACTATGAGACATGTCTAAATATCAAGAAAAAAGAATTCAAGAGGGTGAAGGATGCTGAAGTGGAATAAAAAAGGGAAGCTTATGATTTTTATTAATCAAACAAGCGTCGCAAACCAAAGACAATTCAATGTGGGATAAAAGGTAATGAAAGTAGTTTGAGATATGGAATAAATAGGAGATTAATGATTGGACAATTTAGCGGTAGGGAATGATTAGCTCATAGACACCACCTTAGTTGTTCACCTAAAAGTCATCGACAACAATTCAACCGAAACATCATTAGTAGTGTAAAATTTGTGAACCGAAACAAGATTTATCTAACTACAAAAAACGTGGCTTTTGCAAAGGACGGAGCAACGGATCCGTCTGTTGATGACAAATACCAACGGACTGAATAGGATACATAAGAACTTCCAACGGGCAGACTTATGTTGCAATCCGTCGCAACTTCTTACGGGCCATCAACGGATACCTATCGTTGCTACCGTCCGTGGCAATCCGTTGCAAATTTCAACGGATTGATTCTGTTGCCAGAATCCGTTGGAACACCGTTAGAAAACCACAGGAAAAAAACCAACGGGCATTCATTGCACATTGTAATGGATGTCCATTAGAAAGTGTAATGGATGCCCATTGGAATTTTTAATTTTGAGGATTACCGGTGGAATAATTTCATGTGAACTTGAAACGGGCATCCGTTGATAGTGCCAACGGATGTCCCTTGCAAATAACACTATTTAATGATAACTATCAAGGTTTTAGCATCAAACCATCAACAATAAATATAATTTTAACAAAATATCGCCTTCTTAAAATAGAGATATATATAGATCGAGAGAGTTGATGTATAGAAGAAAAGATTCTATAACCGAAGAGATTACGCAAGAATTATTACACGGATTAGAGCAATTCATGAGTTTTGCATCGACTCGACCTTTGTGTCAAGAACGCGGGACAATGTTATGTCCATGCAAAAGTGTAAAAACATGAAGTATCAAAGTCAAGAAATTGTTTGCAAACATCTTTACAAGGTAAGTTTTATTGAGAATTACGAAATTTGGTTATTTCACAGGTAAAAATTACGGCGTTAGAGATACTGTGCAAGAGACATGAAGAAGTTATTTATGAAGCATCAACGACCAATCCATATGTGGAAATGGTGTCAGATGCTTTTCCTGGAGTTGTTCATGATGGACAACTGCATGAAGAGATGCCGAACATTGATGCACACTGATTCTTCAACCTATTGGATTCGGCGAAACAGCCTATATATGAAGGTTTTCGTGAAGGTCAGCCCCGCGTATCTTTATCTTCAAGATTGATGAGTATAAAAACAGACTACAACGTTGCTGAAAGTTATATGGATTCATTTTTTAAAACTATGTGTGAATATTTACCGGAAAATAATCAAGCTCTCGAGATATACTACGAAAGAAAGAATGTTTTAAAAGATTTGGGAATGCCGCATGAGAAAATTGATGTTTGTAGAATCAATTGCATGTTGTTTTGGGGAAAATGATAAAGACTTTTTGGAATGCAAGTTTTGCGGTGCAAGCAGATTTCGGCCAAAAAACCCTCTTCACGTAAATATGTACCATACAAAAACGTATTCTATATGCGTGTAATAAACAGGTTGAGAAGGTTATTTGAATCGAAAAAAATCCGTTGCGGCAATGAGATGGCACCCAGAACACTCGACGAGCGAAAGTATAATACAACATCCATCGAATGGTAAGGCTTGGAAAGATATCAATCAAATATTTCATGTTCACGTATGAAACGAGAAATGTTTATCTTTGTCTGTGCCTCGATGATTTTAGTCCATTTGGAAAATTTGGAAGTCAATATTCTCTGTGGCCGGTGATTTTATATCTGTATAATTTGTCTCCCGACATGTGTTTGAAAAGAGAGGTAATATTTCTGACATGCTGATTCCAGGACCAGAACATCCGAAGAAAAGTTTTGATGTCTTTTTGCAGCCCTGAATTCATGAATTAAGACATTTTTAGAACGAAGGAATTTGTGCTTATGACGTGCGTACGAAGCAAAATTTTACATTGAAAGCAGTTTTGTTGTGTACAATTAGCGAATTTCTTGCCTATGGAATGTTAAATGGATGGAACAAGCACATGAGATTAGCATGTCCATATTGTATGGAGGATATATATTCATTTCGACTAGTACATGGTAAGAAACCATGTTGTTCTGATTGTCATAGAAGATTTCTTCTTTGTGGACATGCTTTCCGGAAAGTTAAAAAACAGTTTTGAAAGAACGTGGTATAAAAAAGAAGAGGCACCGTGCATGCAAACCGGAACACATCCTTTACGAAAGATTAAACACAATGCGCGATTTACAAGAATCAGTAGAATGCGGTGGAGGTCGTGGGCATCGTAAACCAAAAGGCTAAGGTGAATGGCATAGCTGGTATAAACGTAGTATCTTTTGGGAACTACCATATTGGAAATCATTGATATTACGTCATAATTTAGATGTTATGCATATCGAAAAGAACTTTTTCGATAACATTGACAATACTGTTTTGAATGTGGCGGGTAAAACGAACGATAATATACAATCAAGAAAAGATTTGAAGACAATATGGCGACGACCTGATTCAAAATTAAGAGATGGAAAGTCACATGTCCCAGTATTTAGATTGTCTGGTCCGGCGAAAATAACATTATTAATGTTTTTAAATTTCTATCTGGAAGGTCACCTGTCCAGATGGATATGCATTGAACATTTTTCGGTGTGTGGATAGTGTTGGTTCGAGGCTGATCGGGTTGAAAAGACACGATTGTCATGTTTTCATGCAACGACTAATTCCAATTGCATTTTTTTATCTCTTACCATGGAATGTTCACGATGTGCTATGCGGAATCAGCATATTTTTAGAGATATGTGTTCAAGAAATTTAAAAATGGATGACTTAGAATTAATGAAAAACAATATCTTTGAAGTATTATGTTCATTGGAAAAAGTTTTTCCGCCTTAATTCTTCGATTTCATGGAACATTTGCGAATACATTTACCAGATGAACCAATACTCGATGGGCCAATTCCATTAAGATGGATGTATCCTTTCGAAAGGTTTTTCTTTCATTTAAAGTTAAAAAAGAAAAAAACAAAGCAATGGTTGAAGGATCTATTGTCAAACAATACTTGTTGGAAAAAATCACATATTTCAGTACATTTTATTTCGAGTCGCATATTCAGACGAAAGAACGATGTGTAGTGGATGATCACACAAACTATATGTATCAATATAATCCGCAGTTTGGCATAATTCTTGAGATGTTTACACTGATTGAACATACATGCGATAAATCCGAGGATTATTGGTTAACACCATGGTGTATAATCACGTCCACACATATATATTACTAAATTGTCAAAAGTTATTACCATTCGAAAGGTACAAACCAATATTATTCAATATTTTAAATATATATATATATATATATGTATATATATACTATATTAACGTATTTTTATCATACATGATATTTGATGAATAAGTAATTGGTTCATATCCTCATCTAAACGCATATGAACTCACAGACATGAAAGTTCAACACTATGACTCGTGGTTGAGAGATTATGTAAGTACTCATGTACACGTCTATTACAATTAATTGCGTTTATTATAAAGTACTCATTCATTTTTATGTTATACAGGTGAAATGTTCTGATGAAAGACTTCCAGTGTGGTTAAAAGATTTAGCTAATGGTCATGCACAAAATGTTATGTGTTGGCCAATTTTATTTACTCGCGGCTACACGTTCCACACTTACGAACACGGAAAACATAGAAGCACATAAAATTATGGCATTTGCGTTAAAAAAGAAATAAAGGGTGATAACTTCTACGGTATTTTGCACCAAATCCTAAAAGTGTAATATCTCGGTCTCATTGGGTTGAAGGATGATTTTTAAATATCAGTGGTTTGACCCAACCGTAGGACGTGGAATACGGAAAAATCAATGGGGAGGAATTGACATCAATCCAGCACGAAAATATGGTAAGTATGATCCATTCATCACAATAGATCAAACATATCAAGTATGTTATGTGTAGTATCCAACAACATTGAACGTCGAAGAGATGAGTGGTGGACCATAGTAAAGATCAAGCCACGAGGAATTATAAGCTAAGATGAAAAAAAGATTTGTTGCAACCCGATCATTTGCAGCTGATTCGTTAAATTGATACAAACAATCACGAGGAGATTCTCGCAAGAACTGATATAGACGGAGAATTCACACGCGATTATGAAGACGTTGAACCAGAAGATGTTGAAGATGAAAACGACGATGAATTCAATGACAATCAAAGGAAGAATCGCTAATCGATGAATCTACTAAAGAAAAAATGTAAATACAATAAAAATGATGTTTGATGTTTTTTAGAACTTCATATGATCTAATACCAACAGGCATCCGTTGAAAATGTTAGCGGATCCTCGTTAGAACACGAAATGGCCTTCGACACTTAGAAAAAATTTCTAAGTTTTCCATAATTGTAATGGGCATCCGTTGGAAAATTGTAACGAATGCCTGTTACAGTGTTTCTAATGGATGCCCGTTAAAAAGTTTGTAACATGCATCCGTTAAAACTTGTAACTGATGCACGTTGCAACGTGTCATCATGACTACCCTAGTCTACGACAGTTTCCAACGGGTATTCGTTGTAAATTGTAACGGATGCCCGTCACAATGGGAGATGACTCGCCATTTTGCCGTCCGTTGCCTCGGAAATACGCATTTCGAACGGATAACCGTTGAAAATTGTAACGGATGCTCGTTGGAGAAACATAACGTCGCTTCACTTAATTGCGTCCGTTGAGTTGACGGCTTTTCCAACGGGCATCCGTTGGAAATTGTAACGGATGCCCGTTGGAATTCTTTGCATATATACCGTTGAACAGTTTTATTTTCAACACAAATCAAAACTTAAAATCCTCTCAAACACTTCCTCGCACACACAACAATCACACTTACAAACACTATACACAAAAATGAGGGCTAGACGATTCATAAGTTCGGGAGGTATGTTGGTAGGTCCAGCGGAAGACCCTCCGATAACATGTACTCCGTCGTAGTATTTACATGATCTTAGGTTTAGTTTTGATTAGATTTCTTGGATTTTACCGACTTATTGAGTTTATTCGAGGACTTCATCTACCATTTCGTGTTTTGTATAGGAAACGAAGCCATGAAGCGAAACACGAGTGATTACGGCAATTTCACCCCGAAAACGTGATTGAATGACAAGATACAACATGTGCACGGCTAAGGATCCTAATCGAACACTTACGAATCGAGCCGAAGGAGCGAAAACAATAATTGATGTGCTACACGCTCGGGCATGGAGAGGACCCGCTCGGGCTGAGGTTGCGAAATTAAGACTGAAAATCCCCGAAACTCAGCCCAACTCGGGCTAATAGACCACACGGTCGCGTGACCTAGCCCGCTCCGGCTGTGAAGTGTGCACGACTGGGCTGACCTGCTGCACGATCGGGCTGAGCTTGTGCCCGCACGGGCCACCTAATCCGGAAGTACCTATTTTGAATGTTTGAACGGGCAATTAAAGGGAAAAGAAGCCATCTAGGGCTAGGGGACGAACCAGACACGGGAGGAGACACTCAGAGACACATAGAAAGAGAGAGAAGGACGGAACGAGGAAGTCGGAGCATGGAGGAGCTATTGAAGATGTCGGTAATACAATATGGAGGGATCTCATTCTTTATCCATGTTGAATATAGTTATCTTTTGTGTTTCGTTTTCTGAGTTCATGTTCGAGTAGATCCACAGTCATAGGATAGAGAGCTTGGTCGTTGGGTAACGAAGTCTTGTTCTTAATGCTTAGTGATTCTTAATCCTTTTGTTCTTGAACGCCACTTGAATGAATGATTTTGATATTTGATTGTTTTCAGATTGATTGGTTGTTTTTAATGCTTTTGTTCTTGTACGCCACTCGAATGAATGATTATAGAAGTCTAATGAATCTACGCCAGAGGATTAGACTTTGGAACTTAGCCATGATTTAGGAATTAATCAGTTTAGAATCTACGACAGGTCGATCGATTGAATCTAGGGATTATGATAGCAGTCTTAATGCGTCTAGTGGGTGAGATTACACAATCGGGAGATTGGTAGTATGCACGCTAGGTAGTGGACAAGTCTACGCCAGTCAGTTCCTATATTAGAGCTTGAATTCCCTGAACTCGTGATAATATCTAAGACCATGATCTTGTTAGAACTTCGTTGCATCATCGTGCATCTCTCAAAACTTGTGGTGTTTAGTCATTGCATTTATCCCGTCAATAGTTTAGTTTAGTTGCATCTGCACTCCCATCTCTTATCGATTTCACACATCTTATTCATTAGTTTACTAGCTTTAGAGTTGCATCAATTCCTTGTGTTCGACCCTGGTACTATATGATCCGTATTCTTGCGGAAGCGTTAGTCTAGGTAAATTATTATTGAGATTAACCACATCAAGTTTTTTGGCGCCGTTGCCGGGAAATTGATTACGGCTTTAGAGTTAGGATACTTTTGAACTAGGATATAGTCCTTTCCGGAGTCTTTATTTGTTTTTTCATTTTTTTTGTTTTTGTTTTCTTTCTTATTGGGTCAAAATTTTTTTACCTCTCAGAGCTTAATCGAATTTTGTGTTCTTTATTTTGCAAGGTAATATGAACAAGGTCCACTCTTTGTATAACGATATAGCTGAAATAAAAGATCAACTTTAAGAAATTCGTCATATGCTTTCCAACTCATACCATCCGCATTACTCGGAGCAATCATGGGAACAAGAAGTTTGGGGGTATGAAGAAGAGATCTACGAGAGCTACAATCAGCCTTTCGGGAATACATACAATCACGGATGGAGCGATCATCCAAATTTCCCATATAAGAACTCCAATGGTATGCTGAATGCACAACATCTATTGGGGAACATTCAGCCATGGACGCAGCCCCAAACTCAGAACTATCAGTCATATGTGCCTCAGCCACAGCCAAACCAATCCAAAGCAGCTCCTGACGTTACCGCCATGTTCGGCCGCCTCCTTGAAGTACTAGAAAATCAAAACAACTTGTTGATGGGAGTGAAAGCGGAACAAGAAAATGCCAATGAGCATATGGATGATTTCCTTAGACAATTGGACACGCAAGCTGCATAGTTTGCACAAGGGGCATCACGACCACAAGAGGTTCTATCGAGAAGTTCAGAAACAAATCCTCGTGAGCATGTCAACGAAATTTGCCTAAGGGATTGTAAGACGGTGGATCGGCCTACTTCAATGTCTGAAAGGGGTGAAGCATCTATCACAGTAGCGGAAATGGCTATCAACGAGTTTAAGAAGAAGCTTGAGGAGGAAGAGGAGCCAAAGTACTCCACCTCCACCGCCACCATATCGCCCTCCTTTACCAATATCAGTACCGCCAATATTTGATGAAGAGGACGATATGGTGGATATCGATTCATTAATCGATAATTTCGACGGGCGTCCAACTCTTCCAATCATCGATCCTGATCGTCCTTTCGGGATGCTATGGTAAAATTTAATATTATATGCATTTATATTGTAGTAATTTAAAAATGTTATCAAAATATTTAATTTTTATGTGCAGGTTTGACGTGGATGATGTTCTAAAATATACGAACAACAACATCATCCAAGGGTCCTTACATGACCAACTCTATTATTCTTGGCAAGTTACGCCAGAAGTTATACGCCGCCGGTAGTGGTGTACCTTCATTGCAAGTATATTTAAAATAATTTTTTAAATATCTTGGACATACTAATACTTAGAGTCTTCAACATCTGAAGACTACTAACTCTTTCCTTAGAAATAAGATGAGTTGGCATCTATAAAACATGATAGTTAGCTAAAAGCTCTAAAAACTATTTTCTGTTTCAGTGAAGTGTACTAGAACCTTTCAATTATATACATCGTGATTTGTGGGATTTAGCATTTATACACTTCAATTAAAGATTCAAATATTATGTGATCTTTGTGGATAACTACCATCGTTATTGTTGGTTTTATCTATTTAAGAGAAAATCATATTATTTTGTTATTTACATCATATTTCAGATATATATTGAGAATCTATTGAATAAGAAGATCAAAATGTTCTAATGTAATGGTGATTGTGAATTCAATAATATAATTTTGTTAAAACACTTAACTCAGTCTGGTATAAGACAATAAAAATCATGCCCTCATACCTCATGAAAATGGTTTAGATAAATTAAGGCACAAACATATTGTTCAATTGGTGATAGCAATACAAAGCTATGGTTTCCTTGAAATTTTTGTTTGAAACATTCTTTATATTCATTGTTATCCCAAAGATTTCTCCCTCAAACAAGACTCCTCACTCAACATTGTTACAATCTGATCTATACTATTCTACCTTTAAAAATTTTGCTCCAATTGTTACTCATACTTATGACCTTACACAAAACATAAACTTGAACCAAAGTCTCTGAAATATGTCTTCATGGTTACAATGAGAGATACAAAGGTTACATTTGTTATTACTCTCCCATTGGTCGTATCTTTATTTTTCGACATGCTATACTTGTTTAAGATGATACCCTTTTTCTGAATACATGCTCTTAGTAAATTGGCTCATATGATTCTCCCATTGTACAATCTTAGGAGAAAAGTTTTATTATGTCATGCCCTCAACTACCTCGGAATATTTGTGTAGCTTACCAAACACCTTCCCATATCTTTCAAAAACCAATCATTGTTATCCCAAACACTTCTCTCTCAAACACTACAATCTAAAATATCACCTCAGAGACTGCCTTCTCTAGTATTCCTCTATTTTACCATATGCAGAGACAATTTCTACTCTCTCACACCTTATTCAAATTATATCAAGGTCTGGTATTACTAAACCTAATCCTATATATACTTTTCATACTATCACTATACAGAGCCAAAAGCAATTACATCAGCCCTAAAATGTGAAGTTCATACCAAAGCCATACAAGATGAACTCAGAGATCTTCACTAGAATCAAACTTGGACTTTAGTTCCAAGAACTTCAAAAACGAATGTTAATGGTTGTAATTGGGTTTTAAAGACCAAACTTAATGCTAAATGTGAATTAGAAAAATTGAAGGTTCGCTTAGTTGCCAAAGGGTTCCATTAAACAAAAAGGGATTGATTATATTGAAATTTATAGTACATTGGTGAAATGAGCAACCATTAAGATTATAATCTTGGTAGTTTTGTTCAGAATTAGTCTATCAAAAAATGGATGTAAGGAACACCTTTTTGCACAAAGACCTAAATGAAAATGTATTCATGATTAAACCACTAGATTTTTTACATCTGAATCATCCCACTGATCTGTGTCATTTACATAAGATTCTATATGGCCTAAAACATACTCCTCGTGTATTGTTTGACAAGTTTAGTGCATTTTTCATTGAGTTCGAGTTCTATTGTAGCTCTATTAATCTCTCTTTATTTGTTGATCAAAGACTGATACACTTCTTTTTCTTCTATATGTTGATGTTATGCTTTTCATAGGAAACATTTCAGCACTCATTCAATCTCTTATGGCTACCTTTAGCTCTCATTTCTCTATGGAAGATCTTGGAAACTACATCATTTTCTTTTCCTTCAAGCTCACTTCCATACTGATGGATTGTTTTTAAGTAAACAAAATTATGTTGATGATGTTTTAGTTAGCTCTCATTTAGTTAGTTAGATTCTAATGTGGTTTCTTGGTCAACCATGAAATAATCTGCAATTTCTCGATCCTCTCAACTGAAATTGAATCATTGGCTATGGTTTCTCTTGCAGGTGATCTCACATTGGATATCATTTATTCTCAAAGTCTTTGGTATTACTCAATCCTCTCCAATAACCTTTTTCTATGATAACTTGTATGTTGTTCACATGTCTATAAATCATGAGTTCCATTCTCTTTCACAAACCTATTGAGTTGGATTATCATTTAGTTCAGGAGAATGTTGCTTTGGAGTTGATTCTCATAAACACATTAAATCTTTAGATTAGGTAGCCGACATATACGCTTAATCTTTTGTTTCTCTTTATTTTCCTTAGTTACGATCTAAACTTGGTATTGGTTTTCAACCAAACTCAAGTTTAAGAATGAGTGTCAACCTTATAGTCACTATTTCATTGCCGAACCCTATTTCTACAATAGAATAATCCTATGTTCATGCGATGAAAACAAAGCATGTCAACATGCCTTCTGCCTCTATGTTAAAAGCAATTGAAATCTTTCAAGCTCAACCACATCAGTCAGCTCCTAGATCAACAATGCAGTATACCATGTTGCTAGCAAAATCATCCCTATACAAAGTAAATACACCTAACAAGTGGTGATTCATTTCCTATGCACCTTACACATCTATAGTGTCTTTTCTCTACAGCAAGAATAAATTGGTTTCATGTATTGGATAATCAAATTCTATCTTATAGTGTTACAAGATTTGTATTTAAAGGCCAAGAATAACCTTTGTTTTGAATAATAGAGAAATCTCTCTTATATTTTAGATTTCCTTTTATAATGAGTGATATAAATAGTATATGACTTAAACAATATGCAACAATAATTAGGTTTCAATTTTTAATCTAACAGTTCAAATACCATATAATAGAGTTTTTGGTAAAAAAAATACGTTGTTATTAGTGTTTAGGTAATATATATATATATATATATATATTAGATGATTAAGGTAGATTTAATTATAATATATATTTAATTTTATAATTATAGTATTTTTAAATAGAAATGTTATATAAATAAACGAAATAATTAAATAAAAATTATTGTGCAAAAGTTATATATATAGTAAGAAACTTTCTCTATATTTTATTCTTTTTTACCTTTTTAAATAACTGTTTTCTGATAAAATTATTAGACAATTACATTATCGATCTTTTAAATCGATGATGATATGTGGTTATTAGTTTAAATTTCCCACAAAATACATAAATACATTGATACAATTCCTTAAATACCAATCCAATTGCATTGTACTTTTACGTAAAAGTCGGTGATAGTTTTAATTATTTTTAATAGTTTTGGTTTGATTTTCTTTCTGTCACCAATAATTTTGATTTGAGTGTTGGAATTTTATTGTAAATTTTTTAACTACTGACTTTGGCCCACTGACAATGTAAAACTTGTGACTTCAAGTAAGAGTAAATATTTCATTTAAGTTTATATAAATATAAAATGCTTTATGTTATTGGTTTTGGTGTCTTTTTAATAAAAAGAAATCGTGAAAAACACATTATATAAATAATAAACAGAAAAAATGCACTGAAAAAGGTGGAGTTTTAGGACTTCTTTTCATACACTATTCTAATTTTGTCAAAGTTTATGAATTCGGAAAAGTAAACAATATAGATGTGATTATTTGACAAAAGTTAAATAATCGAACATTTTTTATGAGATATTACAATTTTTATTGGTGTATTGTTATTTTCAACATCCCAAAATTTATTAAAAGTATAAAACATCCATTTTATTTTGGATGAAAAAAACACACAATAATGGTTTTTTTTCTAAAATAAGTTAATTTAACTAGTGGATAGATAATATAAAAAATTTTTACATCAATATCCAAATTTTTATATCAGTATACAAATTTTTATCTTATATAGATAACTAAGGTAATTAGAACGAATTAAATAATATAGTAGAATTTTTTTTTACAAATTCATAAAAGCCAAAAACATTTACAAATGCTACTTTATAAAGTGACATAATAAAAATATCATAAAAAAGGAATTGGTATATAGGAAATTAATAAAAATGAAAGTGTTATTAAATAAGAAATGATTTTTTTATGTTGTAGAGAGTAATTTATAGAAATTTCGTATCTCCATTTTTCGATCAATTTTAAAATCAGACGTCGTGTTCATGTGAAGATAATATATATAAATAGATTTATATGAATATTTATGTATACATAATAATTGTGACCGAACGAACTTAGATTTCAAAAGTAAAGAACGTATTTCATTGAATTACAAATCTTGAATACAATTCTGAAAAATAAAGAAGATGACCAACTTTATAGAGCTTATCGAAGACAAAGAAGTCCAGCTACAATCTTGTGAAAAAAAACTAGCATTCTGTTAGTTTGTTATTCACACGTGAGAACATCAAATCGATTATGCAATCTAAGTGAAAACTTCCTTGACTGTTCTTGGATCTTGAAACGTGTGAAGAAGACAATGATGGAGCTAAAGGAGTTGAACACTTGTGTTGTTGAAGAAGATGATGATTTTGTTTATGTCTCAGAAAATAGAGTCTCATGCACATTGTTTTGAAGACCATCCATAACAATTGCAGAGTGAAATGAAGGAGCATTAATATACTCCCTCAAACTGGTGTTGGATGGAAAGCTTAAACTTAGTTTGCTCCGTAAATAAACAAACAATCCATGAGGCAAGGATTTTGTAAGAATATCAGCCACTTGATCTTGTGCTGAAATATGCTTAGTCAAAATATATCTAAGAGCAACTTTCTCTCGTATAAAATGGTAATCCAATTCTATATGCTTTGAGCGAGAATGTAGAACTGGATTTGTGGTAAGGTAAAGTGCAGAGAGATTGTCGCAATGCAATGTTGTTGGTTGTTCTTGAACAATCCCAATATCTCGAAGAATAAACGATAACCATGTTAATTCAACGGCTAGTGATGCCATTGCTCGATACTCCGTCTCTGTATAGAAGATCGAGAGACAGTTGGTTGGCGTTTTGTTGACCATGAAACAATGTTGGTTCCAAGAAATGTGCAATAACCAGTTGTGGATCACCTTGTATTCTTACAACCCGCCCAATCACTGTCACTAAAGGCGTGAAGATGTAACTGACTGTTCTTATGAATATGCAGACCAAGATTGAGTGTACCTTTCAGATATCAAAGAATATGCATAAGGAGTTTAAAATAAAAAAACAGAGGATCATGCATCCTTTGGCATGCCACATTTACTGCAAAACCAAGATCAGGTCTTGTTAGTGTCAAATATTGTAAGGCTCCAACAATACTGCGAAATAATGTAGGATCAGTAAATTTTAAACCCTCTGAAGTTGTTCTATTCATTTTTCTGGGCAGTGGAGTGCTCAGTGGTTTGTAGTCTTCCATACATGATCTGTGAAGAAGGTCTTTAGCATATTTTTCTTGAGATTAAAACATACCAGATGAATGAAACTGAGCCTGAATTCCCAAGAAGAAATGCAGAGGTCCCAAATCTTTCATAGAGAATTTGGCACTTAAGGATTGAATGAGTTTAGTAAGCAAGGTAGATGAGCTCCCTGTGAGCAAGATATCATCAACATAGAGCAGGAGTAAGAGTAGATCTTCATCTCGTCGATAAACAATTAATGATGGATCAGCAACACTGCAGACAAAACCAAATTCTAGGAGATACACACTAAACTTGTCAAACCATGCTCGAGGAGCCTGTTTCAGTCTATAGAGAGTCTTTTTCAGAAGACAGACGTGTGTAGGAAAGTTGTTGTTAACAAAACCTTGTGGTTGAACCATAAACGCATGTTCTTGTAGATCACCATGAAGGAAAGCATCACTTACATCCAGTTGTCTAATATTCCAACCTTTAACAATGGCTACTGTTAGCACAATCCTTATTGTTGCAGATTTGATAACAGGGCTGTAGGTTTCAGTAAAGTCCACCCCTTCTTCATGTCACTCTGCAATTTTTGTGGATGGTCTTCAAAACAATGTGCAGGAGACTCTGTTTTCTGAGACAAAAACAAAGTCATCATCTTCTTCAACAACAACAAGTGTTTCAGCTCCTTTAGCTCCATCATTGTCTTCTTTACACGTTTCAAGATCCAAGAACAGTCAAGGAGGTTTTCATTTAGGATTCCATAATCGGTTTGATGTTCTCACGTGTGAATAAGAAACTAACAGAATGTTAGTTTGTTTTTCACAAGATTGTAGCTGGACTTCTTTGTCCGTGATCAGCTCTATAAACCTGGTCATCTTCTTTATTTTTCAGAATTGTATTCAAGATTTGTAATTCAATAAAATACGTTCTTTACTTTTGAAATCTGAGTTCGTTCGGTCACATGGTATCAGAGCCATGGAGTCCCAAAATCTTGCCTTCCATTTTCCTATTCATATAAACATTTCGAATTTCGTCACCATCAAACTTTTAGATGCAAACTACCTCCTCTAGAAGACACAGGTTGAATCATTGTTGAAGATTCATAAATTGCTTGGGTTTGTTAATGGGTCTTCTCCTTCACCAAATGCCACAATCACCACAAAAACAGGTGATGCAGAAATCAATCATGCGTTTGATTCTTGGTATCAAACGGATCAGTTAGTAAAATCTTGGATCTGCGGAATTCTCTCAGAAGATGTTTTGGATATGTCATTGGTTTAGAATCAGCATTTGATGTTTGGACCTCTCTTGCTAGAAGTTTTAACGAAAAATATGTTTCTCGTGAATTTGATCTTCTTGCTTCACTGCAATCTTTGAACAAAGGTGGTCGTTCTGTACAAGATTATTTGAAAGATTTTAAATCACTTTGTGATAATCTCAATTCCATTGGCAAGCCTGTATCAAAACCCATGAAGATTTTTCAGTTGCTGAAAGGTTTGGGGCACGAGTATGAAGCATTCTTTACTGTCATACATACATCGATGCATAAACCACCTATTCCTACTTATGATGATGTGGTTTCTCAACTCCTAAGCATCACATACCACAAGATCTTATCAGACTTCTGAAGTAAACCCTCATATGGCGTTCCAAGCACAATAGAATAATTCAGGATACACAAACTTCAATGGACGAGGAAGAGGTTTCAGAGGAGGTTGTGGATTTGGTTACTCAAGAGGATGTGGTGCATTCTCTTCAAGAGGCCATGGCTTTCATCAGCAAGTACAGTCCTTTGGACCTTATAGTCAGTTCACTGGAAATTCAAGATCACAGTATCAGTAAACTGGTGTAGATAGCTCTCGACCAATCTGTCAAATATGTGGAAGAATTTGTCATATTGCTTTAAGTGTTGGAATCAATTTGACAATTCTTATCAGTCCTCTGATATACCATATGCATTGTAAGCACTTCATATTTCAACTCCCTCAGTAGCTGAATGGTACCCAGATTCAGGAGCATCAGCTCACATGACAAACTCAATACAACACCTTACATCTGTTAACCCATATACAGGCTCAGAATCAGTCATGGTTGGAGATGGTTCTCACCTACCTATCACTCATATTGGTTGTTCCTTCAATCCAGAAATCCTTATTGTCTGTTTCACAGTTAACTTTAGACTTTCCATATTGTGTTATATTTGATTCTGCTGGTGTATGTGTCAAGGACTTAATCACACAGACAGTGTTAGCAAAGGGAATCAAGAATGATGGTATCTATTGTATGGAATTTCTACATCCTCAAGCTTTCTATTCAACAAGACAAAGAACAAATTTTGAATCCATTTGGCACCAACGTTTGGGGCATCCACATCAGCAGATTTTGCAGCAACTTAAGCAAGACAGATTGATAAACATAAATAAGAACAATTGTAGTAGCAATGTTTGTGAACCTTATGAGATGAGCAAAAGTACACAACTTCCATTCAGTTCTTCATCTTTCCATGCTAAAGAACCTTTAGATAGAATACATTGTGATCTTTGGGGACAAGCCTCTGTTACATCCAATGAAGGGTTTAAATATTATGTGGTGTTTGTGGATAATTTTTCTCGGTTCTCTTGGATCTGTCCACTCAAATGGAAATTTGAGTTCTTTACAATCTTCATAACTTTTCAGAAGCTTGTTGAAACTCAATATAGCAGAAAAATCAGATCCTTTCAATGTGATGGTCGTGGGGAGTTTACTAACAAATTGTGGTATATAGCAGCTTATATCTTGCCCCTACACGCCATAACAAAATGGTTTGGCTGAAAGGAAACATCGACACATCATTGAACTCGGGTTAGCAATGATTTTCCAGTCTCGGATACCTTTGTGCTATTGGGTAGAAGCTATTATTACAGCAAATTTTCTAATAAATTTGCTTCCTACTGAAGTAGTTCTGTAGAACAAAAACCCTTTTTTTATTTTTAGTGGATATGCTCCAGAATACTCAACACTCAGAGTTTTTGAATGTGCTTTTTATCCTTACCTACGACCATACACCAAGCATTAATAATAATATGGAAATACAATTAATTGAAATTATAATATGGAAATACAATTAATTCAAATTATCCGAGGTGGACACTCTTTTTCATCATATATAATTGGTGCTCATTTAATGCGAAAATATTTTTCGAAGTATATTTGGTTGATTAGTAAACTCATTGCCTTTGCATTAACAATTAGTGGTATTTCTATCGATGATATATATATATATATTTAATTTTTGGTAGAGTATGATTTCCTTGGAGAAGATGACAAGATGTTTATTGTATACAGGCGGCCTTAGGTGATTCCCTTGGAATTTAGGTCATGTCCATCGTTGCAGTGTGTTATGTACTTCAAATTCGTCGGACGGTTGTTGCTTGTCGTCCCTCCGTTGCATTTGGAGAATTATGGGTTTTTTAGGTGCATTGTCTATAAATGAAATAATTTATTAATATTAGAAAATAATTTATGTACGTGAGCCCCATTGCTAACACATAATTAGATAAGAAACTCAACTCCATATTTCCAATCTACTCAACTATAGGCATTGTTTGGGATCCAAAAATTGTTGATGTCCAATAATATACAGTCGGACAATTTCAAAAATGAATGCTATTTTGACTTCAAATCTATCATTCCCTAAAAAATTTATCAGCTTATGCTACCATGCGACCCTTTGCCCGAAATCAGCTCGAAATCAGCTGAAAACGGTAGAAAATCGCTCGAAATCAGCTGAAAGCGGTAGAAAATCGCTCGAAATCAGCTGAAATTGTCTGAAAACGCTCGAAATCGCTCGAAAAACGTTCGAAATCGGTCGGAAATGCTCAAAATCGCTTGAAATCGCTCTCAACTTCTGAATCACCTCTCGTTACTTGTATTTCTTAACTTTGATATTAGACGCAACTTGAAAATTTTCAAAACGTATGTGTTTTTACAAACAAAAAATAAAGGCAAAATTGTTTTTTCTCTATTTTTTTCATTAGGCTTTCAAAAGTATACGCGAAATCATATAACATTACGATGTTATATCTGATATTATACCCCACACAACAAAGATTAGACCATTATTTGTTTTTACAGACTTTTATAAAAAAATTAATAAGTTATAACTTATTAATTCAAAAACTTAATTAACGGATTTGCCAATTATTTTTTTTTTACTCACTTGAGTAAAAGAATTAAACTTTATTTTAAATCAAGAGATTGGACCACTCTTCATAATCAATAATTCACGGGAAAAAATAATTAAGAAGATACGATTTAGGTAACAAAACAAAAGTAAGGTATATATGATTGAGCATTTAAAAAATCCACTAACAGTAGGAAGTAGAGAATTTAATAACTTGAAATTTTTACACTTTCGTTTTCAAATAGGAGTTGTTTTAAAATTTTAAATAAATATATTTTCCTGTAAATTAAATATTTTATTTCCATTTTTTTCTATAACAACCTGCATACTTATACAATAGTATGTAAACACCTATAAATAAGACTTAACATATAAAATAATTCTGAATTAAAAATTTGAATCATAACCTCTAAAATATATTTACCTTTACGAAATATATTACGCAATGTTTTTTTTTAAATAATATGAATAAAAAGTAACTAGGTTTCTTGAATATGCACATTTTTCAAGTGTTGTTCCACTATGCGTGCTGTGCATACACATATATTTATTTAATTATAAAATGTGTTTTGTGTTAAAGGTAAAAATATCAAAAGATACATTTTTAGATTTCTTTGTTTTACGTATATTCTCAAAAACATAATGAAAATAGTGAAGAAAAGAGAAATGTTTCTTTATATTTTGTTAGTGAAAACACATATAGTTTGATATTTTTCGAAACGAAACCTATTTCCAAATTGAGAAGGAACCATAGGTGATTTTCGAAGTCGAGAACAATTTTTAACAATTTTCAAGCGATTTCTAGCGATTGATAATTATTTCCGAGTGATTTCCAGCGATTTCGAACAATTTCTAGCGATTTTGAGCGATTTCTAGTGATTTTCGAGCGATTTCAAGAGATTAATGGGTCGCTTGGATCGTAAGAGTCGCATGGGTAATAAGGATTGCATGGATCCAAGGGTCGTATGGGTAACAAGGTTGCATGAATCATTTGGATCGTATGAATCATAGAGGCAATTTGGGAATATCAATATTATAAAGGATAAAATTGATATCGATTTTTTAGAGAATGATAAGATTGAAATCCTAATAGTATATTAAGAGAATTTTTATTTTTATCCGTATTAAAAACATATAATTTATTTTGAATTAAAATTGACAGGAATATAATTAAGACGGAATCAAATGGTTTAGAGAATCTGATTATCTACTATGAATGGATTCTAACATCTCAATCATGTATATTTTTTTATTGATATCATAATTATTTCTTATCGACTAAAACTTAATTATATATAAATACACTATTTGAAAATAAATATATTACCTTGTATTCTTCTAGTAGATTAAAGTATAAATTCATGGATTTGTATATAATTTTAGAAAACTTTAAATTTTAAAATTTAAATTGATTTTTTTTTCAAAAATTTACCTTAAAAACATTTATCTTAGTATAGTAAAAATAAATCATATTAATATAAATATTTTGATATTAAATTTGTTGAACCGAGCTTTGTTATTTTTTTATTTCTTTACTTTATTTGTATTTATGTTATTTTCTTTATATTTTTATTATCCTTTTTTATTTTTTTATTCTTTTATTGTTTTTGTATTTAGTTGTTTTGTATTTTTCTTCTTTTAAAAATAAACCATTGTTTTTCTTTTTCATTCTTCTTATTTTCTATTGAATAAAATCATATTCTCTCTTGTTTTATCTTTTATCTTGTTCTTTTTCATAAGAGAAAATCTAAATCCAGAAAATTCATCTTCGATTAAAGAAATTTTTATGGTATCAGAGTATAAAAGATTCAAATTGGTTCATTCATAATTTTTCATCCTTTTATTAACTTTCTCATTTTTGCGGCACTATTCCTATTTTCTTCAAATATTTCGTCTGGTGTTGACATTTGCATCTCTATTCCAGCATCGTCTTATATCCTCTGGTGCTCACGTTCGCGTCTCTATTCCAAAATCATCTTTTGGTGTGTGAATTATCTTCCGTCGAAACTTTTTTTGGCTTCGCCTTTTGGTGTCTGATGCATCTGGTGTTCTACCGTCTCTGGCGAAGCTAGTTTTCTAGCGATTTTGGGTTTCTTGTTCCGTTGATTCAGTTTACGTTGCATCCCTCTTTGTTTTCCATCTCCTAATTCCCATTCATGCCACACCTTTCTTCATTTGATTTTCATCTGGTTGCATATTTTTTTCGTCTTTGTTTCTTATTCACGATGGCATCAACAGTCAGTTATGCCAAATCATCCTTGCAGGTAAGTGATCTTTACTGAAATCCTTTATTCTTACACACTAATGATACAAAGTTGGTAGATCTAGTTTTGGGTAAGCTAACGGATGAATTAAACTACAACACATAGAAACGATCCATGATGATAGTCTTGAATGGTCGAAACAAATTGGGCATCGTCAACGGTAAGGTATCTAAACCTGATTATTTACATTGTGATTTCGATTCAGGATGTCGTTGCAATGATATAGTGTTATCTTGGATTCTTAATTATGTTTCTAAGGAAATTTCTTATAGTATAATGCATATGCCTTCGGCTTCTGTCGCTTAGAACAATTTATCCGAACATTTTAGCCAAACGAACATGCCTAGGATCTTTGGAATAGAAATCTTCAAAATTTTAAATAGGTCTCCTGAGAACTTACTAATTATTATACCAAATTGATCACTCTATGGAAAGAATTGAGGAGTCTTGAGGATTTCCTAACTTGCACTTGTACTAACTATAATTGTAATTTTACGGAAAAATTAACATAAAAAGATGATAGAAACTATCTTCTCAAATTCTTGATCGGTTTAAATGATGGTTTTACATTAGTTAGGCATTAAATTTTGTTTATGGATCCTCTTTCTAGTTTTTTTAAAGCTTTTAACTTGGTTGTGCAGGACAAATAACAAAGACAACTTTATTCAATTCCTAATGTTGTAGTTCTTCAGTCTACTGATGTGCGTTAATTCAAGTAATAAATTACCTAGATCTAACGCTTCCGCAAGAATACGGATGGTGTAGCAACTAGGGTCGAACACAAGGAATTGATGCAACCTTAAAGCTATTAGACTAATGAATAAGACGTGTGAAATCAATAAGTGGATGGAATGCAAATGCAAACTAAACTAAACTAATGATAGGAATGACTCAAAGACTAAACACCATAGGTATCAAGAGTCGCACAACGATGCAATGAAGTTCTAAAAAGATAATTGGTCTTAGATACTATCACGAGTTCAGGGAATTCAAGCTCTCCCATAGGAACTGACTGGCGTAGACTTGTCCACTATCTAGCATGCATATACCAATATATCTATTGCGCATCTTACATACATAGACGCATTACGACCGCTATCCTAATCCCTAGATCCAATCGATTGACCTGGCGTAGATTCTAAACCGATTAAACCCTAAATCATGGCTAAGTTCCAAAGTCTAATGCCCTGGCGTAGATTTATTAGACTTCTAACATCATCAATCAAGTGACGTACAAGTATTGAAGCATTAAGATCAACCAATCAATCTGAAAACATGATCAAATACAAAATTCATTCATATCGAGTGGCGTACAAGTATGAAAGAATTAAGATCCACCATTCATTAAGCACAAGACTTCATTACATGTTGGCAAGACTCTCTATCCTATGGCAATAGATCTACTTGGCTTCTACCCGTTCGTGCAGGCCTTGTGCCCGACCGTGTGCACTCATTTTAGCCCGAGCGGGCACTCATGCCCGAGCATGTTCCTCTTCAACCCGAGTCGTGCAAACCCACGGCGCATTTAGGTGACAATTAGCCCGAGCGGGCACTCCAGTTCCACCCGAGCGGGCACACCTTCCTGGTCGTGTTCTTTGAGTGCCCGAGTCGTGCAAAGCTACGGGGGTAATTGGCAGCAATTAGCCCGATCGTGCACCCTTCCAATGCCCGAGTTTGCTTGTCTTGAAATGTTGTTTTCGCTCCTTTCGCTCGGTGTTTGAATGTTCACTTGAATCCATGGCCTTGCACAAGTTGAACCTTGTCATTCAACTACGTTTTCGGGGTTAAATTGCCATAATCTCTCGTGTTTCTCCTCATGTCTTCGTTTCCTATGCAAAACACGAAATGTAGATGAAGTCCTCGAATAAACTCGATAAATGAATGAAATCTAAGTAATCTACTCAAAACTAAACCTAAGAATGATATAAAAACTACAACGGATTACGTGTTATCATCTACATGTTCCAAATCCAAACAAACTCTTTTTTTTCAACCCAACAGTTCTTATAAATCCTATAAACCTAAAGGATATAATCTTACAATTACCAATCAAAGACCTAAACATGTTTGTTTCCATTGTGGCCTATCAAGTCACCTTGTCATAAAATGTTATAAACTACATCGTTTTCCAGCTAGTTTTAAGAATCCTAATACATACACTTTAAACTCAAATATTCCTCAACCTAGATATAAAAATTACAAATCTATTGGACCTAAAATAAATGTTGGTTTTTCTAATGTTTCTCCTGCTAACAATTTTATTTTCAATGCGTACCTCTTCTTTCAATAGTTTGAGATCAATGCAATATTTTCAACCAATAGAGGGATTACTCACTCAACAACAAATACAACAAGTGGTAAAACACTTCAACACTCTTCAACTAGGTCAAGTTTTCCATTTACAACTGTTATTCCTCATCAAAATATAGGTCAATGCTTCATATTCTATTTTTTGTCTTCAATCGTGAATGATTGTACACATTTTTCTGCTTCTTCATGGATTATAAATACTAGGGTCCCATGTCTATAATGATCTTTCTTTATTTTTTTCTGTTTTTTGTTGCTAAGAATATTAATGCCACACTCTCTAATGGTTTTGGCATACAAGTTACTCACATATGCACAATAGTTTTAAATACAAATCTTGTTTTGGCTTTTGTGTTTTACATTTAAGTTCAATCTGTTGAGTGTTAGTCATTTAATTCAAAATTCAAATCCAGTTGCTTTATTTACAAAAGTTTCTTGTGAAATACAAGACTCATCTCGGGCTTTGATGATTGGAAAGGATAGAATATCAAATTCACTATATATTTTTCAAATCAGATAACTTCTGTATGTTCTGTTTTAACTTCTTCTTTTAGGCACCAAAGATTGGACTACCCGTTAATCTTGAAAGTTATTTTTTTCTGAAAATTATTTTATTAAAACTTTTAATAAAGATGGTTCATTACATTGTTTAATTTTTCTTCTAACAAAAAAAAAACAGACTTCCATTTATTTCACATAATCATAGGTCTTCTTTTCCTTTTGTATTAATACATTTAAATATCTAGGGTCTTATCACATTAAATATTTAGATGGTTATAGGTATGTTTTTAACAATTTTGACGATTTTTTAGAGCTATTTGGATTTTTTAGTTACTAAGTCACGTTTCTACAATCTTTCCAAGCTTTTTTTTTATCTATGGTTGAAATACAATATAATATGCATTTAAATCAATAAGAAGAAATTATTCTCATGAATTAAAGTTTACAAACGTTTTTGCAACAAAAGAGAATTTTACACTACTTTTCATGTGCATATACTCCACAACAGAATTTTGTTGTGAAAAGAACATACCAATACTTGCTTAATGTAGCTCGATCTCTTCTTTTTTCAATCAAATGTGCCTTTAGTATATTGGACACAAGCATTTCAACTGCAATATATCTTATAAACAGAACTCCAACTCCCATTTTAGATAATAAACCTCATTTTGAGCTTGTAAATAACAAAATTTCAAATTATTCACATATAAAAGTTCTTTTGTTGTCTATGTTATGTTTCAATATTTGATAGTATAAGGCATAAATTTACATCTAGAAAATTATCGTGTGTTTTCTTAGGGTATCCTTCAGGATATAAAGGATATAAAGCCCTAGACTTTACTAGTAATCATATTTTTATATCTAGAAACGTGGTTTTTTAATGAACATATTTTTCCTTTCCATGATTCATATTTTATTCCTACTAGAAATGAATTGTTTTCTAACTTGAATGTACCCCTCTGCTTTCTGATTTGCATGTTATGCTTGCTTCTAAACATAATAAACCGATACTTTAACTAATTCTTCAATGATTGTTACTTTTAAAGATAACTTAGCTAATACTTTACCTAATTCGAATATATCATATATTGTTAATTATGAAGACATTAGGAAATCCAAAAGGCAATCGAAATTGCCTCATGACCTTCATCATTTCCATTGTTATGCTTTATTATCTGATTCTATTCCTATCACAAAAAAAAAATCCATATCAAGTTTCATCTTTTTGATCATACGATAATCTTGGTTTTTCAGTTAAATTTTTTGCAATGCAAATTTCTTTACAATCATAACCAAATCTTTCTCTATTATCAGTAAATCTCTTGAATGGTCTTTAGCAACTAGAAGCATTATTACACAATGAAACTTGGAAAATTTTGTTTTTTACTTATAAAAAAACATGTAGTAGGTTGGAAATGGATATATAAGATAAAATATAATTCTGGTGGTACTGTAAATAGGAAAAAACTAGGTGAGTTGCTAAAGGTTACACTTAAAAAGAGAGAATAGATTATATTAACACGTTTAGTATGGTTGCAAAAAAATTGGTTACAATTCGAGTTATTTTTGTTTTGGTTGCTTCTAATAATTGGTTCATTTCTCAGTAGAGATTAGTAATGCATTTCTATATGGAGATTTTTCTAAAGATATATATATATATATATATATGTGTGTGTGTGTGTGTCTTTATCTAAAGGGTATACTCTTAAATAGGGGGAGATTCTTTCTCATACTTTAGTGTAAAAACCTAAGAAATCTCTTTACGACATTAAAAAAAGCTTATAGACAATGGAATAAAAACATTTCAATAATTCTAACTGATTTAGGTTTTGTTACATCTTCTTTTGATCATTCCACTACTAAAAATTTGAAGATTGCAAACGTATTTTACGGATTGACCAGTTCATCCCTAAATTTGTAGACGGAATAGAGACGAAAAAGGACGAGAAAAAATATTGATCCCTAATCCGTCCCTAAATTTTCGGACGGACAAGCAGCCTCTAAGCGGTCCGCAATCGTGAACGGATTGGAAACGGACACCGAGGACATCCCGAATTAGGGACGGGGATCGAGTGTCGCCCATAATTTCCGGACGTCCCTGGGTCGCAGTCCCTAATCCGAGACATCCACATATCCTCTTGAGGATGGCTTCGGGATGACTTATCGGCATTCATAGCTTCCTTACACTTCTTTGTAGGTCGCCCCTTGTGGGGTGCGGGGCAGCGCCCCGTCAACGAAAACATCATCGAAAATCAATCATGTCAATTTTATGTGATTTTCAAAGTTTTTTACTTTTTCGATTCGATTTTATATGATTTTCCACGTTTCTTACTTTCACAAATCATGCATATCATAGATCTTGAATATCACAGATATTTCACATTTTTTACTTTCCCGATTTTTCACGCATATCATAGATTCACAAATCATGCATATCACAGATTCACAAATCATGCATATCATCTCTCCATCCCAAACCTTCTCCATCCGTGACCCGACACCATCTGTCCGTCCCGAGGCTCGGGTCACGGACAAAGAAGGATCAGGACACACATATGGTATCGGGTCACGGATGGAGAAAGCCCAGGACGGATGGTCCACACATTTACGGACATCCAAGCAGTCCACACATTTACGGACAGCCTAGTGGTCCGTAATTGTAGACGATCGAGCGGTACGCAAATTTGCGGACGGCCACGCGGTCCGCAATTACGGACGACCGAGGTATTCGTCTAAAAATTTGCGGACGGCCACCGACCATTTTCTTTCTGTCCGTAATTGTGGACTGTCATTTTCTTTCTGTCCGTAATTACGGACGAACGTTTCCTTTCCGTCCGTAATTGCGGACAATCGTTTTCTTTTCGTTCGTAATTGTGGACGGTTTACAGACGGTTTTTCTCCATCGTCCGAAAAAATCTATAAATATCATCCCACCCCATTGTTCATTTCGTTCAATCTTTCTCTCCA
>CM071861.1:2350276-2393310 GCA_036759665.1 Gynandropsis gynandra | reverse complement strand
GCCGCCCGTCCCGAGTTCTGATGGTCGCCCCGAGTTCCACCGCCCGTCCCGAGTTCCGACGACCGTCACGAGTACCACCACCCGTCCCGAGTTCCAGCGGTCGTCCTGAGTTCCGATAACGAAGATTCCGAATTTCAAATGTTACTCAAATATGATTTCTAATTAATTATTGTTATTTATAAAAACATTTAAAATTTAATTAAAGTAAATTAAATTTCAATTTTTTTTATTTTTTAAAAATTATGGACGGACGGTCCCATGTGCATTTGCGGACGCCCCGCCCGTCCGTAATGTTTTAAAAAAATTCTCTGACTTTTCCCGTCGATTTGCGAACAGCTTGGTGGTCTGCAATTACGGACGGTTTGCGGACTGAAATTTCCGTCTTTATTTACGGACGAATTAGGGACGGATATCATTTTGGGATGCTCGTTTGCGGACGCCTCTTGGCCATTCCTAATCCATCCCTAATAACGTTTAGGGACGGATTAAAGACGAAATATGCAGTCCCTAAATCTTAATTTTCTTGTAGCGTTCGCTTTTCTTGAAACATTCTTCTAAATATTTTGTGACTTTATTAGTTTTACGTTTATGACATTGTATGAGTTAACAATTTAGATGATGAGATTGGTTCTGTGAAACTTCTTTTATAAGTTTTTTTAAATTCAAGATCTTGGTCCGATAATATATTTTTTAGGTTTTGAAATTATGCGCTGAAATTTCAATTAGTCGGATAAAATTTATTCTTGAGTTACTTAATGATTTTGGACTACTTAGTTGCAAGCCTCTTCAATTACCAATGGAGGTAAACTAAAAATTCTCCAAATCAGATGGAGAACCTTTAAAAGATCCTAAATTTTATAGAAATTTTTTTGGTAAGTCTATTTACTTAACAACTACTCGACCAATTATCTTTTTTGCAATAAATAAACGTAATCAGTTTAATTGTTCCACTTATCTCAGAGGATTTTGAGATATTTAAAAAATGCTCCAAATTAGGGATTATTTGATTCTACATAAAATGATTTAAAATTTTCTACTTTTACGGATGTAGTCAATCCCTCTTGTGTGGATTTTTCGTTGTTCAAGTACTGCCTATTGTACTTTTTTATCTTCTTTAATCTCTTAGAAATAAAAAAAAGCATGTAACCATATTCTGAAGCAGCACCGAGATTGAATATAGGGTCATGACGAATGCAACATGCAAACTCTTTTGGTTAGTAACTTTACTTTCTAAAATACATATTTTTTTCACAAACTAGCATTACATTTTGGCGATAACATGACTGATCTTCACATTGCAAATAATCTCGTTTATCATGAACGTACAAACCATATTGAAACAAATTGTGATGTTGTTAGGGAAAAGTTAGAATCAGGTTTCTTAAAAACAATATATTTAAAAATAGATAACAAAAGTGCAAATTTATTAACTAAACTTTTATCTCGGGTAACTTCAAAAATACCCTCGTAGGACTAAAAGACTTCAAAAATAGCCTTTCCGGGAAAAAAAAATTCGCTTCAAAAATACCCTTATAAATGTTAAAATTCCCAAAATACCCCTTGTCTAGGAATAGCTAGATTAAGATCTAGCCCTTTCCGGAGCCCTTGTGACCCTTCTATCCAGTTTGACCCAGTTTGACCCTGCGACCCAGTGACCCAGTGCGACCCTGTGACCCTGCGACCCATCGACCCAGTCTGACCCAGTCTGACCCTGCGACCCAGCGACCCTGTCTGACCCTGCGACCCACTCCAACCCAGTCCGACCCCGCGACCCTGCGACCCAATCTGACCTTGCGACCCAACGACCCTGAACCCCTGCAAAAAGGAATCGGATAAAAAAGCCATTAGGGCTGGGCACGGGTCGGGTACCCGGATTTTTGAGGGTACCCGAACCCGAACCCAGACGAGTAAGCATATTATTACTCGAACCCGAACCCGAGGGGCTCGGGTACCCGGGGTTCGGGTACTCGCCAAAAAATCCGGGTACCCGCGGGTACCCGAACCCATGCCCATCAGAAAGGAACCCGTGCCCATCAAAGATAATCCCTAATCAACAATACGTCCAAGAATCCTTATATCGAAGGTTAATTCGATTTCGAATTCGATCCGAGAAGTGGACGTATGAGAAAATAGGAGAGAGAAGTTGCCGCGAGCTAGGCTTGACTCGAGCATTCGCTTAGTGAGAAACGTGAGCTCAAGGTCCTCGCCGGTGCCGCCGCTTGCTGCGTTCTGAACGCTTTGAACCGCGATGGAGTCATCACAGATGTCGAGCGTGATCTCAACATATTCATCGTCCGCAACTCTATTGTCGTCGCCGCCGATGTTGTGGCTCCTCTTGGGGAGGTCAGGAACAGGCAATTTTGTAAATAAATTAAAGTTTATGTCTATTTATATATATATATATAATTAGACTCGGGTACCCGCGGGTACCCGTTTCAGTGATTATAAAACCCGAATCCGCGGTAATGAGATTTCATTACCCGAACTCGGGTAATTTTTTACGGGTTCGGGACGGGTTTCGGGTCGGGACGGGTTCTCCGGGTAATTTGCCCACCCCTACGACCCAGTTCGATCCTGTGACCCTGTTCGACCCTGTGACCCAGTGCGACCGCCGGAAACTGTCAGAAATCGCTGAAAACTACCAGAAATCGCCGGAAACTTCCAGAAATCGCCGGAAATTGCCAGAACATGCCAGAAATCGACGGAAAACGGTCGAAATCGCTGAAAGTCACCTACTAATCGCCGGAAATCACCGAAAAATCGCTAAAAACGCTGGAAATTGCTGGAAATCACTAAAAATGGCTGAAACATTGTTGGAAATCGCTCGAAAATTGTAGCAAAATGCTCAAAATTGAAGGAAATCACTCAAGAATGGAAAGAAATCACTCAAAAATTGAAGGAAATCGTTCGAAAATAGAAGGGAAACACTCGAAAATGAAAGAAAATAGCTCTCTACTTTGTTTCCCTCCTCTCAATTTTTGTTTTCTCTCCTCTCATATTTGTCTTTCCTTCCTTTGTATATGTTTTTCATTAAAGGCAGATATGTCTTTTCTCCAATTTTTTTTCATCAGATTTGTGAGGATAGTTTTGAAGTGTTTTAGCCCTAAATGAGCATTTCTGATATTCTCCACTTTTATCTCCTCAACAATATTTTTGCTATTTTCCAAAATGAAAATATCGTTTTCATACAAATAGAGTTTTTTCTTCGAATGAATATAACATTAATGTCACCAAAAGATAAAAAGTATTTTTCTTCATAATTCTCCTTATTCTCTATCAAACAAAATTATTTTCTGTCTCACTTTACTTTTCACCTATTATTTTACAAGAGAAAACCTAAATCCAAAGAATTCGTTCTTGATTGAAGAACCTGATCAAATTTATATGTTTCGACATCAAATAAATTCAAATCCATAAGTTAAATTCAAATATAAATCCATAAGTTAATCAATATGTGGATTTTTATTATAAATCAAATGAAAGGTTCGATTTATTTATTGAATTAACTATAAATTCATTTATTAACACAAATAAATAGATAGATAAAAGAAATTGATAACACTGTCGTTATAGTTAGGTGAGTGGTAAAAGAGAGTCGGTGGGTCGACGTACGATGGAACAGTTGAAAACTTGAATCAACCGAAATCAGTTCACATAAAAATAATTATTTTAAGAAATTAATTTAAAAGTATAAAAATTATTTATTTATTTATTAAATGGCTGGAAACCTGCCTAATTCGGAGGAACCGAGGCGTGACTTTGAAAAAGTCAAAGAACACAAAATTACGAACCAATTAATTATTGCCAGCAACTTATATAATACTATAATTAATTGCAAAAATCGTACATGTGAACCAAATTATTCCCAATCGTTTATTTGTTTATTTAATGTAATAAATATATATATATATATAACAAAATTGAAAACTTGAATTGCAACATTTGTTTCAATTTGATTCTATTGTTTCGATGATTTGAACGAGTGTACGGAATAATTATATGTTTATGCTGAAATAGATTTTATCGTTAGAGTAAATCTAAAAATATTTGGATTTGTAATTAACGAAAAGATTTGTGCTATTCTTACAATTTTACATTGTATTATGATTTCAACTGATAACGTGTATGCCATAGAATTCATTCTTTCTATCTTTAAAATATAGGAAAACGATTGAAACTTTGTGTTTCGTTTCGTAAAATTTTAATTATTACAATTAGTAAATAATATACAAATTAATTTTTATTGTAAATTCTAATATGAATTAGTTTAGCTGGTGAATTGATAAAATTATATGTATTTTTCTCATGTTTAATTATTAATTTTGGAAAAATTCACATTAATCAGCATCATATTAGATGATGAACTGAGATTATGAAAATTTTGTTATCAAATAAAAGTATAAACTTAAATCCAAAATTTTCTATGCTTCTTAGTAAAAATAAATAAATATTGATTATTTCCATCTTTGAGATAGTCTGGAAGAAAGTTGGAAAATTTTATTTGACCATAAAATTTAGTCCATAGTTTCACATTTTTTAATTAGCTGACGAATTTTTTAGCAAAATAATATGACAATATACTACCCAATAAAATTATGTAAGTTTTAATATTTTGTATGATTCATCAAATTCCACTCGAACTTTAATATTATACTGTTTTAGAAAGTGGTCAAGCAGAACCTTCATTTTTAAGATTAGTTTTCTATTTTTTCCCTAAATTTAAGATTCTTCACATGTATAAGACATGCTTATCACCTAAATATAACACTAAGCATTAGTCAAAGTCATAGGCTCTTTCACGGTCTCTATTAATGTGAGCCAATTATTATGGATATAATATAAAGTTTGTGGTCCATTTTCTTTTCAAATTCAAAGGGTTTTTGTTAATTTTATTTTCTTTATTTCTTGGATTTTTTTTAAATTTTCGCAAAAAAGGAAAAGAAACTCGAGATATATACATACATGTGTAAATGTATAAATTTCACAATATAATAACAATTAGAGACAAAAAAATATACTCGAATGCCCACTCAAGTATTTCTCTTGAAAGTGATGCACGTGACACTCATTATGCCCCCCAATTGTCTTTCTTGTGATGGATTTTGCATTAATTTAATCTTAATATAATGTTTCATTAATCATGATTAATGTTTTAATAAATTCTTAGTCTTCAAGTTAGTATGATTATTTGCCATTACACTACAATTTAAAGTAACAGTTCAATCCAAATACTAACAAGAAAAAACAGTAGAATAATTTATTCAATTCTATTTCTTTATTAATAATTTATTCATAAAAGCTTTATTATTGAACTTTCTATGTTATATTACAAAGTTGTATATTATCTATATATATATATATATTCAATGGAAGTTCATCTATAGCTTTATTATACTTCCGTTAACATAAATTCGGACTAATGTAGAAAAATTGTTAAATTGTATTATATGTGTGAAATCATTAAATTCCTATTACACAGCTATATTATTGTAATATTTTAATTATTTATCTCAAATTTGTTTGCGTCGCCATCGATAAGTGAAAACTCGTTTATCATTAACATATTTTTATTTTAATTTTTTAGAAAATTTAAATATTATTAAAATAATAATTTGTAATTGACACACGAAGAGACCGCAATTTATAATGGGTGTTCAGAATATAGTGGAGCATCATTGTTTTTTATACTGAAACAAAAAAATAATGTAATTAACTCCGAGAGAATGATAGAATTGTAGATAAACGTAGTGTCTTTGCAAAGAAGATATTGTATTTATGGACCTGATCTAATTTTAACTCTTATAAGTTTATGGAATCCGCCCTCAAATAAAGCTAGTTTAAGAGGCGTACATTCTACAGAAGAACGAATGAAAAAAATAAATTATTACACGAAAAGGGAAATGGAGGGTTTTGGGACAAATGGAAAAAACAAAGAAAGACAAAGATAAGGGATTTCTATGCAGAGAAACTTGTAACGAATATTGAAAATTGTGTCAAAGAAAGATTTCACATCTATTTTGTCATTATCATTAATATTGACATCATAAAAAAATCGATATGTTACATAGAATTTTTTTAAAAAATATTATAATAAAAGGAATATAGAAATTTATCCTTATGTATTTGTCAATTGGACGCTTTAACCATTCTGGATGCAAAACCAGTAATGTAGATTTTGGTATTCCTTCTCGAGCATCTAGGAGATTCGAAAAGAGATTAAAAAGAAATAAATACGTAATTTTAGAACAAAGAAGATATTTGATTGAGAAGGAGATGTTAGAAAAAAAATAAGAGAAAAAAAATGATTAAAAGTTCGATCCAATTCATAAATACGTCATCCTTTATAAAGACTAAACCAACCATCAACACAAAAAATTAACACGTTACTCGTCATTAGTCTTGAACCCAACCTTAAAATAGGATACTCAAAATATTTAAATCGGATAAATTCTAAGATTTGGTATTTGTATATTTATATTTGAGGTTTTTCTTTAAAATATATGTACTCAATTCGAAATATAATTTCTATATTAATATACATACATATATAATCTAAATTTGAGTAGATTAATTGCTTGGTAGGTACAAATTGAACCATAATAAGTATGAATTTAAACACATATGAATTTAAATCTATATATCAAATAGCTATAATTTTGTTGCATATCCGAATTTTAGATATTCATTAGATCATTTAGATTGCACTTGTTACATTAGTGTAATTATAATAATATTGTTGTATATGAAATGTATTTCCATGGTCTCGAGGAGTGCAACGAAGAAAACAAAAGAGATTAAAGAAAAAAGCAAAGAGAAAGAAGGAAAGGTAGGGTTTTAGGCATTTCCAAAGTATGATTTGCATTTTGTGAACACATCTATACCTCCCAAAAAGTCATGTGTTCCCTACCATTTACCTACTAGTTTTTGTTCCCTTGTATTGTGTTTCATTTGTCTTTTAATCTCTTTACACATTTTTTAATCTCAATGTTGATATTTTCGATTTATTAACGATGGTGTTTTTTACTATATAAACAATATTTGATCTCGAAATACAAAATATGTAAATATTACAAACAACGAATATATTTATTCAACAATAATAATTTTGTTGTTGAAAATGTACATTTTAAACAGATATCCTGATGGATTTTAAATCGTTGATATTGGACCATTAATTGAAAATGTCTTTCCATTGCAAAACATGTATTCAACAACGATTTTTGTTGATAATTCAATGATCGATCGTTGAGCCGCTGTTGGTATATTTTCAACGATGTTGTTAGTAAATCCATTGCAAACTTTCAACAGAAGACCGTTGATATATCCGTTAGAACATATCAACATAATACATGTTGAATAAATTATAAACATTCAACCGAACTTTCATTGAATAAGCGTTGAAATGTTATAAAGAATTTCAACGATTATCATTAAAATGTTAGAGAATATCAATGGTGCATATTGTAAATATGAAAATATATGAAGTACGTTCGTTGAAACATACGCAAAAATATAAGATTTCCAACGAATGCTGATGAAAATTTTGCAGGAATTTAGAAACTTAATGATACCCCTTGAAAATATGAAAATACCAACCCTTGTAATAAATTTTGCGTAATCTCTCTTTTTTTAGATATTTCCATTAATATATTACGATCCTTATTCATTACCATTTGAAGAAGATATTTTGAGTGAAACTGAGAATTGATGGAGATGTTAATAGATCGTGAGTGAAAAAATTAACTTTATACTATATATATCATAGTTTTGACTACAAAACATTAAATAACTAATGCAAGATAATATTGGAAACGACCAAATTAGTGTTGAAAATACAATTTTTCAGCACTAGTTCAATGCGCAAATTGTATTGTCTAGGCAATTGATGGTAAATGTAATCATTGAGATAGCGTAAAAAATTTCAACACTACGTAAACTTACGCTTGTGTAACCTCAATCCACGCTTGTTCAACGCTATTGCGTTACACAATTCAACACAAACACAATTGAAAATTGTGTTAAATCTTTAACGCAAAGTTCAATTAAACTTTGTGTTACCTTTGTAACACAATGTTAATGCAACCCTGTATTGATGTCTGACACAATGTCATTGCAGAAGCCGAATAAGGTAGTGCAATTGACCTTTCTAACAAAATATCAATATCGAAATTGCATTGGCCAATCTTTTTATTGCAAATTATTACATTGATAGCATTGAGAATCAGAACATGAGGCTAGCGTTAATTGTGTCAGTTGCTTAATTTCAGCTTAAAAACACTAATTTTGTTATAAAAATAAAAAAATATTTAAAAAAAATTCAAAAACTATTCTTCATTTAAAAGAATATAAAAAAATTTATGGATATAAAAAAACAATGGATGCGGGTGGGGGTTGTGGTGTTGGCTGCTGAGAATGCGACATCAAGATGCAAGAGTTCGGGTATCAATTCGAGATCGACGATATTTTCTTTCAGTGATGTGCTTTTTGCCTTTTGTTCCTCGATTTTCACTGATTAAGCCTCTGGTTTCTCAACTCGTCGTACAAAACTGATGACCTCGTTCATGTCCATCACCTTCCTCTCTATCGAAGTCTTTGATAGAGAACTTTAACAAGTCTAAACCAAAGAAACAACCTTAACGATTTGGCTATACAATATAAAAAATAAAAAATAATATTTTTAGACGACTATTATTTATATAAATCATATATAAAATTAATATTGAAATATTTAAAAATAGTCAAGCATATTTTCATACTCTCAATAGATTTCGAGTATCATCTCTAACTCGATGATCCCTACTAGGATTGTGTTAACACTTCGCATTGTAAAAACCATTAGTTCAAGGATTATATTTAAAGAAAACGTCAATCTTCGTTGTAATGACCCCAATGGGAACAGAGGGAAAGAAGCTCTAAGTGACGAGTGTGTGGCTGTGATCCAATTTGGCACTTTACATTTTATGCATAACCATTCACAAATTAGCATCATCTTTTACTCTATTTAGCATTTCATTTCTTGATGCAACACTTAGCCTATTAATTAATGCAAGTACTTAACCATCCTTTCTTATTTAAAATATCTTCATGCACATATATCTCTATTATCCAACCTTTAACTTTTTTGTATTTCAAATTTTAGAAAAAATTATTATCCTATTGATAATATTATCAAAGAAAGGTTTTTGAATATGCATCACATTATGATAAAAAGAGATAATGTCGCAAATACGAAAGATACAAAAACATTGCATTTTAACCAATTTCGGTAATTTTTAAATTATTTCCATTTATCTTGTCTATTGATTAAAATATCAATAAACCTTTTTAACCCATCAATGACATCTAACCTACTCAAATAATATCTCATATTCTTTTGGATTTTTTATTGTGTCTCAAATGTTAATTCAACGGTAGAAAATGACGATGCCAACCAAACCAATTTATTCAATTTTCCTACCAATCTTTAGCATGAATGAATAGATATAATCTATACAAAATGGACAAAAAATACATTATTGTGTATTTCAACCACACAACATTCCATAAGTCAAAAAATTATTTATTGTCTACATCAATAAAACTTTCATTTTAGTTTTTTCCTTGAAACTTCATATGCGTCTTTACCATATATTCACAAATATTTTGATTCATCAATCAATGTTTGTATAAATATGTTAAAATTTTTTTGGATGATCCACACCAAGTATGAGAATACTTAAAAAATGATTTCTTAAACACATTTTTGGTGAAAAATTATATAATGACATAATTATACGTCCTAATAAAATTTCTGAAGCAAATTCATGATATATTTCGACAGAACCATTGACATATAAAACCTATTTTTTGTATGAAATTATTTTCCTTTAATTTTCCTTTTTAGATTTGAATTTTTTAACCCCACTAAAATAAAAATTCAAAAGATTTATATTATCTTTAAAAATATATATAATTGTTTGTTCACATGTACATTTTTTCATAACTCATTTTGAGAGATTCAATGAACTTCGATATATCATAAAATAATTTGTGTGTGGTGTTACCTTTAGAAAAATCATCATAAAACTTCTAATACATTTGATCAACACAATATTATATTGCGTTATAACTTGTCTAATATGATCTAGTTGAAAGTGATAATTGAGAATGATCATCACAACCATCATATACATATTATTTGTATGATCGAGAAAATGATCCCAACAACTTTTATATATCTATAATGACGAGTAATATAGTTAAAATTATTTTTATTCAGATTGATGCATAGTTTCAAAATTTACCTGATTTTTCGACGATGTGGATATGAATTTCCATCGTATTCATTTCTTTAACATGATAAATCTAAATCGAGTAGTTTTCCACCAAATATGTCTTGTATAGATATTTTTAACATACCATCTAATCTAAGATTTTTTAAACATTTACACATGAACAATATAACTTGGTGCTCATAGTGTATCCAATTTCATTTGTAGAAAAAGCCATAAAAATTTCGCATACCCTTTCGAATTCAACATAAACATTATATTTTTATGCATCAAACCTCCTATACATCCACCTTTTTTGTGACAAAAAATATTAAACATTCGAACAAAGTTTGAGTAAGTTTATATTATTTTGTTCGCTTACATAAAATATTCCAACTTGATCAAATCAATAGGTTTTATATTATATACATACACATATGCATATAATTAGTGTTGTAAAAGTCGATCTAGACGGTCGACCAGTCGGTTCCTAGGCGTCTGACGGTATCCAACCCCCTAGATTAATGGAAAATTGACCCTATTAGGCAGCTAAAGGAAAATGGACGACTAATCGCTGCCTAAGCAAATTTTTTTTAAAAACATTTGACCAAAACAAAGTCATTTGAGTCGTTTTGTTTTTAAAACATTTAAACCAAAACGATGTCGTTTTAGGAGAGATCAAAATGGTTATTTCTCTTTGCCATACTATTCCTCCAGTTTTGAGCATCGTTTTGCTTTTTGTTCTTTTAGTTTTGAGTGTTGATCTCGTTGGTTTGTAGCCATCTTTGTCTTTGTTCGCCGTCTTCGTCCCCATTCGTCCGTTCGCCATCTTCGTCTCTATTCGTCTGTTCGCCATCTTCATCTCCGTTCATCCATTCTTCCATCTTAGCGATCCTACAAAGCTCTAACTGAAGATCAGTAATTCACAGGTAAAACCCTTTTGGTACCGACATAAATTCCTTTAATACACTGTAGATATTAGACATCTAGATCTTAATTAACTTTTTTGTTTTGTTTATGATACGGTTAAGCAATTTATATGAATTTATATCTTATATATTATATTTTATGTATTTATGTTATCCATTTTTTATTATATTTTATAACTTTGAAAATTGAAATGTATTAAAAAACGAAAACACCTAGTCACTAACTAATCACACACTAATTAAACTAGTCGCTAGGGGCTCACAGGTCATACGACTAGTGCCTAACGACTTATTCAACACTACATATAACCTTAATTTTCAAATCACTTGCATTGCACTTGTGCAAGGAAAACAAACATAATGGAGTTTACAGTTATAAAACTCATGAACTATTTATAACTAGTTTTATGGTACCACATTTTTTATAATTTTTAAATTAATTAAAGTGTTTTTATAAATGGTGTTACAGGTTTGGGTTGATCATACGATCTTTTGTTGAAAATGTGAATGCAAACTTTGTCACAATCATTTCGTTAACCTTGCGTTACATCTGCGTTGAAAGTTATGACACAAATTTAGTGCAAATGATTTTGTTCACAATTTGTTGAAATTGTGATAGAATTGCATTGAAAATTTCAATGCAAATATCATCCCATAGGTTTCGATAACCTTGCGTTAAATGTGTATTGAAAATTTAACACAATTTTAACACAAATCCTTTCGTTGAACTTGTGTTAATACAATGTTATAGTTTACAACACTATTTTAATGAAATTATTTGTGTTAAAATAACATTATAAAAAGTTTTCCATACAAATTTCTGCTGATCTTAGCGTTAGTAGTTGTGTGTTTGTTTTTGTGTTTCAACGGTCATCCATTGGTAATATCAACGGATGACCATTTGAAATATAACGGTAAAATCAATCAAAGGAGGTGTGATGGTTTATATAACATTTAAAAAATTTTAATGGTCATCCGTTAATATTACTAACGGATGAACATTAAACATATCAACAGGTATATATTGGAACATATCCAAAATATCAATGAATTTTTCAATGATTATTAACATATATTTCTAACTATTTACAACCGTTGATATATACGCAGTATTTTTCAGCGGGTCAAAATTGAAATTTCCAACGATCATCTATTGAATCATCATTGAAATAATCAAGGGATTTTCAAGGTTATGAACGGTCTTTTATACATCCCTTATCCATTTATTAACCATTGAAAATAATATGTTTTTTGTAATGAACCCGTTAGGGTTGCTAGTTGGGCATTGAAATCATATATTTAACAACTCGAATATGAAATCTTTTTTATTTTTAGAATTTTTAATGGATTTGTTTTTCAATCAAACTAAGAATGAATTCGAATCCACTAAACTTTAGAGGATTGAAAAAGATGAAAGACATAGTTTTGAATGTACGAAACCTGTACATGTGACCCACATAGAGATCAATAATCATCGTCAATATCTTGACGTAGATTGACATTGAAAAAAAATTATTCTCTTTCTAAAATCTGATAAATTTTCTGATTGTAATTGTTGTTTTGTGATTGACTATAATAAAGTATTTATAATATTTTAGTTATGATAATATTAAATAATTAACTATTAATTATTTAATAAGCCGGAAAAATTGCAAGGATGCCCTACTAGAGTCGTTTGGATTGCAAAGGGTCGTATGAGTCTCAGTGAGTCGCTTGAGTTGTAAGGGTTGCTTGAGTCGTAAAGGGTCATAAGGGTTTCAGTGTGTCAGTAGAAGTCTTCTGTATTCTTAATTGGTCATTTTGCAGGTGCCGCCAAAGCCGAAGTTTCTCTATGAATTCAAATATATGGACAAAATTCCAACGATTTCGATCATTTGTTATCGTTTCAAAACAATAAAGAAGTTGAGAGGAATATTAAGTGAAGATGAGTGACATTAGTTAAACATGGAGTCACAATTTAGACATATATTCCATTACCGGTGTGACTCCATCCCGATGAAGGTTCAAATGTCTATCCTATTAAATCATTTAGTGATTGTACGATACAAAAATGAGATGTGGTTTGTTTTAAACAATTCTCCTATCTGGTACTCCATAGTGGAGCATGAACTAATTACCAGATTGAAATGTAGATCCTATCCCGAAGGATGGGAGTCGAAATGGTGTGATAAATTCATGCTAAAGAATTTCGGCCTTGGAAAGGTGACCGTTGAAAATTTGAGTGAAAAAGTTGTGAAGGTGAAGAATTCGTCGACCGAAAGAGTTTGGAAACATTGATGGTGTTGTGGCAAGTTCTGGATCACAAGCCTTCATCAGACAATTCTATTGCCAATGATGTGATTGACATGGTTGATGACTTGGAATTTTGTGAAGGCTTTCCATGGGGGCTTTACACATTTGAGAAGCTTGTGGATACTTGTCACAAGCAAGTTAGTGGTGAACACCGAAACCAAAATGACATTGTGACGGTTTCATGATTCTATACATGGTAAGTTGTATATAATATTAGAATAACATGAATATTTTTGTACTTTTGTGTTCTTATCATTTGGTTTTAATGTTTCAGTCACTTCCATTCGAAATCATCCATAGTTTAGGCGAAAAAGATGGTATGTTGATGTTATGAATGTCAATCCATCATGCCTAAAGATATGCAAGAAACGAGTTAAATCCAATTTGAACTCGAAGTATGTACACATGATCAAGCAGATCAGAGATTCTAATGTAACAATTACAAAAGGGTCACAATGGTCATAAGGGTCACAAAGGGCACTACGATTACAATGGTTATTTGTTGTTTTTGTAGGAGATTTAAAGTATTCTTCATATTGAAGACGATAATGAAGCCTTACTTTATGATGTGCAGTATTACGAGGGATGTAATGACTCAAATGTTCATATATGGATTGAACATCTACAAAGAAATCCAAAGGGTATTTCTTGGGAGGACATCTGTTAACTTGAGCTGCTAACACAAAAAGCAATTCTTGATGTTCCTGATGAAAATCCTGCAGAGGATACTCCACTGGTTCATGTCGAAGAGGTTGCCGCTGATGTTGTTGCTTAGAAAACTCTAGAAGTTTGAGTCGAAGAGGTTTATGTTGATGTTCCTCTCGAAGTCCACCAAGTAAGTAACGCTGAGTCACAAAATTTGTTTAAGTCACAAAGGTCATAAAGGTAACAATGGTTAGAAAGGTCACAAAAGTCACAAAGATGACAAGGGTAAAAAGGGTTACAAGGGTCACAAAGGTCACAGGGGTTACAATGGTCACACAGGTCACAAAGGTCATAATGGTCAAAAATTTTACGAAGGTCAAATTGGTCACAAAGGTCACCAATGTTACAAAGATCACCAATATCACAAAGGATGAGTCTAATGAATGAAATGAGTTTTATACAGATGCTGGAGCTTCATCGAATACTTTTGATGGTTTATTGATAATTAAATGAAAGTTAAAACCATCAAAGGCAAGACATGAGCCATATGTTGAACCTCCATCGATTGAGCCACCGACGAAAAGACCAAAAACAGGTGGAAAACAAAAACTACGAGGTGGACCTACAAGGGCAAAAAGAGGAAGGGTAGAGGACGAGAGCGAGGGAGAGGTGTAGATAAAGTTGTTGCTGTAGATTAGGTCGTTTAAGAAGAACTCGTATAAAAGGTGGTTCAAGGCAGATGCTTAAGGGAGTCAGAATTTTGTTTGGAAGTCCAAGGGATTGGTGCAAGGTAAGATATTCCGAACTCTTTCGTTTCTTTGATGCTTGTAGTTTCCGGTTGACTAGTCTATATAAATTTATGATGAAACCTCACCAAGAACATTGGTGGAAATCGAAAATAAACTGTCTCTAGGAGCCAGATTTTTGGGGGATAATATTAAAAGATGACGTATGACTTGAAGATGACGTAAATTTTTTTAACCCTTAGTCACGTAAGTCACAAAGGTCACAAAAATTAACAAAGGTCACAAAGGTAAAAAATTAACAAAGTTCACAAAGGTCACAAAGTTCACAATGGTCACAAGGGTCACAATGGTTATTTTAGGTCATATGTATTCATGTGTGTCATTTTTTTGCAGCAATTAAATGAGGCGTTGTTGGAGCTGCATAATCGCATTTAGAAATATCCAATGCAATATGGGTTAAAGAATTGTTGGATGTTCTTAAGGACTATTTTGAAGATACATATTCCTTGATAGCCACATCGAAGACAATGTCATATTACGATGGCTTGCTCTCGGTTCTTAATGTCCCATCACTTGAAAATCTATATATGCCTTGTCATTGGGTAGCCATTAAAGTGGATTTGGAGAGGAGATGCATCACGATATATGAGTGCCAAAAAAAGTTGAAGAATACACATATCGATCTGGTGGTTGAGATTATAAGAAGAGCTTTTTCCAAGATGTTGCAAGTTAGAGGATTTCATTCCTTGACTTTCGGAGAAGATATATGGCATTGTGAGTATCTTGAAGATCTATCAAAGAAACAAAAATGCAAATGATTGTGGTTTTTTCTCCTTCAAATATAGAAGTCACTCTATCGGAAAGAGAGGACAAGTTCCCTGAAATTTGCGATACAAACATTTCTTACATTCGTGAGAAGATTATTGCAGATGTATTTGCGAATGGAGTAAGTATTGATGTACATGAACTCAGTTTATTTTTTAAAGTTTGAACTTGATTTATATTTTTTTTTAAATTTGAAATTGATTCATATTTTTTAAGTGTACAACGTGTGTGAAACCCAAAATAACAATGATAATATTGATGAACAGTTTGAATGTGAGGGAACATCCCTTATTTTTTTCGTTTTCATGACAGAAAGTTCCCCACCCGCTCATGATGCAAGCACCACCATGACTCAAGGGTCTCAAATCTAACGATCATGCCTTTCCTTGAACATTCATCAGGATTATCTTACATCTTCTACTGATCAGACAGTTCGACCTCGCAAACCCTATCGGAAGGTTCTGCACTATTAAAAATCGAATAAAGAACCACAGTGATATATGATGAATCGGTCTGTAGTCACTTACCACGACATCTATGGCCAGATTAGAATGCATGGTGGTTATCATAAAATAGGTTTGATCAGAAGAAGATGACCCTGAATCTGCGCTTGATGACGAGGAATATTGCAAATTACACAAATCATTTCCGAAATCAGTGACTTGAAAAACTATGTCACATTCGTAACAAAAAATACAAAATCACCAACTCGAAAATCATGGTCCTTTGAGAAAGCTTTCCATCCATCCGTGAATCTAAGACCGTCCAACTTGACTTCCCATGAGAGTTAGAGAGAGAAAGTGTGTGTCGTATACGAAAAAAGGGTTGGAATTTGAAAAGATAGGAGTCTGACATCGAAACGAAGGAATGATACAAATTGTTGTACTTTACAACCTTTGACCAACTTTGAACACACATTGTTGAAATATTTTTTTCATGTTGGGAAAACGTTTGGCGGGAATGGCGGCTCCCACATGTTCCCTGAAATTTTGACATTATTAATATTATTGTCTATATTGATTCCTAAATAAATATATACAATTCAAAAACTTTGAAAATAAAATTTCTAAAGAGACACACATGGGTCACAAGGTCACAAAGGTCACAATAGTTCTTTTGTGCCAATGAGGAAAAATAGATGCAGACTCGACGAATTAATCGATTTATAAGGTGAAAGTTCGTAAACCATGCAAAATAAGATATTTTTAACGATTAAATATGCATCATACTAATTTATACCAGTTGAGGTTCGCACGTGGTTCATATTGGGTCGCATGAATTAGATGGATTCCCGTGATATTGGATCGCAGGATTTGCATATAATGAGGAAAAATAGATGCGAACTCGATGAATTTGCATATTCACTCGTATAAATCGGATGAGTTCCCATAATATTGGGTCTCATGAGAAGATTACTACAAATGTCTTTGCGAATGGACAAAGTGTTGTTTAAGTTTTAACTCGGTTTATTTGTTATAATGATTGAACTCGGTTTATATTTTTAAGTTTGAAATCGGTTTATTGTTGTAAACAAGTGTACAACCCAAAATAACAGCAATAATAACAATAATAATAAAAATCAAAGGTCATAAAAGTTCACAAAGGTCTCTATGCATAGATGACACTATGCCCTCCTTCAACGTTTTAGAGAATGTGTGTAGCTATATAAAGACCGAGTCCACCAATTATCCTAACCTTAACAACACAGAGATTACACGATGTCCTCCTTCCACGTTGTAGAGAGTGTGTGTGTGTCTGTATAAAGACCGAGTCTACCAATCACCCCAAACTTAAGCAATACAGAGACAACATGATGCCCTCATTCATGTTGTAAAGACTATATGTGATTGCGTAAAGATGGAATCCACCGATTACCCTAACCTTAAGCAAAACAGAGGTAACATGATGCCCTCCTTCAACGTTGAGAGACTGTGTATGGCTGCGTAAAGACCGAGTCTATCGATTACCCCAAACTTAAGTAACACTGAGTCAACATGATGCCCTATATCCACCATGTCACCTTCGTGAAGAAATCACAAAGGTCACACAAATATGGGGTTTGAGATATTTTCGATAGAGAATTTTTCAAGATTTTTCATAGAAGAAGACGAAGAGAGAAGAAAGATGGGATTCAATCTGAAATGAGAGATGGTGAGAGTTAGAGAACCAGATGAACATTTTAAGAGAGAGATGGATGGACAAATGAGAGTGTGTCGTAGACACACATATTCGAAAAAAAGTATAACTGCATTCGAAAAGATAGGAACGGTATCCAACGGGTCTCACATGTTCCTTGAAACCGTAGAAATGTCATAAAGGTCACAAAGATCACAAACAATAGAAAGGTCACAAAGGTCACAAATTAATTTACAACATGAAACAATATTTAAAAATTTATAGGTCACATTAGTCCTTTTACATCTAAAAAAATCGCATGGGTCGCAAGGTCACAAACGTTACAATATTCCTTTTGCATCAATGAGGAAAAATAAATGCAAACTTGAGGAATTTATCGATTTATAAGGATGAAAGACGTAAACCAATGTTTAGTCCAAATAAAACAAATAATACAATATTACATCTAAGAAAAAAGTGTAACATTCCAAACATAGTCAGTGATGCTGATATTTGAACCCGTTTGTCTCGACGAGGATGGGGTTCTTCTTCGAGTCTCACCGGGTCCAAAATAACGATTCTCTTTAGGCCTCCCACTTTGCTTTTTCGCAACCGATATAGGAGGTAGAACCGTATCTTCACTGTAATCAGGAATCAGATACATAATTTCTTTGTAAGCCAAATTCCATGTAACCCGCAGGTAGTATGTTAAAATATAGTTCTGCTATCTTGTGATCTTTATCAACCTTATGTGCAGCCGAAATTGCGTGACTGCATGGATACTTATAAACATCAAAATTTTTGCAGTCGCACGTTCTAGTTTTAAGATTCATTATGAATCTTGGATGCCTGTTCAAACCGTTCGTGTAAAGTTTTCTCAACATACGATGCTAACTTTTGAAAATCATCACTAGTAGCTGCTTCCAACCTATACCTATTGAACCATTCTAATGTCTTTCCTAAATAAATATCTAAAAATGCTAGCCCCAAAAACTTTTTGACGTTTTCAACGTGGAATTTTTTGACTGGACCCTATTTGTGGTCAATAAGTTATACCTTTTACCATAAATTTGCAGATTGCCCACTTAACGAGATCAAATTCCTCTTTATCCAAATACTTTGCAATATTAGGATACCTGCACAAAGATCACAACAGTCACAAAGATCATAGAGGTCACAACAGTCACAATGGTCACAAAATACACAACAATCACAAAAGTCATATTTATACATGAACTTCAAATATTAAATAACTCTTCAAATTGCTGCAGTTGTACATTTGAAAAACATTTCCGCCACAGTATCACCTTTTGAACTCTTTCTACTGTGGCCTTTATTGACGTAGCTCTTTTTTGTTTTGTGATATATACCACACATGAAAACCATGATCAGCTTCGCTGTACACTTGTTTGACTACTTTTATCAAGCTTCTATGGCGATCAGATATCACAATGACAACACGTCCATCTGGTATCGCCTCTTTCAACCTTGACACAAACCACGTCCATGATTCGTCATTCTCTCTGTCGACTATTCCCTAAACTAGAGGATATTGGAGATTTTCATCATCTTGCGTGGTTGCCACAAGCAATACACCCTGGTACACTCCTGTCAGGAATGTTGCATCCATAAAAACCACTTTACGCATGTATTTGCATCCGTTTATAGCCGCTTCCACAACAATAAAAAGGTATTTTAAGCTTTTCCCATAACCGTCCAGTTGAAGATTTGCGACAGATCCGATAATTCTTTTTGTAAACATGTGCAACCACCCTGAAAGCCTCCTATAATGATCAAATTTATCATTACAAATCTCCTTTTGAGCACTGCATTTCTCTCTTAATTCCATAAAAAATGATACATTGGCACCATAATTTGCATTTACACGAGTCATCAATTCTTTTGTTGGAGTTGTTTCATATTTTCCAGCATATTCTTCATTCAAATAATCTTTAACAAATTGCGATGTATCCTTTGTAGAGTCTATCGATTTAGATACACATATGAATAGAATAGTGTGTTCTCACACTAAAACATTTGGAATTCGAGATTACCGCCATGCGTAATTTCCACTTACAACCACTTCCGGAAAACTTGCATCGTACTTCCCACAGCTTTGAATCAGAACTCAATGTTGTATATCTAAAAGAAGCTTCAAGTGAAACCTTCCTTACAAATGCATGTACATCCTTTTTGCTATCAAATTTTTGCCCAATTTTAAGTTGCAATCCATTTTCGAACTCGAAAACTTAATTTTGATTGTTTGGCTTCTCGTAAACTACCATTTCCAAGTTATTCTCACCATCACCATCCTTATGCTCTATTGGCACATCAGTATCACCTTCATTATCATCACAAACCATAACTTCATGAACGACCATATTCATGACACAACCACCATCTTCTCTTAACCCATTGGTATGTTCAATATTAGAATTATTCGAATCCTAAATATTTACAGTTTTTGCTATTTACTTTACTTTTTTTATTTGAACCTATAACAACATAGTCCTCATAATCTACAACACCTCCATTCTCACCTCCCCTAGCAATGCTTCCAAAGCAAGAATTAGAGGTTCAACTTCCTTCTCTAATTCCATTTCACACTTCAGACTTGCCAATTCTGTCTCCATATAAAGTAGAGGTCGAATTCCTCTTATTCGATCGAACATATAACAAATAAGATGTTTGTCATTCATTATATATGCCGGCCTCCTATTTTGACAAATATTGAGTAAATACCTTAACTTCAACTTTGTTGTATTTTTCCGACCATCATCTATGTGCATAATTCATCAATAAGTTACTGGCATATCAGACCAATTGGATCACAATAGAAAAGTACTCTCTTTTTTATGAACTCTTCCAATCCATTCAAATTATCCATTTATGTTTTTTTCTTCATATTTACTATCATATAAAAAATAAATCTGTGTGATTTTTTCATGCACTGAATCTATTATATGTATGAGAAAAACATAAAAAGAGGGTAAATTTTGTGATTCACTGCGACCATGTGTTTCAATATGACTCTATGACCCAGTGCGATCATGCGACTCGATGAGACTTTGTGGTCCAATGCAACTCTGTGACCCACTGCGACCATGACTCGAAAAGACTTTGTGACCCAATGCGACTCTGTGACCCACTACAACCATGTGTTTTAGTATGACCCTGTGACCTAGTGCTACCATACGACTCGATGAGACTTTGTGATCCAATGCGACTTTGTAAAAAATTCGACTTTGTGACTCACTGCGATCATTTGACTCACTCCATTTTACTCAGTGACTCGTTTTGACTACAACACTTTATGACTCATTTTGAAGAAAAAAAAAAGAGAATTGAATTTATACATATTACTCACTACTCATGTGGGTTATCAAATTCACAAAATAAATACGATAAACACCATTATCTCCCCACAAAAAATATTAATATGCTCAAATTAAAAAAAAATTAAATCCAAACCTAAAACGCACTTTAATATATCAGTTTTTCCTACGGAACATACGTAATTCCAAGATTCATTGTTGACAACAAACGATTTCACTCTATTCACAGTGAATCTGATTCTGATTTGCAGCTACTCGCGAAAAATCTGATATCGGTTTGAAGCTATCCGCGACGAATCTGTTGTGACAGAAGCGATATTTTGGTGCAAGAGGAGAGAAGGAAATCAATGTACTTTGGATGAGAGACAAAACTATCGATTAAAAACAATGGTAATATGAGCTTGAAGTTTAGTTTTTTTTAGAGGAAAAGATATGACTGAAATCTTAATAGTAATTCAAGTATATTTTTGAAATTATCCCTATTAAACCATTTATGACTATTTGATAATTGCGTTTGGAGATAAAACTTATTCAACAAAAACAACTTGTAACAATTGTTAAGGTTTATAATTTTTTTAATCTCGATTTAAATATGATCTCTTAAAAATTCAAGTCCTTAAACATAAAAAATTCTCATGATAGAACCATAATAAATTTTGATAGAACCTCTTTTAGTGTAAAATGACCAAACTGGAACTTCTACTTATGTCTTCCAAAAATGTCTTGATGACAAAATATGTCACATTTTAATGCATAATTTGACTTAATAATTAAATATGATTTAATTTCACACCAATCAAATTTTATTGTTTGATTACCTATCATCTATTACAAAGATTAATATATTTTGATTTGATTAGCGAAATATTAATTCTCCATAATATTTGATTCACCAATATATTCAATCAAATCCCACTCGTATTTCACATACCTGCTTAATCATTGTATCACACGACCTGTTGCATATGGAGCTCTGGCTAAATACAGTCGTAACTAGGATTATTCAAAGAGACGGGGAGATATACAAATCACATAATTTCTTTAGAATCTTAATTACTACTTATGTTTGATTTTAAATTCATAAAAAAAAGAAAAAGTTTATTACAAGGCACGAGTTAAAGAAATTTGGTCCTAAATGTAAAAGTAAAATATTAATTAAAAAAAGTTTAGTTAGAGTGTGTATTGTCTTGAATCAAAAATTTATAGCTTTATAGATGAGACAGCCTTACCTTAGCATCAACCATTAGCGTGAGAATCTAAACATGAGGAAGTGGCAAATCTCATCTACTGAGATTTTTATTCGATAATATAATATATATATAATATGATAATATTATAGAAAGCTAAATGACAAATTAATTGGTTAATTTTGGGAAATGATTATATATACAATGAATGAGGATGGAATTTGATAATTCATTATTCACATATCTTAGTTCCTAAATAATGTTTATTCTTAGTAAGATTTCCAAATTATTTGCTGAATGTTACTTATTTATTTTGCCTCCCTTAATTTTACTTAATAAATAATGGGAATTAGAATATATTTGGCACGTATAGAAATTAACTAATATTAAATGTTTCACAGAAAATTCTAGACCTTATCACTACACCTCTATCTTGATTTCGAAATATATTAAATTATTATTTGAAGGAAATGAAAGTTTCATTTATTCGAATCAACTATATGTAATTTTGATCCAAATATATTATATTTCCAAAAGTATTATTATATTAAGAATAGATAAATTTATGACCATTAAATTTTTTGGATCAACTAAAAATATCTCAATTGAATAATAAAAATTTTCTCTCACACCCTATTTGGTCAAATACCTAGCGACAAACCCCCTCATGACAACTTAAAAAATGTCAAATATCAAATATTAAAAAATATAAATTTATCGAATATCAAATAATATAAAAAATATAAATATTTTAAATTTAATTGTTCGTAGTTTTACTCATAATATTTTTCATTTCTTTTCAAAATTTCCCTTATTTTATAAATTAAAACATAGATAATATAAAACAACAATATTATTATTTGTAAATTTAATTTTTTCTCAATTCGCGAACTAATTTGTTTAAGTTCTAACTCTTTTTTTTGGTTTAGCTTGTCTACATCTATTTTAAACGAGCTGGAATATATTCAAATCAGCTCACTAAAAAACGAACCAAATTAGAACCGGTTCGCCAAACGACATCTTATTAATAGCCCTATTTCATTTTCACCACTAACACTATGGTCATATAAGTAATATAAAAGAATTTAGAAAAAAAGTCTATTCCCTCTAAACTGTTCCACTTTAATCATATTCCCCTTGAACTTTCTCTTTCATCCTATTCCCCCATAAACTTTAAAAATTCATCATATTTTCCATCCGTTAACTTTTTTGTTAAATATTTTTAAAATAACCTATTCCCTTAAACTATATATTTTTAATCCTATTCCCCGTAAACTATAACACTTTAATCCTATTCACCCTAAAAGCAAATTGTACATTCAACGTATTTTCAAAATTTTGGTTATTATAAACGTAATATATTTTCTCTAACAGTAACGTATTTTTTAAATTTTGGTTATTATAAACGTAATATATTTTCTTTAATAGAAATATAATTTTAAATTTTGGTTATTATAAACGTATAATGTTTTCTTTAATATTAATATATATTAAATTTTGGTTATTATATTTATATTTTTTATGATTGATAATAAAAATATTAAAATCAAAATACTTTAAATAAAAATAAAAATAAAAAATTCTAACGATTACAAAACGAAAAAATATAACATGATTTGGAATAAAATCGGACTCGTTATAACCCGAAAGGTATGAAACATTTGGTTTGGAATATTGTTCGAAGCAATATTCCAAACCAAATGTTTGAAGCAATATTTCAAACTAAATGTTTCAAACCTTTCGAGTTATAACAAGCCCGATTTTATTTATAGTTGGGGGAAACTAGAGAAATTCAATAAGTATTTTCATTCATGTTATATTTTTTCGTTTGTAGTCGTTCGAATTGTGTGTTTTCATTCATGTTGCAGATATTTTAGTATTTTTTTTATTTTAATTTAAAGTATTTTTATTTTTTATATTTTTTTATCAATCATAAAAAGATAAATATAATGAAAAAAATTTAATAATACATTAATATTAAAGAAAATACGATACGTTTAGGAGGGAGAAATAAGATGATTTTTACAAGTTTAGGGGGAATATGATGAATAATGATAGTTTAGAGAGGAATAGGATGAGAGAGAAAAATCAGGGGAGAATAACATTAAATTGAGATAGTTTAGGGGGAATAGATTTTTTCTCAAGAATTTAAATAAAAATGAAAATTATATTTTTGTTAAATGTTACAAAAAATCTACATCCCTTTGTATTCTTATTTATATCGTATTTCAGTACTATAATTTACATATTTGAAATTTAGAGTGGAGGTAACCTTTGAAGAGTCATTTATCATAAGCAGTTAATTGCAAATTTGTTTTGGATAAATGTGCAAGTAAATAAAAAACAAAAATTTCACATGGAAAAGCTTTTGTAATTGATATAAAAGTTATGAAATATAATTAAGTAATTTACTTATTATTGAAATAAAATGAAATTTTGGTGTACTGAACCTCTAAAAACACCACAAAACAATAAAATTTTCGAAAGAACCACAATATAGTTTACCATTCTTCCAATAGGTTTTTGGAAGTACAATATAAAAGCGACTATTTACATGTTAATAAAGTTCCATGAAAGCAATTTACAAGATTGCATATAAAATATGGAAAGGAGGCAAACATAATCTGAAAATCGTAAAAGTATAGAGTGGTTCGACTTTTGTTAAGAGACTGCAATCATACAACCTTGATGCTAAGTCTGAAAAATTTCGTTTTGTAGGATATTCCGATGAAACTATATGATATTATTTCTATCACCATATGAACACAATGTGTTTGTGGCTAGATGAGCAACCTTTTTGGAAACAAAATTACTAATTGAAGAAAATCATGATGAAAAATATAGTTCTTGATAAGATGCAATATAACCATGAGAGGAAACATGAATAACCTTTTCTAGATGTTTTGATATTGAATGGGAGATTTCCATCTTTAATAGTCGAAGATCAAGAACATGTTATCCAACCTGTTTAGACTTGTTCAAGATTGAGGAAAGACCTTATGTACAAGTTCCTATTAGGAGGTCTTTACGTTGCGATATGCACCTGAAAGGTTGAAGCTTATTGTACAAGAGTATAATCATGTTCATGATAACTTTGAGGAAGCGATGCAGAATTCTGACGTTGAAAAATATGGGAAAGCCATGGAATCCAGAATGAGATCGATAAAAGTTAACAAAGTATGAACTTTGGTAAAAACTTCGACGAATTCTAGAATGCATGGTTGTAAAAGAATTTACAAAAAAAAAACAGATTAAATTGGATGACAATGTAGATATGTATAAAGCCGTTTAGTTTCTAAAATTTATAGTGAACAAGAACTATAAAGAAACACATAATCACATGTTGCACTACGTAAATTTATTCGGTTTATGCTTGCTATTGCAGCGTATCACGGTGATGAGATATGAAAAATTGTTTTGAAAATATATTTCCTTACAAGAGAGCTCTAGGAAGAAGTTTTTATGACTCATATTGAGGGTTTTACATCACCGTTCATGAGTAAAATGGTGTGTAAGTTACAAAGATTCATTTATGAATTAAAGTAAGTTTTTCGAAGTTATAACATTGGTTTTAACAAAGCAGTAGAAAACTTCAACTTTATTATATGTTAAAAAAGCCTTATGTAAACAAGAAGGTCAGTGAGAAAAATGTTATTTTTCTTGTGTTATATATAATTGACTTATTATTTATAGGAATTAACGTACCATTGTTGCAAAAGACTAAGGTTTGGTTATCCGAACAGTTTCACATGAAAGATATGGAAGAAACGACCTGTATTTTGAGAATAAATATCTATAGAGACAGATCAATAAGGCTTCTTGGACTTTTATAGTCGATGTACATAGATAAAATAATGAAAGTTATTGAATGAAAATTTTCAAATATGAATATCTACCGATAGATACTGGAACTTTTCTCTATAAAGGATTGTCCAAAAAAAGAGAGCACATGCGTAAGATATTATATGCTAGCGTAGTAGGTGTCATTGTGTACACTATGACATGATGTAGCCTTTGCGTTAAATGTAGCACATTTGTACCAAGTGGATCCTGGTGGTATGAAAACAGTTATTTAGTACACTAGAATACCAAATTATCATCTATTGATATTCTAATTTAGAGTTAGAAAAGTTCATCGATTCAAGTATTTCATCGAATAATAATGATAAAAATCCTATGTCATGATATGCATTTTTCTTAAAGGTAGAGCAATGAGTTATAAAAGTTCCAAACAAGATATTATAGTTGACTCGGCAAATGAAGCAACATATATAGCTCCATGCAAAATAGCTAAAGAAACGATATGGATGAAAAATTTTATAACATAACTTGGTGTGGTATCTTGATTAAGGAATCGGTTCTTTTTTTTTTATGTGATAATAGAAGAAGAACATTTTAGGTAAATGAACCAGTATCCTACCAAAGATCTGAAAATGTTTTGTTGAGTATCATTTTATTTGAGAGATTCAAATTCATAAAGTAGATAGAAAAAATAAAACTAAATATTGGATTGAGAAACATGATATATTATAATTAGTTCTACTAAAATATTGAAACTGTTAGAACTAGAAAGTGACCATGTAATGTTTCAACATTTTCTAATGAATGGTATATATACATATACATATGTGATATGCTATAGTCCATGATTAATATTATAAACTTGTCATCATGGTAAAAAAGGGTCAAGTTTTGGAAATATTACTCAAAATATGTTTTTAATCGTAGGATAACTAATTGGATGTTAGTAATCTGGATAGATTAATATGTATTCGGTTGTTTATATTCGATAGAAAGTAGGAGAGTTCTTTTTTTTGTAAATCACATATATGGTGACACATATGGAATATGATCACTGAACAAACCTAGGAATGAGAATTCCTAATGGTTATGTCAATAAAAGTTTTGAGAAGGATCTCGTGTTAGAGTTTTCTTAGACCTGAGGCCAATAAAGTGATATACAAGTGTATTATTGATGTTTTATTGCAGACACATATTACTTTAGATTGTTTGTTTAAAGGATATTGAGAATGATCATTTATCTATATTTGATTCCAAACCATACCCTAGGATTATCGGAAGTTGGAAAATGAAAGAAAATACTACATTATCCTTATCCTGTTTAAAAGAGTAAATATGTTATTTCACACTATTTGGTCATTGGGAAATGTTGTTAGAAACTAATCTCGATTAATAATTTTTTTGGACTAATTGACTATTAACTCAGTACTGAATCCATGATGTCTTACGCGAGTTTCAACATGCTTTATTGATTGTTTAACATTTTATGTGGGATTCGATGATATTTTTTTTCAATAGAATCAAAAATATAATTGATATAGTAATCAATCAATTGAGAATGAATACTTTTAGGAATCACAAATTTGAGATATGCATGTCGATTATTTATGGGATACACATATTATTATAATTATAAATAGCTTGAACAAGTGGAAGATTTTTTAAAAGTTTAATATCTCAAGTGTAATTATCATATAATTATGAATAATTTTGTAATCAAACAAAATGTTAATTATAAAATATTATCATTTAATCATAATACACATAATCATGAACACACTAATCTCTGCAGAAAAGATCTATAGAAAAACCAGAAAAAATATATTAAAAACCAAGATTTTTTTGTTCTAATATGCAACATAGATTAGGCTCGGTGTGGACGATAATGTAATATTCATATGATGAAAACTATCATTTCAATATCCGAGTTCTTATTAAAGTCAGTGGTTTAAAACTATAAATTGTTTGTTTAAAAAAATATCGAACTTCCATTAAAATAGAATAGATTTCAATATAAATTGTAAAAAATATAGTTTTGTTGCGCGTTTAAAAATCTATATATGTATATATATATATATATATGAAAAAAACACATTTAAGTTAAATTAACGAATGTATAAGATAAAATATATATTGTATTTCGAGTGGAGTTTTAATTTGAAAAATGTATTTACTGAATCAAAATTCAATACCGAAAAACTCGTAATAAACTATAAATTTTCTCCCGAAATATATAAAACAAGGGAAATAGACAAATTTCTTGAATTGTTGTTTTGAGTGTTTTCCACCACAATATAAAAGCACGCCTTTAAAGCTGAAAGCCAAATCACAACGGACCTCAACACACGTGCTCTTCTCTCATTCTTTTGTTCTTCTTTTTTCTTAATTAATTTCTATATCTTCTTCATATTTAATTCAATATAATATTTTTCATTTGCCACTAAATCATTATCAATGTTGTAAAAAAACCAATATCATTTTTTACCTCTTAATAATTGTTTTAATGTTCTCGAAAATTATTTATAATTATCATCATGTGTCCGGTACGTATTTCTACAACTGTTTCTTTATTGTAAACAATAAGGAATTTAAATTAATAATATGTATATATATATATTGTTATTTAGATTATGTTCACAAGATTACTAGTGTAATTTAATCTTTTTACGAAGTTAAACCATCATTCATAATTTTTATATATAATAAAACATCTAGTAATATACAAATTCATATTCTATCATATATGATATCAAAAGATATAGATTAATGTCCATCTAATTTTTTTTTCATAATATGAAACGTTTTCTTTTTCAAATGAAATCCACTCTCAACTCTAACAATTTCCTCTTTTCACGTCACCCTGATGCTTCTTTTCTTGTCTTCCTGCTGGCATCGATCACATGGCTATTGCCAACAACACTCCCTCCGGCTCCGATGTCACAAATAATTGCAATACTCAAGAACCACAATGAGTTATTCTCTCCATCAATATGTCTAATATCGTCAAAATCACTATAAAAACTATCACACGTGATGGATTCAAGTCTTCGCGCTCCTTAAAGATCATCAATTCCATTGCTTCCTTGATAAGGATGTAGTTGTCCTAATCCTCATCTCACTTTTGAACGGATAAAGATCCCCAAACCAATTTTTGCACCATTGAAACAACAAATTCGGCTTCTTTTTAGCGTTATTTTCGGCGCCGTATCATAACCTCTTCAACCCATGGTGGCTAGGTCGACCTTCGTTCGTGATGCATGTGCATTACAAACCAATACCTATAACAAGGCTTCCTGTGACCAAATATGTCAAATCCGTGACCAAATTAAACATGCATCCAAGGGAACCCAATCCACGGATGAGCATGTCCGATCTATTGTGTCGAAGTCATATGAACTTTCCCTCCTCAACAAGCCTCTATCATAAAGGTCTTCTCGATCATTTCCTTGACGACATTCTCTGTAACTTTAAACCGATTGTTGATGCTATCGATGCTTGAAACACATCGATATTCATTGATGAACGTCTTAAGGAGCTCCTCAACCACAAATCAAAGCTCCAAACACTCCTCCCTAAATACATTCACTCCCAGAAATGATTATGCACATAAACGCATGAACACGTTCCAATTATCCAAACTCCTCGGAACCACACGATGAATATCAAATCAGAGCTTCTCAATTATATCCTTGATGGCCTCCCTGATGACTTAAAACTAATTTTTGATGTCGTCCACTCTCGAGACACGCAATATAACTTCATGAAGCTCCTTAACCACAAAATAAAATTTCAAATGTTTTCCCCATATACCTTCTGTCTCGGATATGACTATGCATACAAATGCATAACCACATTCCATCTATCAGAACTCTCTTTCAGAACCATGTTGCGAACTTCACACCGGAGCTTCCCGGTCTTTTCATGATGGCAACAATCTATATCAAGTCGGTGAAGAAGTTGTTGTGTGAAATGGATCCAACTTCAATATAATACATATGAATTCTTCATTATTACCTGTTACTATTGCTTTTGTGACCTGGTAATGTTTTTAATTTTCCTTCCATATATAAAAAAAATAATCTCGATTAAGCAATTGTACAAATATAATAAATTTTCGGTCAAAATTTTATCTTTTAAAATTAAAAATTTGCTTGGGAACACTACTCATGAAAAGAAAAATTAAGGATGGGTTATATGTGTGGCCGAAACTTCCAAACAATATGTCTCCAATGTCTTTTCCACTAGCTCTTTCTGCAATAGTAAATACTCTAACACGATTGGTGTCTTATTTTCTCTCTTGTTGTCTTCGTCTACCTCTTTTGTGGTAATACATGTTCTAGCAATAAAAGTCTTAAACATTATTTTTTGAATCAATGATCCAATTGGCTGCCTATTAGATTATGCTTTGTCTCATTTTTGGACCTTTATAGCTTTGTCTTTTGAAGATTTCATACACTATGTCATCTTTCAGGACCATTACGCCCGATGAATATGGTTATCCCCTATCAAACACAAATCTATGTTTTTACCACATTTAAACACTTTAAATTCCTAGTTAAAAAAAGATTCCAAACCCAAATCACCCACATGTATACCAATAATGGAAGCGAATATATTGATCTCTGATTGTTTCTTACCTATCAAGGAATCACTCACTTTATTACCCCGGACCTCACGCCTCTGTATGTGTTTTTAGGTCATATGCCTTTGAAACCATGATTTATCTCATTAATCGCATTCACTCACTTTTTCTCTCACGTTCATCTCTATTATATGTTTTTTTTATCATTTTCCACCAAACTACACAAAAATTTGTGTCTTCAGTTTTCTTTGTTATCCTTGACTACGACCTTACTCACATCACAAACTTGCACCTCGATCCGCTTGTTTTGTTTTCTTTGGTACTCTGATACCCAAAGTGTATACATTTGTCCTGACCCAACCATGTCTTGAATTCTGTACTGAGGTAAGTTACCTTTCACGAGTCATACTTCCCGTATCCCACTCTTATTTTCTAATCTTCTAAGTTCTTTCACAACAAAAAATAGGCTATTTCGAACGGAAATATCCGTTAGAAATCGCCAAAAAGCCGTTGCAATAGCCGATTCCCAACGAACACCAATGGATCCGAGACCGTTCGAAATCGCTCGTTACAAATTGAGATCCGTTGCAAAATTGTAACAGATGAACAACTGATAACGCCGTTGGCAAATTATAACGGATGCCTGTTAAAAGAAATATGACGGATGTTCGTTATAAATTTTCAACAGATGGCCGTTACAATTTTGTAACGGATATCCGTTGTCCTCTGTTGGATAAAAAATGAGCGGGAATTGAAATTTTGCAACGTGCATCCATTGCAAAGTTACAGGAAATGGCAACGAACATCCGTTACAAATTGACGGGAAATGGCAACGGACATCTGTTACCATTTGGCGGGAAATTTGTTTCCAACGGATGCCCCTTAGAATTTGCAACGGGCATCCGTTGGAATATTGTAAAAAACATAATTTGTTTTACAAAAATAAAATTTTAAATTAATATAATAAAAGTTTTTACAAAAAAAATATCTAATTCTATTACATTTCATTTAAATCGATGGGGCCGATATCATTGCCGTGGTCACCAGCACCTCTAGAAGGCGTTGCATCCGAATTGATACCCGGTTCTTGACGCGGCGTTGATTCCTTCGCCCGGTCAGATAACAACTCTATGACGCTCTCCATGTGCTGCATTTGTGATCGCGTGTCCTGAAGTTGGGCTCGAGTGTCTCGAAGTTTTTCTTTGAGATCCTCGATACGACGTTGTTATGTGTAGCTCTCTTGGACCATGAGAGGTACCGTCGTGTCTTCCTCGATGATATCCTATTGAAGTGCCCCGAGACCGTATAGATGCCCCTTATACGGTCTAACCGACAACCAAACAAACAAAATTGGAGTTAAATTTTTACAAAATATTTTATTACTAATCGAAAGATAAATAATAAATGTTTACCTCCAAATAAATTTGGTCCTTTTGTAAAGGATTGAGCTCATCGGGAGTTGAACCGCAAGCTTGTTATTATTGTGTGATCTTATCCGTCATAGCTTTTACGGTTCTTTCCGCTCGATGGTCGATGAGTTCGGGTTCGTCGCTCTCTTCCCCGACGATTGGCTTCTTCTTGGCGTCGGTTTCTACTATCAGCTCGAGAAGACTCGGCTCTCTTCCTATTCGTTGCATCTGTTATATAAAATATTATTATATAAATATTGTAAAAAACTAAAACTTTAAATAATAAGAAATTTACCAATTCTTGCTTCCTCTTCGAGAATGATTTGATCCCGAAGTATGGGAATACGGACCATTCCCGGGAACCTTCTCGTCGTATCGATATTTTTTGGCCTTCTCGCTTTTGGCCTTGAATTCTTCATACTCCTAATATTGAATAAGTTGATTGAAGACCTCATCCATTGCCCATGTTGGTTTGCGATTCTTGGTGTAGTAGTTACGCTTGGCGTTGTTCATCATCATGTGCATGTGAGCCTACATGTCGCGTATCCAAGCCATGTAGATGCACGACGTATCCTTCTTCCGCCATCTATATACGCGCTGCAAAATAAATTACAATTAGTTAGTTTAGAACATATATAAATAATCATTTTAAATACAAATTTTATTTCAAAAACACTTACGATGAAGGTACACCACCATCGGCGGCGTATGACTTCTGGCGTAACTTGTCACGAATAATAGAGTTGGTCCTGTAAGGACCCTTGGATGGTGTTGTTGTTCGTATATTTTAGAATATCATCCACGTCAAACTTTCACATTAAAATGAAATATTTAGATAAAATTTATAAATTAAAACGATATAAATGCAAATAATAGTAAGTTTTAGAATAGTGTCCCGAGAGGACGATCGAGATCGATAATTTGAAGGATGGGACGCCTGTCGAAATTATCGATTAAGGAGTCGGTATACACCATATCGTCCTCTTCACAAAATATCGGAGGTACCGATATTCGAAGCTATGAATCGTCTAGCCCTCATTTATGTGTTTAGTGTTTGTAAGTGTGATTGTTGTGTGTGAGAGGATTTGAAGTTTTGGATTTGTGTTGAAAATGAAACTGTTCAACAGTTTATAAGCAAGAAATTTCCAACGGGGATCCGTTGCAAATTCTAACGGATGCCCTTTGGAAAAGCCGTAACTCAACGGAGGCAATTAAGTGACATGACATTCTGTTTCAACGTACATCCATTAGAATTTCCAACGGATGCCCGTTGGAAATGCGTGTTCCCGAGGGAACGGACGGAAAAACGACGGCTTGTCTCCCTTTGCAATGCACATCCGTTACAATTTCCAACAGATTCCCATTGGAAAGTATCGTAGACTAGGTAGTCATGATGACACTTGCAACGAGCATCCGTTGGAAATTGTAACGGATGCCCGTTACAAAATTTCTAACGGTCATCTGGTAGTAAATTGTAACAGATGCCCGTTAGCATTTGCAATGGATGCCCGTTGAAAAGATTTAACGGTCATCCGTTAACCTCTTCTAACGGATGTCCATTAGAAAAATTGCAACGGGCATTCGTTACAAATTCCCAACGGATACCCGTTACAATCGTGGAAAACTTAGAAATTTTTCTAAGTGTCGAAGGGGATTTTCTGTTCCAACAGGCATCCATTAACATTTTTAACAGATGCCCAATTGTATTAGATCATATGAAGTTCTAAAAACATTGTACATCATTTTATATTATTCGATTGTATTTACATTTCAATTGATCGATTAGAGATTTTTCGATTGTAATTACACATCATCTACATTACACATCATTGTAATTACATTTCTTCTTTAGTAGATTCATCGATTGGCGAGTCTTCTTTCGATTGTTCATTGAATTCATCACTGTTTTCATCTTCAGCATCTTCTGGTTCAACGTCTTCATAATCGCGTATGAATCCTCTGTCTATGTCAGTTCTTACGAGAAACTCCTCGCGATTTTCTGTATCAATTAAACGGATCGGTTGCGGATGATCCGGTTGCAATGGATCTTCTTTTTCATCTGAGCTTATAATTCCTCGTGGCTTGATCTTTACTACGACTCACCACTCCTCTCTTCGACGTTTCAATATTGTTGGATATTGCACATAACATACTTGATCTGCTTGATCTATTGTGATGAATGGATCATACTTACCATATTTTCGTACCGGATTGATGTCAATTCCTCCCCATCGGTTTTTCCGTATCCAATGTCCTACTGTTGGGTCGAACCACTGACATTGAAAAGACATTATCTTCAACTCAACGAGACCGAGATATTCCACTTGTAGAATTTGGTGCAAAATATCGTGGAATTTATCACCCTTTATTTCACTATTAACGCCATAGTTGTAATGTGCTTCTATATTTTCTGTGTTCGTATGTGTGGAACGTGTAGCCGCGAGTAAACAAAATTGGTTAACACATGACATTTCGTGCAGAACCAATAGCCAAATCTTCTAACCACATTGGAAGTCTTTCATCAGAATATTTCACTTCTATAACATACAAACGAATGAATACTTTATAATAAATGCAATTAATTTTAATAGTCGTGTACACGAGTACTTTTTCTAATGATCATCATACTTCAGAGATATTGTTTTTCTTTAATTCCAAGTCATCATTTTCTAAATTTCTTGAGCATATATCTCTGAAAAATATGTTGATTCCGCATAGCACATCGTGCACATTCCGTGGTAAGAGCTCTACAAATGCAATTTGAATGAGTTGCTGCATAAAAACGTGACAATCGGGACTTTCAACCCGATCAGCCTCGAACTAACAACATCCCCACACTGAGCAGTGTTCGATGCATATCCATCTGGAAACTTAACATCTTCTTTTGACCATTTTAATAATGTTGTTTTCGCCGGACCAGACAATCTGAATAGTGGGACAGGTGACCTTTCATCTCTTATTTCCAACTCAAGTCATATTGTCTTTGAACCTTTTTTTGATTATATATTATCCTTAGTTTTATCCGCCACATTCAGAAAAATATTGATAATGTTATCAAATTTTTTTTTTCAAAATATGCATAACATCTAAATTATGATGTAATATCAATGATTTCCAATATGGTAGTTCCCAAAAGATACTACGTTTATACCAGTTATGCCATTCACCTTGGCCTTTAGGTTTACGATGCCCACGATCTCCATCTCATTCTACCGATTCTTGTAAATCACCCATTGTGTTCAATCTTTTGTAAAGGATTTGTGTTCCGGTTTGCATGCACGGTGCTTCTCTTTTTTGTACCACGTTCTTTTGAAAATATTTTTTTTCTTTCCGGAAAGCATGTCCACGAGGAAGAAATCTTCTATGACAATCAAACCGACATGGTTTATTACCATGTACTAGTTGAAATGAATCTTTATCCTCCATACAATATGGACATGCTAATCTCCGTGCGTGCTCCATCCAAATAACATTCCATAGACAGGAAAGTCGCTAAATTTCCACAACAATACCGCTTTCAATGTAAACTTTTTCTTCGTACTCACGTCGTAAGCAAGAATTCTTTCGTTCCAAAAATTTCTTAATTCATGAATTAAGGGCCGCAAAAAGACATCAAAACTTTTCTTCAGATGTTCTGGTCCTGGAATCAACAACTTCAGAAACATCACCTCTCTTTTCAAACACATATCGGGAGGCAAATTATACGGAGAAAAAATCAACGGCCACAGAGAATATTGACTTCTAGATTATCCATATGGACTAAAACCATCGGTGCACAGACAAAGATAAACATTTCTCATTTCATACGCGAACTCGGGAAATGTTTCATTGAAATCTTTCCAAGCCTTACCATCCGATGGATGTTGCATTATACATTCTCCCGTCGAGTGTTCAGCGTATCATCTCATTGCCGCAGCGGGTTTTTTCGATTCAAATAACCTTCTCAACCTGTTTGCTACATGCATATAGAACATTTTCTTGTATGGTACACATTTACGTGAAGATGATTTTTTTGTCAAAATCTGCTTGCCCCGCAAAAATTGCGTGCAAACAAGTCTTTATCATTTCTCCAAAACAATATGAAACTATTTCTACAAACATCAATTTTCTCATGTGGCATTCCCAAATCTTTTAACACATTCTTTGTTTCTAGTATGTCTCGGGAGCTTGATTATTTTCCGGTAAATATTCACGCATGGTTTTGCAAAATGAATCCATGCAATTTTTAGCAACATTGTAGTTTGTTTTTATACTAATCAATCTTGATGATAATGATAAACATGACTGACCTTCACGACAACCTTCATATATAGACTGTTTCACCGAATCCAATAGGTTGAAGAATCGGTGTGCATTGATGTTCGACATCTCTTCACGCGTTTGTTCACGAACAACTCTAGGAAAAACATCTGACACCATTTTCACATATGAATTGGTTATTGATGCTTCATAAATAACTTCTTCATTTCTTTCTACTTGTGCTTCTTGCACACTATCTCTAATGCCGCAATTTTCACCGTGGAAAAACCATATTTCGTAATTCTCAACGAAACCCACCTTGTAAAGATGTTTGCAAACAATTTTGACTTCGATACTTCATGTTTTTGCATCTTTTGCATGGACATAACATTGTCCCGTGTTCTTGACACAAAGGTTGCATCGATGCAAAACTCATGAATTGCTCCAATTTGTGTAAGAATTCTTGAGTTATCTCTTCGGTTATAGGATCTTTTCTTCTATACATTCATTCTCTCGATCTATATATATATCTCGATTTGAAGAAGATGATATTTTGTTGAAAATATATATGTTGTTGATGGTTTGATGCTAAAACTTGATAGTTATCATTAAATAGTTTAATTTGCAACGGACATCCGTTAGAAACCTTATCGGATGAGCGTTGCAAGTTCGCGTGAATTAATTCCACCGGCAATCCTCGAAATTAATAATTGCAACGGGCATCCGTTAAAGTTTCTAACGGACATCCGTTACAAATTGCAATGGATGTCCGTTGGCCTTTTTTATGGATTTCTAACGGGGTTCCAATGGACGTAGGCAACATAAGCTATCTGTTGAACGCCTGTTAAACTTTGCGACGGATTGCAACAGACGGGAGCAACGGAATCTATCCGTTAACCGTCCGTTGAACTTTTCGACGGATTGCAACAGATGACGGCCTGTTGGAATTTCTTGTGTATATGTTGCAATCCGTTGGCAAAGGTCATCAACGGACGGATCCAATTGCCTCGTCCGTTGCAATTGCCGTGTTTTTTTTTTTGTAGTGTTTGATCTTGAGAAATCCTCACCAAACCATGTGTCATCTAGTCGTAACTTATCTTGTCTCCAACCATTCGTGCTACAACTCATTCACCCTAGTTCCTCGCCCCTAAATGTCAATGCTTCACCCAAACATGTCGAGACTACACAACTGAAGCCACCGAGTTTTTCTCTTTACATGAGATTTGGGAACCAAAGGTTTCAAATCCAGCAAGACAAAATGATCACCCCACATTCATGCGATTGAAGAAAAAAAATATCAAGTCATCCAAAACTTTTACTTATCATACCACAACGTCCTCTTCCTCTTAAGAGCCAACAAACACAACACAAGCTCTCAAAGAACCAAATTGGAGACAAGCTCATGTAAGAAATTCAACACACTAGTGAAGAATGACATCTATGATTGGGTATCGACTACACAAACATTGAATATAGGTTGATGCAAGTGGATTTTTTGTATCACATATAATCTCAATGGGTCGATCAATCGCTACAAATCAAGATTTATTTCCAAGGATTTTCATCAGCATCTAGGTATTAATTTTCAGAGCACCTGAAGTCGTGTAGTCAAACCTACTACATTTCATACTGTAATCAGTTATGTAGTCTTAAAAGGTTGGATTATTCGATAATTGGATATTAACAATGCATTTCTTCAACGACGTCTTACGTATGAAGTTTACACGACACAAACAATGTAATTTATTGTTTAGGTTCAATCTACTCATGTTTTTTTGTCTCTATAAGGATATTTAGGGTCTCAAGCAAGCTTAATGCGCATGGTATTCGGAGTTACGAAATCATTTAGTTTCTTTGGGTTTCCACAATTCTTTGGCTGATGTGTTTCTTATTGTTTTCCACAACTCTAAGTTTATGATATACGTTTTTGTATATTCCGATAATTTTCTTGACAAAACAACTCTACTTCCACAATACAAGCGGTCATTAACACATTAAGGGAAAAGTTTTCCATTAAGGATTCTGGTGAACTATCCTATTTTTGGGCATTGAAGCCACATGTTCCTCCATGGGGATTCATTTATCTCAGAAGATATACATCACTGATATTGTTTAACGCGAGGAATTGCAAGACACCAAATTCACTCCTACTTTTATGCCATCCTCCACTCACTTTCTATCCGTGATGGGACACAACTACTAGATGAGACGAAATATCGAGTTTTAGTTGGCAGTCGCCAGTACTTAACTCTCATTTGTTTTAACTAGATGCGAAGAAATATCGAGTTTTAGTTGGCAGTCGCCAGTACTTGACTCTCATTTGCTTTAACATTTTCTTTTTGGTTAGCATGTTGTCTTAATACATGCATGCACCGAAAATGAACATTATAAATCCATCAAATGGATTCTTCAAAACCTAAGCAAAACTCGTAATATCTGGTTCAGTTATAAATCCAACAATTAATATAAACATTACATAGATTGGATGATGCAAATTGGACTGGTAATCAAGATGGTTAGACATTCACTGCTGCATATGTTATGATATTATATCAAACCCCCTACATGTTGCATCAACAATAGCATTTGCCTCTGTTATAGAAAAAGTTCATTGGATCTCCTCAATTCATACTAAGTTTAACATTCCACTACCATATCTCTAGTGTTTTATTGTGATAATGTTGGGGCACCTTCCTCCGTGCCACCTTGTTTTTCAAGCACGTATGAAACACTTCACGTTGAATAATGCATGTCTTCCATTCATGCATGTCTGTTCCACATATCAATATCTACGCAAAGCCTTTACCACGCTCTATGTTTGATAACTTTTGTATCAAGATTGGAGTCTCCAAACGTACTCCATCTTGTGGGGCATGTAACCATTAAGGGTATTAGTGTAATTCAAATTTGTGATCATATTAAACTCTACTTCATAATCTTGCATATATATGTATAACAAAACACCTAATAATAACAACTACATTCAACAAACACAAGAGGGTTATGTCTGAATCACTTATGTTCAATCTAGGAATCCATTAGCTGATCTCCCCCGAATCCTTTACCACGTTCTATGTTTAATAACTTGTGAATCAATATTAGAGTCATTAAGGGTACTCCATCTTGTTGGGACATGTAAGTATTAAGAATATTAGTATAAATTCATCCTATAATTAAGTAAAACTATGTTTGATAATCTTATATATATATATATAAAGACATCTAATAATACAATATTTCCTTCTATCATATACATTGTATTATTATAACATAAGACATATATAATGCATTTAGTTACATTATTTGTTTCTATGTGAAAAATATTAGATTGTGGTAAGAAACTAAAGCAGGATGTACTTTTTCGGTAATTTTTGGGTTTACTTCAATTATAAGGATAATCAATGTTTTAGTTGAAATAAATTTACTTGACACGGTCGGTGGTAAATATCTTGCAGAATATCATAAAATAAAAGAGAAATGATTAAAATATTATAAGATAATAATTATTATGTGAACGTCTTTTGAGTTTCTCCAACTTTTCAAATTCTCTATTTACTCTCCCACTTTATTACTCTTTAATTCTATGAATTATGACTACCTTATCTCTTCATCTATTTTTTGTCTCTTCATCTACCTTGTAAGCCTATAAATAGAGGCAACTCCATTTGTGATGTACACTTGAGAAATCTTCTTGAATAAAGAATTATTTTCTTCTACCTCTTGCTCTCTCATCTTACATAGTGTTCAATTTTATTTTGCAACACGTTATCAGCACGAAGGCTCTGTCTTCAATCTTTGAGGTTTTTTCTCTCTAATCATTACAATTATATTCTCTTTTGTTATTATAGTTATTCTCTAATAGTAAGATCGGTATAACTAAGTATGCTCTACACTCGCCATTTATATGGATCTTGTGTATTAGAAAAGTTATAGTTTAATATAACATTTCACGTTGTTTTATCCATATTTTTTCTTTAATTCATATAGTTCATCATGTCAAACCTTGTCAAACTCGAGTTTGAGGCTCTTGACATTACCGGCAAAAATTATATGTAGTGGGTGTTGGATGCGGAGATCCACTTGGATGGAAAAGGTCTTAAAGAAACAATTGGTATTTTGAATCAATCATCGAATCAAGATATGATGGAAACACATTATCCATGTTTTATGCATCTAATGTGCTCTTGCATCAACAATACCGTGAAAATATGGGGATCTAATCTCTTGTCTTCTTTTTGCTGAGAAAAATAATGAATTATTGATGAAAAATCATGAATCTCGTCCCACTGGTTCTGCTCTATTCCCTGAAACGAATGTCGTAGCATTTAACAATTATCGTGGAGGTGGACATAGATGAGGAAAAGGTAGAGGTAAGAGTAAGAAAGAAAGTATTTGCCACCGATGTGGGATGCATGGACATTTGGACGCGTACTTGTCATACTCCTAAGCATTTTGTAAACATCTACCAAGAGTCATTAAAGAATGGAGGAAATGATGTTGAAGCTAATTTCGTTGTCAATGACTCCAACAAGCTTATTGAAGGATTGGATGTTTTGTTGTCAATGACTCCAACAAGCTTTTTGAAGGATTGGATGACTGCAACGGGTTTATGGAAGGGATAGATGATCTGATGTCCCTTGACGTTGTCGATTTCTTTATCCATCCTGAAGATGGAAATGATCAGAAGTGATAAAGAAGTTTTTCATTTTCTATTTCAATATTATAAGTTATGTGTTTTTTTTTATGTTTTTCTAGTTATGTTGAACTTTTAATCCTCTTTATTTTAATAAAATTTATGCAATGTAATGTTTCTTTAATCTAATGTCTATTTATTTGTATTTGTTTTCATTTATATATATTATGAATATGAATCAAATGAAGATCCAAGATAAGGATTTATGTCTCGCGGATAGTGCTACTACACACACTATTCTTAAAGAAAATAAATATTTTTCAAATTTAAGAAATGATCAAGCACATGTCAATACCATATCGAGATGTGTAAAAATTGTTGAAAGCTCCAGAAGAGAAATTTTTAAGATGAGTAAAGTCTTCAAGAAATTTGTTAAGTTTTCATTGACAATGCCTTATATTCATTGACAATACCTTATATTCAGCAAAGTCTTCAAGAAATTTGTTAAGTTTCAAGGATATTCGTATGAATGAATATCACATTGAAATTATGAATGAAAAATGCATTAAATACCTTTGTATTACCTCAACTATGATGAGTAAGAGGTGTGTGTTAGAAAGTTGCTTGCTTTCTCATATGGTTTATATTACACATCTATTGAGATAATTGAAGCATATAATAAAGTAAACTCGAGGTTTACAAAAAATTTTAAAGTTTTGCATGACCGGTTAGGTCATCTCGGTTCAACGACGATGCGAAAAATTATTGAGAATTCATGTGGTCACTTGTTGAAAAACCATAAGATTTTTCAAACTCATGAATCTTATTGTGTTGCATGTTCAAAAGGGAAACTGATAATAAGACCCTCACCAGTTAAAATAAAGAATGAATCATTATCATTTCTTGAACGAATACATGGTGATATTTGTGGCCCGATGCATCCACCGTGTGGTCCATTAAGATATTTCATGGTAATAATTGATGCATCAACTAGATGGTCACATGTGTGTTTATTATCATCTCGTAATTTAACTTCTGCGAGATCACTTGCACAAACAATAAAATTACGGGCACATTTCCCTAATTATCTAATAAAAACAATTCGTGTGGATAATGATGGTGAATTTATATCATAATCTTTTGTGACTTATTGTATGTCCATTGTGATAAAGGTAGAAGATCCTATACCATATGTTCATACTCAGAACGGTCTTGCAGAATCTTTTATAAAACGAATCCAATGGATTGCAAGGCCATTAGTTATGAAATCTAATCTTCCCGTTTGGGCATGGGGACATGCAGTTTTGCATGCAGCGCAAGTAATACGCATCCGACCAACTAGTTATAATGAACATTCCCTCTTACAATTGGTTGATGGCTATGAGCCAAATATTTCCCATTTGCGTATTTTTGGATGTGCAGTATATATCCCAATTAATCCACCACAACGAACAAAAATGAGACCTCAAAGGAGGATATGAATCTATGTTGGGTATGAATCTCCTTCAATAATTAAATATATTGAACCAACGACAGGAGACATATTTACTGCAAGATTTGCAGATTATCATTTTGATGAATCATTATTCCCAACATTAGGGGGAGAAAACAAACAGTTGGAAAAGGAAATATGGTGAATGTATTATCATTAAAAGGTTTAGATCCTCGAACAAAAGAAAGTGAACTAGAAGTTCAAAAGATAATACATTTACAAGGTATAGCAAATCAATTGCCAGACGCATTTGCTAACCATGATGGAGTTATAAAATCTCATATTCTAGCTATAAATGCTCCGATAAGAATTGAAATCCCAGAAGAAAAAACAAAACTTGCTAGTGAGTCTAAGAAATGCTTGAAACGTGGTAGACCACTTGGTTCCAAAGATAAACATCCTCGAAAAAAAAATTGCAAATTGTCATGATGGTCAAAACAAGGATGTCTCTCCTAAAGAGACCGTAGATATAATTAATGATGAAGAGAAACATGTACCTAATGAGAATGAAGAGATCTCGATTAATTATATCAATACGGGAAAATTTTGGAACC
>CM071861.1:2325218-2341466 GCA_036759665.1 Gynandropsis gynandra | reverse complement strand
TATGTCATTTTTGTAGATCACTTTACACGTTATTCTTGGTTGTATCCACTCAAAACCAAATCTCAAGTTCGTGACACATTCATTCAATTCAAAACACTTGTTGAAAACAAATTTGACAAACGCATTGCAACCCTCTATTCGGATAACAGAGGTGAATTCATTGCCTTACGTTCTTTTCTATCCTCTCATGGCATTTCTCATTTCACATCTCCACCGCATACTCCCGAACACAATGGTATATCGGAAAGACGACATAGGCATGTTGTAGAAACCGGTCTATCCCTTCTCACGCATTCCTCCATGCCCTTAACCTATTGGTCGTATGCATTTTGTACGGCGGCTTATCTTATTAACCGCCTCCCGACCCCGACCCTAGGTATGTCTTCCCCTTACGGGTGTCTCTTCCAACAATCACCAAACTATACTAAACTTCGTGTCTTTTGATGTCTATGTTACCCTTGGTTACGTCCCTATACAGCGAACAAATTAGAACCCAAGTCCGATCCATGTGTCTTCCTTGGGTACTCATCCACTCAAAGTGCATACGTTTGTCTAGATCCGCTTAGATCGCGCATATTTATCTCCCGTCATGTCCACTTCATTGAGTCTATCTATCCCTTTGCCGAGCCTACCAAATTTTTCCCACAAACCAAAAAGCCACCTACGGTAGCCACCTCCTCCAATAGCGTCATTCCTACACCATCCTTCACGCCACCACTCATTGCTCCGTTACCGGTTCAACCCCTAAGCTCGAATTCTTCACCTCTGCAATCCTCGAATATTGGCTCTCGGCCTTCGGATCCTCCTCATGTTGAGCCCTCAACGTCGTCACAGTCTCCTGACCTTATTATCTTGGACGTGCCACCGCAACGTCCTCGCACAAATTCGCATCCGATGGTTACTCGCTCAAAGAGTAACCGATCTGCTCTTGTAGCTCAGGTGGAAAGTGAACCGGCTAATATCACTCAAGCCTTGAAAGATCCTCGATGGCGTGATGCAATGGATTCTGAGTTACAAGCCTTACATCGCAACCAAACGTGGCAGCTTGTTCCCGCAGCACAAGCAAAGAATATTGTTGGTTGTAGATGGGTGTTTCGAATCAAACGCAAGCAAGACGGATCCGTGGAACGATTCAAAGCTCGACTTGTTACAAAGGGGTTTCACCAAAGACCGGGCATTGGTTATCATGAGACCTTCAGCCCGGTTGTCAAACCAACAACCATCCGTGTTATCTTGAGCATTGCGGTCTCCCGTGGATGGTCTCTACGACAACTTGATGTCAATAACGCCTTTCTTCAAGACAGTCTCATGGAGGAGGTATACATGTCTCAACCCCCGGGTTTCATTGATCCCACTCATCCTACTCATGTGTGCAGACTTCAGCGAGCAATCTATGGTCTCAAGCAAGCTCCTCGAGCTTGGTATTCGGAACTTCGCACATTTCTTCTTGCTCGCGCTTTAGCAACGTTTATGTCGATGATATCGTTGTTACAGGCAATTGCTCATCGAAAGTCCAGCAATTCATTGATGCCCTAGCCGCCCTCTTCTCCATCAAGGACTTGGGTGACTTATCATACTTTCTCGGGGTAGAAGCAACGCGAACTTCTCATGGCCTACATTTGACGCAACGGAAGTACATTCAAGATCTTCTCAACCGTTGTCTCATGCATGAAGCAAAGCCGGTTCCTACGCCCATGCCGTCCTCATCTCGTATGACACTTGACATGGAGACTTCCCTCTCCAATCCCACGGAGTATCAGTCCATTGTTGGCGGACTACAGTATCTATCTCTCACACGACCGGACGTTAGCTTCGTTGTCAACAAGTTGTCCCAATTCATGCATGCTCCCACGAATGTTCATTGGCAAGCCGTCAAGAGAGTCCTACGTTATCTTGCTGGCACGAAGGATCGAGGTATCTTCTTATCCACCAAGAACACCCTCTCCTTACATGCCTTTACCGATGCAGATTGGGCTGGAGACTCCCTTGATCTCAAGTCCACCGGGGCGTATCTTCTCTTCCTTGGTGCGCATCCTATTTCCTGATCGTCTAAGAAGCAAACCGGACTCTCCCGTTTGTCTACTGAGGCTGAATATCGCTCTATTGCGTCCACAGTCGCGGAAGTTCTATGGGTCGTCGCTTTACTATCTGAAGTTGGAATCAAGTCATCATCACCACCTACCATCTATTGCGACAACATTGGAGGGACATACCTCAGTGCCAAGCCCATCTTTCACTCCCGAATGAAGCACTTGGCGCTAGACTATCTCTTCGTCCGCGGCCTAGTCGAGTCGAATACTCTTCGGGTCACTCATGTACGAGCTGCGGATCAACTCGCGGACATTCTCACGAAGTCTCTCCCGAGACTTTCGTTTCAGCTCTTGTGTTCCAATATTGGACTCACCGAGGGTGCTCCATCTTGAGGGGGCGTGTAAAGGATACATGTGTAGGGGTATATAAGTTTTTTTTTTGTAATTAGGTCTAACTTTTGAACTTTTGTATATTTAGCCGTTTTGGCTCATTTGAATCAATCAATCAGATTTCAAATTATCATTATTTACCAAATCGTAAAAGTCTTTTACAAGTTGTTTTACACCATATTTATGCATGAGTGTCATCAAATCTGGTGTGACGGAAGCATCCGACTTTTCACAGCTTTCTCGCTCCACTAAAAAAAATCAGAATCAACCAATGAACAAGAAATGCCTACCGTATCTCCACAGTGATAAAATCTGGTGGGGACTTGTCTAAATACAAATCGAGGAACTAGTTTCCCTTTTAACTCTGAATATATGATTTCATACGCTTCATATCTAGATCATTCCATTGATCATTATATTGAGTCATGGCATTAGGGTACCTAATACCATTCGTAGTGAAATAAATGAAAACGACCAAGAAATAATTAGAAAAAATCATATGAAATATATTCATATGTAAATTCAAAATTATTAACTTACAACAAGATAACCAATATTCAATGGGCATATAAGGTGATAATGCAAATTTTCTATTGTAAACGATATTTTTCAATGGATTTAAATGGTTTTCAACCCGTTGATATCCTGAATTTGGCATTATGCTCGTAATTATAGATAATTAAGGGCAAAAACGTTAAATGTCCTATATTTTTAAAATTAAAATTTAACAATCAATCAAACAAATGAAAAAATAATCAAAATTGCAATAATTTTGTTGATGGAAAATGGGAGACCCACTTTTTGGAACAGATGGTTTTTTTTATGAAATCCTAAATCAACCATCATAATCATATATATATATATATATATTATTTTTCATAGTTATAATTTTTAATATTGTTATATATATATATATATATATATTCAAACGCTATGATTATGGGTGAATACAATTGTTGGTTTTATTTCGAAATCGCCGGAAATCGCTCACAAATCGTCGAAAATCGCTAAAAATCACCGAAAATCGCTAAAAATCACTCGAAATCGTTCGAAAATTGCTTAAGAGCGCTCAAAATTGTTGGAAATCGCTCTAAAATAAAAGGAAATCGCTCTCAACTCCGTTTCCTCCTCTCAAATTTGCAATAGATTTCGTTTCACTAACAAAAATGTCAAAACCGTATATGTTTTCATAACAAAATATAAAGGCACATATGTCTTTTTTCCAATTTTTTTTTTCATTAGGTTTACAAGTGTATGCGTGAAATCTTATAACATCGAGGAGGGTATATTTGATATTGTGTCGGTTTTTGTGGGGTGAAATTGGAAGACAACCCATTTGTCTAATTACCCACGAGGGCCTTTCCATTTCATGACTTCTATTTCTAGGATTAACAATTTCTGGATTCACCAATCCATTCTAATTTTATTTGTTTTTTTAGTTGGAATGAATTTGTTTCAGTTTGTTTTAGAAACATATTGACGGGTTAGTTTCTAAAACGTGTTAAGTTTTAGTTGAACCAATTTGATTTATATTTTATATTTTAAAATTTATTTGATTATTATTAAATATTATTATACATGCAATTTTTAGATTTTTTAATTAATGTTTTCATTCGTATACCATTTTGTTTTTTGTATTTTTTTTACAAATTTATGATGAATCGAAATGGATTAAAAAAATTTCTAACTCATTTAAAACCAAACTACAATTAGATCAAACCAATTAATTTGTGTTTTTCGAGTTTATATGATATATTAAAATGAATTCTTATTATTTTAAATCATTTGGAATTGAATTCGATCAAACCAACTCACTTTTACGGGCTCGATAGAGGCTTAGTTTTGCTAAGCTAATTAGAATTTAAAACAAATTAGTATTTCTCTAACAAATTTGGTTGAACCACGAAATTCAATTAGTGAAAATTAATATAATTATTTTAAATAAGATTTAATTATTTGATTATTTAAAATAGAGTATCTATAAGTTAAAAGTCAAAGTCAGACCTCTGAGTGTCTACATGTCAGTTTGAAGAGTTGACTGGTCAAATGCCTTGGTCCGGTCCGGTTCAACAGAAATAACCAACGGACGCCTGTTAACCGAAATCGGTACATAACTAACTTGTTCCCTTGATTCCGCCATGGGAAATCTGTAAAAACTTGACCATAAAGATCAACAAATACTTAACCATCGCCGGTTTCTTAATTCTTCAGTCCGTGTGATCTCGAAACCGAACGATCCTATTGATGAACGCCTTTTCCCGTCGATATCTAACAACACAAAAAGGAAGTAACTTTGTTATGATCTTTCTGTTAGAACAAAGAAAAAGAGAAGCCTGTTATGTAAATCTGTCTCGGGCTCTCAGGATCTTTCCACCACATGAAAAACTGTTCATGTTCCTAAATCTTGGCCTTATGGTTCACTAAAGTTCCACTCTTTCGATGAATGGCTTTTCATTTTGTAGGAACGAGAATGGACTTACATGATCATGGCTGAGAAGCAGAAGCATATAAAACCGATGGTGAAATGGAACGGAAACGTTTCCCAGAAATTGTTCTTGTCAAGGATCGTTCTTTCGGAAACGAGAGTTATAGTGGCGGAAATGATCAGTATGGGCCATCCCGAAGGAAGGCAATTTCCGAAGGAAAATGAAGAAGTGGCCTATAGAGATAAGGAAAAACGTGTAACTATGGTGTCGTAAATTCAATCTCCTGTCTGAAAGAGCATAAAATTCAAGGAAGAAAGAGCTGTACCTGGAAATAGCGTTGGATAAACAATGCTGAATAGATGATCCTTAGAGTCATATCTTTTCGAAAAACAGTCAAGAACACAAAGGCAAGAATATGATTGATTGATCTTATGCAAGTCTAAGGAATCGGGAAGAGAGGTAAAGGATACTCAGAGAGTTTGCCATGATTAAACCTATTGCCCCAGCGAACCTTATCAGCGTTACGCTTAATGCGATGTATATCACTGAAAATATAAGCAACATATCGTTTGAGCGCTTCAGTTGATTTTCTGACCCAACTGCATGTAGAAATGCTTCGGAGGTTCCTGATACAGAGTTAAAGACGAGAACTTTGAATTTCGTGAACAAAATAATCTACGCCATACACTCAGTGCTTCAGATTTGATGATTACTCACCGTTCATTGCCAGAACGATAACGTAGAGACAGTAGAACTGAAGGGCTGTAGAAGCTTCTCCATCGCTCCATTTATTACCGTACAACAATCTGATAAGAGAGTATGAGTAACTCGGGCCAAACGCCATAAACACGAGACCTGGAGATATTACGAATCTGATGTGAGAAGAATCCAGAAGCAAGGAAAATGGAAAAGGGTTCGAGAGCAACAGATTCCTTATTAAGAATAAGCAACAAAAGCTATCGGAAAATGTAGAAAATAAATGATGGTGCAAACATTTTCACCGTAGAATCGTAAGATACCTATCAACAGTACAAGCTTCAAGGCCTCAGTCAGACAAATTCCTAGTTTCTTGCTCTTTTGCTGGTTATCACCTGTTGAAAGAACTTTATTCCATCATGAACTGTAGTATCTGAACTTAAGATTCATTACATTCCGAACCATAGATGTTGATCCTTCAAAGTATTAGGGACACTTGAAAGCATGGAACTCAAAATTCAAGATTGGACATGTAGAAGAAGGAGAGAAATAAACCTGATGCAAACCTCGCAAATGTAGCGTATGAACTTTCTTCAAAAGGAAGAAACACCATCCGTACAACTAAACTTCCTGGATATGTAAAGAAATTCATATCAAAGATTCTATAGTTGGATCATATATGCTATAGGGAAAAAACTGATCAATTATGTATCCGTTCTTGATTCCAATACCTAGTTTGTCAACGATCCCATACACAGCCTGATTATAAGGTGTGTCTAACCAAACAAGGACCAACTTTTCTCCTTCTTGGAGGATCAACTTTCGGAAGGACTGAAAAGTAAATAGCATACACATGTCCGACAGCTGCTTATCGTAATCCATGAACTTCCCAGGTCTGTTACATCACAACATTTTTCAAGCGTACTGGAAATGGATGAGTTTTCAAGCGTTTACGAGCTCAGCACGTTTCTAAGCAGCCTTGCAAGTATGGAGAAATAATAGCAGAAAAACTACCTGAAGGGGAAGAGATCTGAACTTCTAAAAACGCCAAAAAGAAGGAAATATGCCCAGTAACCAAGAAAAAGGGAACCCCCATACGCAACCTGTGATAGGGCAAAGATTATCCCTTTTTCCTACAAAAGTTGAAGATTAGCGGTCAATTGTATATACATGCCAATGAACTGTAAAAGTTTTAATCGCTTCTTTCGCAGGTGCAAAATGGAATAGTACAAAAAACTTATTAGAAAGTCTACCTACCATGTTGGTTTGCTTGACTATGAGAAAGCACAAAGTTAGACAGCGTGAGAATGTAGCGATGGTCTCAACAACCAATCGCAATTTTAGAAGTACCAATGTCTGAGAGAGTATATACAACGGTTCGGCCATTAGCTCTAGGATACACGCAAAGCCTGCCATGTCAATACATTTAGAAGAAAACACCAGAAGTGATCAAGAAAATTGTTTAAGCCCGTGCATACAGAGAAAAAATTGTGAGAAAGACTGTCATGTCACAATGAAACGAAGACGATAAGTGGCACTATATACACAGAGAAATACAAAACAAAAATTCAAACTCGAGAATTGTAAGCGGGGACATGTAAGATAAAAGCAATCTGTACCATGAATTAGGATAGCTTGTGCATATGTTTCAGAGTAACTAAGATCCTGCCACCACAAAACAAAAATGCTTGCTGCAATGGTAATGGCTACTCCGAGTGGAAGTGTCATCCATGCTACTTTCAATAGCTTAGTCACATCTTTCCCTGGCGCACGACTATCACTGAGATATAATTACAAAGGTATCAGATCAATATCTCTAATTTGCTATTATACTTGGATCAGCACATGAACCTTTATGCATACCAGCCAATGTCAGCTCGCATGCAAGCTCGCCGGAATCCCTCCCGGCTGAGAAACAAGACACAGGTGACAAAAAGATGGAACTGGACTGCATAGAGCTGCATTGCCATGAGAAGGGAGGAGGACAAGATCAAGCTCAATATAAATATAAAGAGATGCAAAATCGTATAACTACAATAGATAACCAATGACTTATGAAACACATGTCACATATACAACATATAACATGATTTCAAAATCTTTTTTCACACATCGCTATGTTCTTGCACACCTAAAGCCCCATATTTTACCACTTATTCTCACACAGAGCTATGTCCTCAGGCGTAAACTCTTAGGTTTAGCTAATCAATAGCAAGAAAAGTGAAATTTTTCCCAAACAAATACATACAGAGAAAGAAGAATCCAATCACGCAAAGCAATCCTCGGAGAAACAATCCAATATGATCCTTTCTGTTAAGCTCCAATGGAGTAAGGCAACTTCCAAAAAAGTTGAATTACCGCATAATCCTCTTCGGTGAGATGCCTGACGATCCACGAATTGAATATAAACGGAATTCCTCTGGACAAGAACTGCGTAGCTAATCCCGACAGAGAGAAATGCAGAATCGAATCAGAGAAGTATACTGCAGAAAACGATTATCGAGACACAAACACAAACGATGGAGAAACGAACCTAGAAGGTACTTGAAGGTGCGCGCAAGACTCAAACGATCGCTATTACCGGACATTTCGGAGTTAGTCAACACGATTCTCCTTCTGGTTCTGGTCTCGATGGTTTCCGAATCTAAACCATGTTTATGGCCTTTATTTCACGACGGAGTAGATTGATCTGATCAATCAGGACGCTCTCGACCCACTGAAAGTTGGAAACTCTCATATGCCTGCTGCTATGAGAGGGTTAAACAGTAACTTTCAGAGCGGGTACCCGGAATTTTAAGGGTACCCGACCCAAACGAGTAGCAATTTTATTACCTGATCTCTATGAGGTTCGACTTTCCGAGTTTCGGATACACGATCAATAAATCGAAAACCCGCGGATAACCGAATCCGTCATCAGATTTTTGTTTATTATGTTTAAGAGCTAAATAGTACTGGAACAACAAGATTATAAGATATTTGGTTTAATTTTATTTTTGTGAATCGATATATGTGAATAATTTTGGAATAAGTATCGTCATCCGATTTAGTCCAAATTAAATGTGAATGGATTTAAGTTTAATTGATCGGATTTATGTATTGAATTAAATGTGGAAGGTTATATGCGTAGAGACCTTTGGTTATACCGTTAAATTCCATGATGGGCGAAATTAATCGATACAATTGAGAACCAGATAATTAACTAGTTAACTGTCGGTTATGATCTTTGGTTCATGTGTATATATAGATGATATATAACTGTCGGTTATGATCTTTGGTTTTAGTGCTGATTCATTTGTTACCGACACTTCAAAAAAATTATAGAATTCTCATTTTTCTTCTTCACACATCCCATCCGTGTGTTGAATCTGACGATTACACGTAAAACCAGAAGATCAATCCCGCTGCATTACGTATTCTATGGAATAGGTATTTATCACAACCTTCTGTTTGATTTTGATATAGTTAACAATAGAAAATTATGATTTAAAATTCGTATAAAGTTAAAACCACTTTCAATTAGTATAATCTATTGTATTTATATCAAATTAAAGATTATCTAATATGTTTGATATCAAAATTGTGTTTGAAGATGAAAATTATACAATTTTGAGTAGAATTTTTTTTTTTAAAAAAATTGTGGATGAATACTCACGGTGAGGTGAAGAACTATTTTTGTAATTATTTTTTAAAAAACTAACTAGAGTGAAATGTGGATCGTGGGGTCAAATTACCCGGACAAAATTATTATTTTTATTTTGATTTTTTAGAAAAAACTGTCTGGATCCGGTAAAATTTTTTAACTATAGCCAATAACAAAAACGGGCCCAGAATATATATTTTTTAAGAGATGGTTTTGGTCCGGCCACTTGAAAAGAAAAAAAAACGGCCCACTTAAAAACAAAATAAAAGGCCCATTTAAAATTAAGTAATGGTCTCCGGTAGAATGAAGATTCAATCCCTTGACCTCTGCGGTAACAGAAAAATTCCCTGCCAATTGTGCCAACGACTCTATTAGATTATTTTGGAGCGCTTGATTTTATCCTCTAGTTGTACGAATCATTCGATGAATTTTGAATCGAACCCGTTGACTAATATGCATAAGGATAGGGTTTATATATTTTAATTAATTTTTGCAGTTCATTTGGATTAGAATTGACACAAATATTATTTATGATATAATAATTTCGGTGAATTTAGTTTACTATGATTAATTACACATACATATAGTGTAATTATAAGGTTATATTATTGATTTTGGATAAAGGTTATTCAGTGAATTATGATGATGATTATTATATCTTTTGATCAATGTATCCGATTTAATTAAATTGAAAGAATTCATTTTAACTTTATATGAATTCTAAATCTTATATTTCTATTGCGAATTACATCAAAATCGAACATAAGATCTTGATAAATACATGTATCCATAAAATACGTAATGCAACGGAATTGATCTTCTGGTTCTACGTATAATCGCTGGATTCAACACACGGATGGGATGTGTGAAGAAGAAAAATGAGAGTTCTGTAATTTTTTAATTTCGGTAACAAATGAATCGCACTAAAAAACTTAAAATCTCATCTATATATACACATGAACGAGGGACCATAAACCGAGAGTTAACCGGTTACTTATCCGGTTCTCAATTGTATCGATTAATTCCGTCCATCATGGAATTTAATGATATAACCAAAGGTCTCTACACATATAACCTTCCACATTTAATTTAATACCGAAGTCCAATCAATTAAACTTAAATCCAATCATGTTTAATTTGGATTAAACTGGATGACAACACTGATTTCAAAATTATTCACATATATCGGTCTAAAAAAATAAGATTAAACCAAATATCTTATAATCTCCCACTTGGACCATATATGTGACCATAAAACCATGGAATAACCTTAAGAGCACTCATCAATTGTTGTCATCAAACCGGTATTGACACCAATCTCGTCCATCAACCATATCAACGTAGAACCAAAGAGATTTAACTATAATATCTACGTAGTTAGACCCATATTTGATAACTAACGTAATATAGAAGAATGACATAGATCTAAATGTGGATGCGTAGCATGAAGATTACACGTGAAGTGATCGAAATGTGTCTATCTCCAACTGGTCCTACCTTATCGAGATCAACTTAAACCGAATTATACAGAGTGAATAACTTAAACTTCAATTGAATAGTTCCGGAACATAATGCTGAAACTAAATAAGCGTACATCGGTAAAATCAAGAGCAAACTAGAATAGATACAAGACCCCCACTAAACCCAAATATCATCACAAAAGACAATACCCATACGAACAGTGTGCTCATGAAAGACTTTAGGTATAACACCCTTAGTTAGTGGATTCGCAACCATGGAGTTTCTACCTATATGCTCTGTCGAAATTATCTCACTCTGTATTCTCTCACGAACAACAATATACTTATATCAATGTGCTTTGACTTTGTAGTATTCTTGTTGTTGTTAGAGTATAATACAAGAGAATGATAGTCATAATAAAGTTTTAGCGGTCTATCCACACCCGCCATAATGTGCAGCCCTGTGACAAGATTCCACAATCATAAAACTTGATTGGATGCCTCATAACATGCTACATACTCTGCCTCCATTTTGGACGATGCCACGAGCTTTTGCTTGGCACTACACCAAGAAATAGCCTCACCAGCGAGAAGAAATACATAACCTGAAGTGGATCGAAGATTATCGAGGCACCCAAAATAATCTGGATCTGAATAACCAGTGATCTCGAGCTGGTTTAATTGTCTGTACACGAGCATATGATCCTTTGTTTTCTGAAGATATCGCATTACCCGCTTGGCTGCTTTCCAATGATCAATCCCAGAGTTGCTTAAGTATCATCCTAAAATGCCAACAATGTATTCCAAATTAGGTCGTGTACAGATTTATGCATACATTAGACTCCCTATAGCCGAAGCATAAGGAATCTTCCTCATTTTCTGAATCTCCAGTTCAGTCTTTGGGCACTATCTAAGACTGAATTTATCACCCTTAGAAAATAGGGGTATCTATACCTTTACATCCTTTCATGCCAAACCGCTCAAGAACTTTTATCGATGTAACTCTTTTGTGATAAACCTAATATACCACGAGAACAGTCTCAGTGTATTTTTATACCCAATACAAAAGAGGCATCACCAAGATCTTTCTTCTCGAATTGCTCTAAAAGAAATTTCTTAGTTTCGCACATAAAGCTTACACCGTTGCAACAATAAGGATATCATCCACGTAAAGGATTATCAAAATAAAATTTCTCCCACTGATCTTGTGATATTGCGATAACATTGACGAGACGCTTGCTTCAAACCATAGATGGATTTTCTTAATTTGCAAACCATTTTTTTTATCTATGACCACAAAGTGTTCTGGTTGCACCATATAGATAATCTCTTCAATGTCACCATTGAGAAAGTCTATCTTAACATCCATATGATGCAGCTCTAAATCATAATGAGCTGTTAGTGCCATCAATACTCTCAAAGAGTCTTTCGATGAAACTGGAGAGAAAGTCTCTTTGTAGACTATGCCTTCCTTTTGAGTAAATCCTTTGGCGACTACACATGCTTTATACCTTTCCACATTGCCATGCGAATCCCGTTTGGTTTTGAATATCCATTTGCATCCAATGAGTTTCATACTTTCAGGCAAAGGTACAAGTTCCCAAACGCCATTGCCATCCATAGATTTTATCTCTTCTATCATGGCATCAGTCCATTTTTTAGAGTTAACACTTTGAATGGCTTGACGGACGTTAACTGGATCATCTTCCGTCAATCCAATACCATCCTCATGTTCTTGAAGAAATACTATGTAGTCATCAGAAATAGCACTTCTCCTCTCTTGAGTAGACCTACGTGGCACAATTTCTTGATGTAACTGTTCTTGAGGTTCATGAACTTGTTCCTCATGGATTTCTGGAATGACATTTGGAGTATCTTAATTTGTAGCTCGAGCAATATTTTCCAAATCATTGCCAACTACAATAATTGGAATAGGAATTATTATCTTTTGTGAAACAAAAGTTTCATCCTTATCCTCACCAAAACAAAATTCATCATCCCTTTTCCAGGTTTCATATCCTCAAAGAACGTCGCTACTCTCGTCTCAAACAAAGTAACAACTCACAGTTTTGGCATCCAGTTTCTTTTCATTGGGTCGATAAGCTAGGACGTTTACCCGTCCATAACTCATAAGGCGTCTTAATTGTTTCTTTAGTTGGTACTCTATTTAGGATATCAACCGCTATCTTTTATTCCTCACCCCATAGGGATTTTCGGAGAATAGAGAACGATATCATACTTCTCACCATTTCTTGAAGTGTACGGTTTCGTCTCTCTGCAATACCATTCATGCTAGGTGTACCTGACATTGTGTATTAGGGAACGATTCCACACTCCTTAAGGTACTTGGCAAATGGTCCTAGATGTTGTTCACCTGATCCGTCATTTCTACCGTAGTATTCACCACCACGATCAGAACGAACGACCTTAACACGTTTATTAAGTTGAAGTTCAACTTCAGCCTTAAATGCTTTGAAAACATCCAAAACCTCCAGATTTTCATGAATAAGATAAAGATAACCATATCGATTGTAATCATTAATGAATGATACAAAGTAACGTTGACCATTCCAAGAAGCAATAGGAAACGGTCCGCATACATTCGTATGTATCAATTCCAAAGTCTCTGAAGTTCGATATGTACCTTTACCTACTTTGTTTGTCTGCTTCCCCTTGATACAATTGACACAATGGTCAAAATTCGAAAAATCAAGAGTTTCAATTATTCTGTCTGATACTAAACGTTCCATTCTTAGTTTCGAGATATGTCCTAATCATTTATACCATAAAACAACAGAATTTTCATTTATCAATTTACGCTTCACACCACGTGAAACAACATGAAATATTTTATTAAATGAAGGGATAATATCTAGCATATAAAGATTATCTGAAATAGATAAAGAACCCGTTACAATCTTATCCGAATGAAATGAAAGGGTAAACTTAAAGTGTCCAAATGAACAAAAAATCCTGATTTTTCCAATGCACAAACTGAAATTAAGTTTCGTCTAAAAAACGGTACAACGAAAATACATTTCAAATCTAGAAATTAACTGGTCTTCATCACAAGTCTAAATTTCTCGATCGCTTCTACTTCTACCATTTTACCGTCGCCCTCATAGATGTATCTTTCAGCATCAATCGGCTTTTGGTAATGGAGGCAACCCTGGATAGTAATACTTACGTGAGTTGTAGCACCATAATCAACCCACCAAGTATGACTTGGTACAGAAGTTAAATTGATCTCAAAACAAACCAAAGTAGAGTCAAACCTTTATCCACATGCCAAGTATGATACTTCGTGCAAGATTTTTTCATATGACCAATTTTATGACAAAAGAAACATTTTTATACCTTAGCCTGATCTGGATTTGGTTTCTTTTGCACATGAATTCTTCCCGAATAAGCGGCTTCATAACCCTTTTTTTTTCTTTTCTCGATCTTTCCCCTTGAGGTGGTAGCGGCAACAGCACTGTGTGTCTTTTCCTGCCTCAATCTTTGTTCCTCTTGCATACAGTGGGAAATAAGCTCATTAAGAGTCCATTTGTCCCTCTAACAGTTATAGCTAACCTTAAAATGACCATATTGTGTAGGGAGAGAGATCAAAATCAAGCACGCTAGGAAGTCTTCTAACAACTCAAGTCCAAGTGCCTTTAACTTAGAGGCATTGTTTGACATTTTCATTATGTACTCCCGAATACTCAGTTAACTTTGTACCTCATGGAGACAATTTCCGTTAAAAGCATGATTGTTTCTGCTTTGTCATTTATGGCAAAGCATTTCTCCAAAGCCTCGAGATATTCCTTAGCCAATGTCACCTCATTGGGCACAAAACCCCTGAAAACTGGAGGAATGAAATGCTGGATGATCATCAAACACGTGTGGTTTGAGGTTTCCCGCGTTCGAGTTTGTTACGATCCTCAACAGAACTCGATTCCACTATCGCTGGATGAACCTCCCTAATTGCAAGGTCATGACCCATCAAAGAAAGCAGGATCGGTAAGTGGTCCTTCCATTCAGCAAAGTTCGACTCATTAAACATAGGGATCAAACCGATGTTGGCAGAGATACTTGATGCCCATTGCACAACTGTAAAAAACAAAAGATAACTTGTGTTAGACATATATTCAATAAAACCTTAATTGAATGATAACACAAGATCTTATCCCATCACAAGAAATCTGTGCAACATCAAAATTTAGTTTCCGGACATGAGTTTTGACTTGCAATAGACGACTCAACACATTAATAATAGTGTAAATTAAACATCTCATGTAGTGGTTAACCTTTGGGCATACCCATCACATTTATGTTATACCGAAAATAAACACTAATTATTAATGCACACACAATACAATACTTCCAAACCATGATTCACCAGTGGCTTTCTCAAAGGTCGCATGAATTATATTATGTAACCTTCTCAATATAATTAAAATAATTATTTTTCTCAAGATTGCCTACTCTGGTAGGATGTTGCGAAATTTAATTAAATCGAGAACATTGATCAAAGGATATAATAATCATCATCATAATTCAGTGAATAACCTTTATCCAAAATTTATGATATAACCTTATAATTACACTATATGTATGTGTAATTCATCATAGTAAACTAAATTCACCGAAATTATTATATGATATACATAAATAATATTCGTGCCAATTGTAATTCAAATGAATTGCACAAATTTATTGAAATATATAAACCCATCCTTATGCATATTAGTCAATGGATTCGATTCAAAATTTATCGAATTATTCTTACAATTGGACGATAAAATCAAACACTCCAAAATAACTTGATAGAGCCGTTGGCACAACTTGCAGGGAATTTCATTGTTACCATAGAGATCTCGGGTTCAAATCTTAATTCTATCGAACACCATTACTTAATTTTAAATGGGCCTTTTATTTTGTTTTAAAGTGGGCGGGTTTTTTTCAAGTGGTCGGGTCCAAAACCATCTCTTAAAAAAATATATTCTGGGCCCGTTTTTGTTATTGGCTATAATTAAAAACTTTTTATCGGATCCATGCAATCTTTTTAAAAAAATCAAAATAAAAAAATAATAATTTTGAACGGGTAATTTGATCCCACGATCCACCTTTCACTCAAGTTAGTTTTTTTAAAAAAAATAATAACAAAAAATAGTTCTTCACCTCAGGGTGAATAGGGAGAATATCAAAAATACCCTCTTAGGGCTAAAACACTTCAAACCTATCCTCCTAAATCTGATGGAAAAAAAATTGGAGAAAAGACATATGTGCCCTTAATGAAAAACACATACAAAGGAGGGAAAAGCAAATATGAGAAGAGGGAAAACGAAAATTGAGAGGAGGGAAACAAAGTAGAGAACTATTTCCTTTCATTTTTGAGTGTTTTCCTTCTATTTTCGAACGATTTCCTTCAATTTTTAAGTGTTTTCTTTCCATTCTCGAGTGATTTCCTTCTGTTTTGAGCGGTTTGTAGCAATTTTCGAGCGATTTCCAACAATGTTTCAGTCATTTTCAGTGATTTCCAGCGTTTTTAGCGATTTTCCGGTTATTTTTGGCGATTTCCGGCGATTTGTAGGTGAGTTTCAGCGATTTCGACCGTTTTCCGG
>CM071861.1:2277890-2320571 GCA_036759665.1 Gynandropsis gynandra | reverse complement strand
TGAATGAGTCAGTGGACAGAGGAGAGGTCAATGTTGTTATGGACGATGATGCTCCATGGGTTCATGAAGTTCAAGAGGTTTTCTTTGTACTTAATCTGTGAGTTTCTGAAAAGAGATTTGTCCATTTTATGCATTCAACTTTTAGCTTTTAGCTTCCTTTTGAAGTTCGATGGTCTTAACGCTCTGATGTGGTTAATCTCAATTAATAATTACCTAGACTAACGCTTCTGCAAGAATACGGATCGTATAGTACCAGGGTCGAACACAAGGAATTGATGCAATTCTAAAGCTAGTAAATCTAATGTACAAGACAGTAAAAATAAATAAGTGTGTGGAATGTGAGTAAAACGAAACGACCTAATCAACAGATTAAATTCAATTAACTAAATACCACAAGTTTCGAGAGATGCACGATGATGACGTTCTAACATGATCATTGATCTTAGATATTATCACGAGTTCAAGGAATTCAAGCTCTAATATAGGAACTGACTGACATAGACTTGTCCTCTATCTAACGTGCATACTACCAATCTTCCGATTGCATAATATCACACACTAGATGCATTAAGACCGGTATCCTAATCCCTAGATACAACCAACCGACCTGACATAGATTCTAAATTGATTAAATCCTAAATCATGGCTATGTTCCAAAGTCTAATCTCCTGGCGTAGATTCATTAGACTTCTACAATCAATTCATTCAAGTGGCATACAAGAACGAAGGCATTAAGAACAACCAATCATTCTAAAAATGATAAAATACCAAAATCATTCATTCAAGTGGCATGCTAGAGCGAAAGCATTAAGAACCACCAAGCATTAAGAACAAGACTTCGTTACACATCGACAATACTCTCTAACCAATGGTTAGGGATCTACTCGGACATAGACTTAGAAAACAAAACACAGAAGAAATCTATATTCAACTTAGATAAATAATGAGATCCCTCCTTATTCTATTACCAATGTCTTCAACAGCTCCTCCGTATTTCGAGTTCGTCGCCCCATCTCCAGCCTTCCGGCGTGCTGCTCTATCTCTCACTGTCTCGTGTGGTTTCTGTGTGGGATGGTGTGTGTTCTGTCCGAATTTCTTCTGCCCTCTTCACCCCTACGTTATCTTTCCTCTTTCCTTTCTTTCCTTTTCTACTTCTTTTTCTCTTTGTCCGAATCAATACTCTCCAGCCCATTCCTTTTCGTCATCCTTTCCTCGTTGGCTAGTTTCCATTTTCTCAGTTTCCACGTTCTTCAGTAGCTTGTTTTTTCCATTTCCTCTTGTGCAGCAACGGTTTCCTTCTCTTTTCTATCCTTTCCTCTTTTTTTTTTTGCTGTTTTCTTTCTCTTGTCCATGAGTTTCCATTTATTGTTCTACCAGCCATTTCCTTTTTCTATCTCCAACGGTTGCAATTTTCAATTCTTTTGTAGGCGGCAATCTTTCCATTTTTGTGTAGGCGGTTGGAAGTTTATGTTTTGCTCAAGCAACTTGCTTCTATTTTATGTAAACAATGTTTACTTTTGATGTTCCAACCATGCTCTTCTTATTTTTACTCAAGCAACCGAAAGTTTCCATTCTTTTGAGCCACGACGTAAGTTTCCATTTTTGTGACCCACCTATTTCCTTTTCTTTGTGGATGTATGCGTTCTTTGTAATCCAGTCGTCTTTGCTTCCATTTTTCTTCTTTGATTCAAGATCCTTGGATGCTGAACGTGTGTAGTTGATAATACAATGGTTTTCGCTTCATTTCCTCATGTTTGTATACCCCGATATTTCATTTTCTACAATAACACGAGAAAATGTTAGAAAAGGACTAAATGATGCTTAATGCTCGGTAAACTCTAATTGAATGATTAAACTAACTATGAAAATTGTATAAAATAATATTAAAAAATAGACGTTATCACACTCTCCAGATGTGGTTGTGTGATTCTATCATCATCTTAGGATGTTGAGGAATGTTGATACAAACGCCGATGCGAACATCAAATTTTGTTGTCAGATTGGACTAAACCTCCATCGTAGCTCTGTAATGTAAGATTTTGGCAGAAGCAGCCTTATATGCAGGCCAGACTCTTCGATGCCTTCATTTGCCTCAGACCGATCTATCAATATTGGTGTTAGAACCAGTGAGTTCAGATGTTATTGAATACGCAATTTATAAAGAATATTAACCTATATTGAATTGGAAAAACAAAAATTAAAGATACCAGAATTAATTGATGATCGAGGCCTGGGTTTGCAGTGTCCTAAGATAGAAATTTGCTCTCTATTCCATCTTGAGGATTCAACGATCACAAGAGAATGATCTCTTGTTGAATGTACTCTATTTATTTCTCAGAAAGTTTTACGGGGTTTAAACGAATTTCTCTATGTTTTTCCGAATGATGAGATAACCATTCATATAGATATCTTGGGATGCAAGCTAAAGACGCAACCCTACGGATGCAAGGTTTCTATTTGGAGCGTGTGGAGCATTCGGACGGTCGCATCGAATGGACGCAACGCTTCAACGACCGAACATAATGCTTTCGCGAACGGACACAATGCTTCAGCGAACGGACGCAACTACTGACCAAAAACCAACAGTAAAAAAAAAAATTCGACCCGTTGGGCCGAGGCTCGGCCCGCTCCAACCAAGAGCCCCAAGGCCCAAGGCCACCTTTTACATTATATATATATATACATACATACACACCACTATCCATTTTATTATCCATTTGAAAGCATTAATTGTATGAACACTTATATGGTGTTCATTTATTGTTTCAAGTTCCAATGTGAGACTTTTATTAAAGACATGTCCAATGCACATGTGCCCTACACGTACAGACACATGTGCCTACACTAGGTTCCTCCATTTCAACTTCCATCTAATGGTTTTCCGACATGGACCCCGCTTCATTTTCTTATACATACCAAACCCATGGATCATTATTGTCCTCTATGCAGAGAATTGTTATATCATTGGCATCATACAAAGTTGTCTCTGATGCCGTTATGAACAATAGGGTTGTCTACAAACTGATAAGAAATGGTGAGAGTGCTCGATCAAGTGGCTCGATTTTACCTCCCTCTTTTCTTGATGCATGTAAAATACACATGTTTATGCAGTACACTATGACCTTGAGAAGTCAGATGAGAGACCTGAAGACTCTGGTTCAACTGTAGATATCATAAAAAGGTTGTTTGAGAGAAGTGCGACAAAAATCATAGACACAATGGAGACAATAACAAAGTACGTCACCTATCTGTTCAAGAATTCTGAAGATGAGGCGGTGGTAGTCAATGATGCTGCTCCATTGATGAAGAAACTGCAGATGACTATTCTGCTCGCTGATGTGGTCCTTCTGATAGTATCGGTAACTCAAGCCATGGCTTGATTGGAACTTTGTAACGAGTTAAATACATCATATATGCACAATGTGGTGAACTATGGTTGTGTTTGCGACTATAGTTCAGTACTCTGCGAAGCATGACTACTGCAGCTGAATAGCAGTAGCAAACGTGATTGTCATGCCATTGCCAAACATGTTTGTATGATTCAAAAAGTAATTTCAAACACAGTTTACATCAAAAGACAAAGATGCATAAGTCAATCAACAAAGATGCATAAATCAACCATTGCCAAACATGTTTGTATGATTCAAAAAGTAATTTCAAACACAGTTTACATCAAAAGACAAAGATGCATAAGTCAATCAACAAAGATGCATAAATCAACCATCAAATCAAAAGGCAAGCAGACAACTAATGTTGGCCTTTTCTAAGCATAGTAACAACTTTTAAAATATATATATATAATATATATATTATCCAACAGAGTTCTGATCAAACACCAGAATCAAAATATTATTGAAACACCATGTTATGGGGTTTACTATTTGTCAACATAAACTTTAAACAGATGCTTGAATGAAAACAACGATTTACAACATCTTTTCAAGCGAGAACGCACAAGGATTACATGTCATGTACGATGTGGAGCCAGATGATCATCCATTGCAACGTGAATATGTTGTTAAAATGCTCATGAATCAATGAATAATAGTCATGAGCTTCTTCATCTTGTCCATCTTATAATTGTGCAAACAAGAAAAGTAAAAATGGTATTGTGTTTGTGATGCTCTCCTATGTGTTTTACTCTCTTTCTCACGTGTTTATCTCTCTGCAACAATGGTGGAATTTTTCTGAAAATTTGCTGAGTGTAATACACCTTACACCCTTCCTTGATAATATATATTCCGTTGGATTTTTGCAAAAATGAGATTTTTACATATAACAACCTCTGCCAAAAAGCCTCCTACATAGCTATACTATATAGAGTCTATATTTTGATCCTTTGCTGCAGGTATTTTGCCCAGAATATTAATTCCCGTTGTATCCCCTGTTTCTTTGTCGTCTAACCCTTGTTTTACCACCCGTCGATGTCGATGTTGGTTCATGGGCTCGGTTTGTGCTTGGGCTTCTGAACTGGGTCTCCATGTGCTTGGGATTCCTCGTGCTGGGCTGTCAACACTTCTTCTTAGGCTTGAACGCTGATGGGCCTCGCCTGATGAAGCCGGCCCACTCGCTTATCTCCTTCAGCCTTCCCGCGCGTCACTTCTTCAGGCTCTCTAGAAAGTTCTCCTCGAGCCTCCCTCTGCAGTCTGCCGCTCTCACGCTAGACAGTCTCTTCAATCTCTCTCCTGTCTGGTTGTGGTGCGACTCGAAGCTTCCCCCGCAGCTCACAGAATCTCCCCGATGACAACGGCTTCGTGAGGATGTCGGCGATCTGGTCTTCCCCGCGAATAAACCGTAAGTCAACCCTACGTTCTGCTTGTGCCTCTTTCACCACATTAAACCGGATTTTAATATGCTTCGTACGTTTATGGTCTATCGGATTTTTATCGATAGCGATTGCGGCTGTGCTGTCACTAAAAATCGGAACTCTCCCTTGCATGCGAAACCCTAGCTCTTGAAATAGACTGGATAACCATACTACGTGGTTTGCTGCCGCGCTTAGGGCCATGTATTCGGCCTTAGCGGTCGATTGTGCTACAATCGACTGTTTCTGGGTCTCCCAACTAAAAATCGAACTCCCGATCGTAAAACAGGACCCACTCGTGCTCCTCATGTCACTTAGACTCCCCGCTAGGTCTGCATCTGCATAACCTACTAACTCCGAGTATTCAACCCGTTCAAACTTCAACCCGTAGTCTTTTGTTTCTTTTATGTATTGTAGTACTCGTTTCGCATTTTGTAGACTTTATACTGTTGGTCGTGCGTTGCTTCTTGACAGGTACGAAGCTGCAAAGGCCAAATCTGGCCGTGTGGATGCTAGGTACAATATACCCCACACAATACTCCGGTACTCTGTCTGCTCGGTAAGTTTTTCGCCGTCCTCTCTTACCTTGCAGTTCAGAGTCAAGGGGGTGCTCACCCCTTTAGAGTCCAACATACCGAACTTCGAAAGAAGTTGGGTCGCGTATTTTTCTTGACTTAAAAATATACCATTGCTGAGGTTCTTAACCTCAAACCCCAGAAAGAACTTCAATGAACCCAAGTCACTCATGTTAAACGCTGAGCTTAGCTTGGCCTTAAAATCCTTAATCATCTTAAAACAACTCCCTGATAAAATTATGTCATCAACGTATAACCATATCACCAAGATATTACCTCCTTTAACTTGGATGTACATTGTCGCATCGCAATGACTCCTAATACACCCTTCTTGTAAGAAAAAATGTATCAATCTTGCTATACAAGGCCCTCGGTGCTTGCTTCAATCCGTAAAGTGCTTTGTTAAGTCGTAAAACTTTATGTTCAAAACCAATTACCTCGTATCCTGGTGGCTGCTCTACGTACACTTCTTCTTTTATCTCACCATTTAAAAATGTCGACTTAACATCCATCTGATGAAGCGACCAATCCTTCTGTGCTGCCACGGCTATCAAGGTTCGAATAGTGTCGTGCCTTGATACCGGGGCAAACGTCTCACCATAATCCAACCCGTAGGTTTGAGTAAACCCCCGAGCCACTAGTCTTGCCTTATACTTCTGAATTCTTTCCTCTTCATCCGTATTAACCTTATATATCCACTTCACTCCAATCACTTTCTGATTCGCGGGTCTCTCAGTTAGATACCAGGTCTCATTCTTATGCAACATTTGCATTTCTATGTCCATCGCCTCCTTCCACTCTGGGTGTTTTAGAGCCTCTTCGTATGAGGTAGGTTCTATCACGGTTAGATAACAACTCTCTTCTGGTTGTATCCCCTCTGTTTCCTCCTCAATTCGATACAAGTCGCTTAGTCTCCGTGTTCTATGAACTTCACGGGATGACTCACTGGTATTACCAGTGCTAGGCTCATGGGATGATGGAGTGTTAGACAATGAAAATTGCAGAGGAGTACCTGGAGGTGTTCTCCTCGTGCTACTCTCATCGTCCCTTATCCTTGACTGTCCCGAGGTGCTCCCCACTTCAAACGTAGTTGTAGGTACTCCCTCCGGGTTACTGGAATTCTATGGATTCAGAAATACCAAAGATTTAGGTACTTCCTTCTCCCCTTCTTTAATTTCCCAATCCCAGCTCTTCTCCTCGTCAAATATAACATCTGTTGTCACTTCCACCTTTCCCGTCTCAACCACATAAACCTGTAGCCCTTACTCTGGCTAATGTACCCCACAAAAAATACCAACTTGTGACTTGTCGTCCAGTTTTCCCCGTCTCTGTGCAGGTACTAGTTTGTAACACACACACCTAAAGATTCGTAGGTGTCCAATAGAGGGTTTGTGCCCACTCCAAACCTCCAAGGGGGTTTTGTCCTCCAGTGCCCTAGTAGGCAACCTATTCTGTATGTATGCCAAAGTAAAAACTCCCTCTGCCCAAAACTTGTTGGGCATGTTCTTATCCTTCAGCATACACCTAGTCAATTCCATGAGGGTACGATTCCTCCGTTCTGCCACCCCATTTTGCTGTGGCGTATATGCCACACTCAACTCTCTTTCTATCCCCTTTTCAACCAAGTAATCCGAGAATTAAACTCAGTCCCTCTATCAGATCACAACTTTTTTTATCTTCTTCTCTATTTGATTTTCCACCTGTGTAGCAAACCTCCTAAACGTTGCAAACACATCTGACTTGAGCCTCAAGAAATAGACCCAAGTCATATGGGAATGGTCATCTGTGAATGTTAACAGATAGACGCTCCCATCTAGTGAGGGTGTATCCATCGGTCCACACAAATCTGTGTGGATCAAACCCAGAATTTACTTTGCCTTGTACTCCGAGTTCTTAGGAATCTCCGTTCTATGTTGTTTGCCCTTTGCACACCCTTCACACACTTCTTTCCCGACATCAATCTGTGGTAGCCCTTTCACCATCTTATCTCGTTGTAACTTCTCCAAATTATGAACTCCCGTATGACCTAGTCGCTTATGCCATATGTCCGAGACACTCATTTTCTCCTCGGCTACTCTAGCCTCCTCTTTAACAATCCTCCACTTGAGAGGATACGCCTTCTTAACCATTGGTACTTCAACCACCTTCGCACCAACTTTGTCTTTAATCAAGCACTTGTGTTCTGTGAACACGACTTCATACCCATTCCTCTCCATTTGCGGCACACTTAACAGGTTCTTATCCAACCCAGGTACTAGAAAAACGTCCTTAATAATCTTAACTCCCTTCTTTGTATTAACTTGAATGTTCCCTTTACCGGTAGTGGTTAAAAATTCTCCATTTCCAACCTTTATAGGTACTCTAAAGTACCTATCTAGAGTTGTGAAATACCCTTTGTGTTTTGCCATGTGATTTGTAGTGCCACTGTCTACTAACCATACATCATCTTCGAAAACTTCATGAGTCAAGTGTGCTGCCGTGAATAACGTGTGCTTGATTTTGCGTGGGTCGTTTGTTCTTGCATTCTCGTGAAAAGTGACCCAGTTTGCCACAAGTGTAGCATTCTTTCTTCCCTTTGTTTTGTTTTTGATCTCCTTGTGACTGCTTGTTTCTTAAGAAACATTGACTCTCCTGATGATTGTTTTTCTTGCATATGCTGCAATATTTTGTCCCTTTAAACTTTCTTTCTCCCATTCCATAGGGTTTCGGGCTAGACTCAGATCTATTGTTGATCTTAAGCCCTTTAAACTTTGCCCGGAATGCTCCCTCCAGACCACTACCGTGTCTATCTTCCAGTCTTGCCTCTTGAGACTGAAGAGATATGACGAGTTCACCCACCGTGAGTGTGGTGAGATCCTTCATATGCTCAATGACCCCAACATATGGGTCAAAACGCTCCTGTAGTGAACACAGGATCTTTGACACTAGAGTGTCCTCCTTAATCTAGTCTCCAAACGCCCTCATTTCATTCGCCAGTTCTGTAACCTTGTTAGCAAAATCCTTGATGCTTTCCTTCTCACCCTGCCGTAGAGTGTAGTAGTTTGCTCTCAATCGTTGGAGCTTGATCATTGCTGTGTTGGGGTCCCCTTGAAACCTCTCCTTCATGAGATCCCAAGCAGCTTTAGACGTCTCGCACACGGATAGATGTGCTGCAAAATCTCATCAGATACCGCACTGAACAAGAGTTGCAACGCGGTCTGATCTCTTGCTTCTGTCTCCTCCCATGTTTGGATCGCCTTTTGTAAATCCTCACCCATGGGAATAACCCCCGTAACAGGTTTCTCCGGTAGTCCTTCTGTGACCACCTTCCACAGTTGCTTAGATCTAAGCAATGCCTTCATTTTTATAAGCCACAGGTTGTAGCTCTTTCTGTCGAAAATGGGTATTTTTTGTATATTCTGCATCTTCTTGATTGTTGTTTGTGCTGAGAATTGTTGTGCCGTTGCTTGTGCTTGAAATGGTGCTGGTGCTAGTGCTCTCTCCCGACCTTTAGATCTGAAAGGCTCTGATACCAATTGTTGTTAAAATGCTCATGAATCTGAATAATAGTCATGAGCTTCTTCATCTTGTCCATCTTATAATTGTGCAAACAAGAAAAGTAAAAATGGTGTTGTGTTTGTGATGCTCTCCTATGTATTTTACTCTCTTTCTCACGTGTTTATCTCTCTGCAACAATGGTGGAATTTTTCTGAAAATTTGCTGAATGTAATACACCTTACACCCTTCCTTGATAATATATATTCCGTTGGGTTTTTACAAAAGTGAGATTGTTACATATAACAACCTCTGCCAAAAATCCTCCTACATAGCTATACTATATAGAGTTTATATTTTGATCCTTTGCTGCAGGTGTTTTGCCCAGAATATTAATTCCCGTTGTATCCCCTGTTTCTTTGTCGTCTAACCCCTGTTTTACCACCCGTGGATGTCGATGTTGGTTCGTGGGCTCGATTTGTGCTTGGGCTTCTGAACTGGGCCTCCATGTGCTTGGGCTTCCTCGTGCTGGGCTGTCAACACTTCTTCTTGGGCTTGAACGTTGATGGGCCTCGCCTGATGAAGCCGGCCCACTCGCTTATCTCCTGCAGCCTTCCCGCGCGTCACTTCTTCCTTCCCGCGTGTCACTTCTTCAGGCTCTCCAAAAAGTTCTCCTCGAGCCTCCCTCTGTAGTCTGCCGCTCTCACGCCAGACAGTCTCTTCAGAATATCATCTGGGATCGATCCATGCCTGTTTGTATGATCGGGTAGAACCCAAAAGCAAAATTGAATCCAAATTAACCCAATTGAATACATAAAATAAGTTACCAAGAACATACATGATGGATTGTGAAGACCTGCTATCAGGTGCTTGAACTACCGAGATCAAAGTCCATGGTGTAATCATATTCAATTGCTGGGATGACTGAAGCCATTAATTTGAACAAGAAGAAGAGGTACCTAGAGGAGAGAAGTCAATGAAAACAGTGAGTAGATAGTTGCAGCGATGTAATCATAGCTTTGGATGAGTACGTTTTATGCAAAGGAACTTACTTGTCAACTTCAGGTTCTACTCCATGTGACATTAACACGTCAATGATTTTCTTCATGACAGCCCCATGTCTGTACGAATGAACAGAAGCGTGCTTCCCTGGCAAGTGAGGATGATCTTCAATTGTCACCTGTACAACTTTGAGAGAAAAGTTAAACAAACTCACCTTAACAAGCCAAGAAACTGAAGCAAACTATAGTCCATGAACTACTTATCCTACGAGACCTCACTACATTAAGATACAAAAAAAACATTTCTACATTGGTAAAACTCAGAGGAAAAGATGAGGGAAAGCAATGAGTTATAACGAAATTGATGAAGTACAGATGCTTGTCTTTACAGTTTTACGAGCATGGTCTTGACTAACATCCTCTAGGACAAGCTTAGGCTGCAGCATCGTCCATAACTACAAGACGTACCCAATATGATCCTATCTGTCAAGCTCCAATGGAGTAAGGCAACTTGAAAAGAACGTTGAATTATCACCTAATCCTTTTCGGTGAGATATCTAACGATCCACGAATTGAATATAAATGGAATTCCTCTGGACAAGAATTGCGTATCTAATTCTAACAGAGAGAAATGTGGAATTGAATCAGAGAAGTATACTGCAGAAAACGATTATCGGGACACAAACACAAACTATGGAGAAACGAACTTAGAAGGTACTTGAAGGTGCGCGCAAGACTCATATGATCGCTATTACCAAACTACAAAAAAACAGGCTATTTCCAACGGACATATGCGTTGGAAATCGCCAAAAATCCATTGCAATGACCAATTCCCAACAGACGACAACAGATCTGCCCCTGTTGGGAATCGCTCGTTACAAATCGAGATCCGTTGCGATTCCCAACAGAGCTACAAACCTACAACGGATGCGCGTTACAAAATTGTAACAGATGATTGAAAATTTTGCAATGGGCATCCATTGCAATGTGCCGGGAAATGACAAAGGGCATCTGTTACAAATTGGCGGGAAATAGCAATGAGTATCTATTACCATTTGGCGGAAATTTATATTCCAAGGATGCCCGTTAAAATTTGCAACGGGCATCAATTGGAAATGTAAAAAAATTTAAAAAAAATGAAATTAAAATAAATTTCAAATATCCTTAATTAAATATTAAAAGTTCTTAAAAAAATTAACACCTAATTCCATTACAATTCATCTAAATCTATGGGGCCGATGTCATCCCCGTGGTCACCAGCACCTCATGAAGGCATTCCATCTAAATCGATAACCGGTTCTTGACGCGGCGTTGATTCCCTCGCCCGATTGGATAGCAATTCTATGACGCTCTCCATGTTCTGCATTTGTGCTTGGTTTTCTGGAAGTTGTGATTGAGTTTCTCGAAGTTGTGCTTCGAGATCCTCGATACGCCGTTGTTGTGTGTAGCTCTCTTGGACCCCGGGAGGTACCGTCGTGGCGTCCTCGATGATATCCTTTTGCAGTGCACCGAGACCATATAGATGCCCCATATACGGTCTAAATGACTACAAAATAAACAAAATTAGAGTTAGAATTGTTAGAAAATATTTTATTACTAATCGAAATATAAATAATAAATGTTTACCTCCAAATAAATTTTGTCCTTTTGTAAAGGACTGAGCTCGTCGGGAGTTCAACCACAAGCTTATGATTGTCGTGGATCTTATTCGTCGCAGCTTTCACGGTTCTTTCCGCTCGAGGGTCAACGAGTTTAGGTTCGTCGCTCTCTTCTCCGACGACCGGTTTCTTCTTGGCGTTGGTTTCCACTACTAGCTCAAGAAGAGTTGGTTCTCTTCCTATTCTTTGCATCTACTATATAAAATAAATATAATTATATAAATATTGTAAAAAAATTTAAATATTGACTATAAGAAATTTACCAATTCTTGCTTCCTTTTCGGGAATGATTCTGATCCCGAAGTATGGCGATGCAGACCATCTCCGTGAACCTTCTCGCTCTTGGCCTTGAAGTCTTCAGAGTCTCAATCTTGGAGGATTTGATTGAAGACCTTTTCCGTTGCCCATGTCGGTTTGCGATTCTTGGTGTAGTAGTTGCGCTCGGCGTTGTTCATCATCAAGCACATGTGGGGTTGCATGTCGCGCATCAAATCTGTGTAGATGCACATCGTATCCTTCTTCTGCCATCTGTATGCGATCTGAAAAATAAATTATAATAAATTAGTTAGAACATATATAATTAATCATTTAATATAAAAAAATTTTACAATAAAGAAACTTACGGTGAAAGAACACCACCATCGGCGATATATAACTTCTGGCGTAACTTGCCAGGAATAATAGAGTTGATTTTGTAAGAACCCTTGGATGATGATTTTGTTCGTATATTTTAAAACATCATCCATATCAAACCTGCACATGAAAATGAAATTTAGATAATATTTATAAATTACATCAATATAAATACATAATTTGAAATTTTACCATAGTGTCTCGAGAGGACGATCCGGATAGATAATTCGAAGGGTGGGACGTCCGTCGAAATTATCGATTAAGGAGTCGATATCCACCATATTGTCCTCTTCATCAAATATCGGCGGTGCCCATATTGGTGAAGGAGGTTGATATGGTGGAGATGGAGGCGGGGGAGGGGCTCTCGCTGAACCCACCAACAAACCTCCCGAACCTATGAATCTTCTAGTGTTAAGCAGGATTCGTCGGGTTGGATGGTACAAAGACACAACAAGAGGTGCGGAAGCCTCTTGATACTGTCGAAACACACTTCAATTGTTCATAGAACGAATTGAAGGTGATACGTTTCCCGGAAACGTTTAAGATAAGAAGAAATATTCTCTCGAACGTAAATTTACTACCAAAATCCAAGTTGTTTAGAGGTTGGGATTGCTTTTATAGGCAAGTCTCAAACCTTGAAAGAAGACAAAATACACAAAATCATAGCCCTATTGCCCCTATTGGCCGAAAAGTGTCTGGAAAAATAGAAAAATGGGCTAAAAACTTGTTGGAGTGTCCAAATGATGTCATCTGACCATTGGACATGCGAGAGTGACGTCATGTGACCGTTTAAACACGGGAATGATGTCATGTGACCATTTGGCATTTAGGAGTGACGTCATGTGACCATTTGGACACGGAAGTGATGTCATGTGACCGTTGGGAATGCATGAATGACGTTATGTGACCGTTTGAACGTGCTAGAGCATCCCAATGATGTCATGTGACTGTTGTGAGCGCGAGAGTGACGTCACCCTGTCATTTGGTCATTTGAGTGTTCTAAGTGTTTGGGCTAGCATCTGCCTCGATGCCGAAGACGGTCGCGATTCTTCCGAAGGTCGCAGGTAAGTGCTATTCATGAACGAGAGCCTCCCAAGCTTCCTTCACAATCTCGGTGGCCTTGGTCCGTAAGTTCCACGCGCGTCCTCTCGTTGTTAGGCCGTGGGAGGATTCCATTTGCTCGGCGCCTCGGGTCACCTCCTCGGTCGCGTGTTCGGCTCTCCGGTCGTCTTGGTGTCCGATGTCCTCATCATTCCCTCCCCCTTGCTAGCATTCCATCTATGGAATGCTATCACCTGCATCGAAAGGAGATAAGTCAGCAACGTTAGATGTTGTTGACACGTTATAGTCACTGGATAGTTCAAGGCGGTAGGCGTTGTCATTGATCCGTTCAAGGAAACTCCCTCTGGTGCAAGCTTTGAGCTTCTCTTGTCCGGGAATCACTCGGATCGCATGTGTAGTCACACCCAGTCTCCCTCGCTGAACACCTTCTGTCTTCGCCCCTTGTTAGCTTGTTTGGCGTATTGTTCTGTCTTGCGCCTTATATTTTCCCGAACCTTCTCTTGCATCCTTTTGATGAGTTCGGCCTTCTTCTCGCTGTCTTGGCTGGTGACCTCCTTGCTTGGTAGGGCCGATAGGTCCAAGGGAGTTATGGGATTGAACCCATAGACGACCTCAAACGGTGAGTGCTTGGTGGCAGAATGTTGTGTCCTGCTGTAAGCAAATTCTGCGTGGGGTAGATACTCGAGCCATTTCTTCCACTTCTTTAGGTATCATCCGATGAGTGACCTCAGAAGTACTGCTAAGGTGCGGTTGACCACCTCGATCTGACCATCTATCTACGGGTGGCATGTGTTGGAGAACAATAGCTTGGTCCCTAGTTTCCGCCAAAGTGTCCGCTAGAAGTAACTCAAGAACTTGCTGTCCCAGTCGGACACAATGGTCCTTGGTAGGCCGTGGAGGCGTACGACCTCCTGGAAGAAAAGGTCCGCTATTTGAGTTGCATCGCCGGTCTTCGAACATGGTATGAAATGCGCCATCTTGGAGAACCTGTCCACAACAACAAAAACAAAATCTTTGTTTCAGATCTTCGGGAGTCTGAGAACAAAGTCCATCGATAAGTCAGTCCACGGATGAGTTGGAATTGGTAGAGGAAGATACAAACCGTGGGGCTGGCTACGGGACTTGGCTTGGTGACACGTGATACATCCTGCACAAAGTCGTTGATACATCCCATTTTAGATGCGGCTAGAAGAAATGTTCCTTAATTGTGGCCAAGGTCTTCTCAACGCCAAAGTGCCCCGTGAGAGCTCCTCCATGAGCTTCTTGTAGTATCAACTCCCTCATTGAGCTCTGTGGGATGCAGAGCCTCCTGTTGTGAAAAAGATATCCTCCGTGCATGTAGAATGGTCCTTGGGCTCCTTCCTTGCACATTTAGAATGCCTCGCCGAGCTCTGGATCTTGATCGTAGAGTTCCTTGATGTGCTCGAACCCTAGGTTCCTCGCCTCCATTGTGGTGATGAGAACATGCCTTCGTGACAAGGCATCGACTACCACGTTCTCGTTACCTTTCTTGTACTTGATTATGTACGGGAAGTTCTCAATGAACTCCGTCCATTTTTCATGTTGTCGCTTGAGCTTGTTTTTACCCTTGAGTTGCTTTAGGGTCTCCTGGTCGGTGTGGATGATGAATTCCTTCGCCACTAGATAATGCTGCCATGTCTGTAGGGCTCGAACAAGAGCATAAAGCTCCTTGTCATATGTTGAGTAGTTGAGCGTGGCTCCATTTAACTTCTCGCTGAAGTAGGCCATAGGTCATCGTTCTTGAACGAGGACTGCTCCAATACCGATTCCTGAGGCGTCGCACTCTACTTCGAACATCTTGTCGAAGTTTGGCAGGGTAAGGACATGCGCGGTGGTTAAGCTTACCTTGAGTGCTTCGAACGCATTGGCTTGCGTTTCTCCCCATTCAAAGGCCTTTTCCTTCTTGATATCCACGGTGACTGGTGCGGCTATGCTACTAAAGTTCTTCACGAACCAACGGTAGAAACTCGCTAGCTTGTGAAAGCTTCGTACATGGGCGGCTGTTGTGGGTGTTGGCCATTCTTGTATGGCTTTGGTCTTGCTCTTTTCCACTCGTAGTGAAAGTCCTATGCCTATTATGTAATATTGAATAACGAAAACAGGTTTTTGTTATCAGATGATCAGTCAAATAATCTAAACCCTAGAAACGCAGCCGTCAAACAGAAAACCCGAAGAACGAAAACAGTTTTCGTTCTTCCGAATTCCGCACCAAAAGGTTGAAGGCAGATCCCGATCTCGGCGTGGATACGCGTAGAGGGCTTGTACTATCAAGCCTCACATCCGATCCTCAGTTCAACGTTTCAGGTATCTCAGAAACTGTTCTTGAGTCGTTTAACGTTGAAACCGAACAATTAATCGTAAACATGACTAGATCTTAATTCGGATTGATTAAAACACGATTCCGCATGAAATTCAACCCTACAGTGGTATCAGAGCGCACTCATGAATTTCGTGTACAGCTTGGTTCCTTTGTCTGTAAATCCTGCATATTCGTAAACTCGTGTTAAGCATTGCATAAGAGGATCGGAAACACTTACTTGATCAAGCGTGTCTTTCGCTAACTCGTCAAGCGAATCGACTGTAAAGCAAGACTCCTTGAAAGAAGGCCCGTTCATAGTGCTAGAAAAATTGAACTCTATCGTCTCATCTCCGACACGTAAATAAAGCTTTCCTTGTTGTACGTCTATCATGGCACCTGCAGTAGCTAAGAACGGTCTACCAAGAATAATATGAATCCTAGCATATTCCTTTATATCAAGTACAACAAAATCAGCGGGAATGTAAAGATTAGCTACCTTGGTGGGAAGGTTTTCAACAATTCCCACCGGATATCCCACTGAACGATCTGCGAGGCGTAGAGACATCTTTGTAGGTTTGAGATCTCCGAAGTTCATCCGCTTGAAGACCGACTGTGCATTATGCTCATTATGCTCACGCTTGCTCCTAAATCATACAAAGCATTTCCAATGTCAATATTACCTATCATGCATGGAATGGAGAAGCTTCCAGGGTCCTTCAACTTTGGTGGCAGCTTGTTTTGAAGGATAGCGCTGCATTCCTCGGTGAGTGCTACCGTCTCGTTCTCTTCGATATGCCTCTCTTTGGAAAGAACCTCTTTGATGAGTTTGGCGTGATTAGGCATCTTTTGGAGGGCTTCCACGAATGGGATGTTGATGTCAAGCTTCTTGAGGCCCTCTATAAATCTGCCTACTCTCTCTTTGTTCTTACTGCTCACCAACCATTGAGAAAACGGTATAGGAGGTTTGTACGCCGGTGGAGCAACATATGGTTTTTCTAAATCCGGTTCAACTCCTTCCATAATTGCGATCGTACCTTTGCCTCTTTTCATGGATGTTCCAGCAACTTGGTCTTGCTCTTTGGAGCACGAGCGCTCGATCATATCAGTGCTGCACATGGAAATAGCGTTAACGTACTCTCTCGGGTTTAAGTCGGGTTTACCGGGAAGATGTCCGGGATTCCGAGAGGATGAGGCAGCTTGCTGTGCTATAGAGTTCTCTAATCTTTTCACATGTTTGCTCAAGGATTCCATCCGAGTTTTGAGCTCGTTGATTGTTGTCCCCACATCCGTATTGAATTTAGCTTGAGTCGATTGTTGCTGGCTTTGCTCCTTAATAAATTCGAGCATTACCGCCTCAAGGTTCGAGGAAGGGACATGAGGAGGTTGAGGAGCTTGTAGAACTTGCTGAGAATGCTGAAATTGTTGGTTATCTTGATGATACGTTTGATGTCTTTGCTGAAATCAAGAATACTTTATTGGTTGAGTCGTTCGGTATGACAAGTTTGGGTGGTTCCTCTAATTCGGGTTGTAGGTATTTCCAAATTGCGTGTTTCCTGGATGCTGGGCATAATTCATGTATTCCACGTTCTCTTGCAGCATGCATTGATAAGCCACGTGTTCTATATCTCCACAATTCACGTAGTACATAGTGTTTGCTACATTACCGGTTGCTCTGTTCTGATTTGACTCATACAAACCTCGAGTTCTGTTAGGCATACCTCTCTGTGTTGACCACATAATGTGGTTTATGGCGAGGTTATCGATCAGCTCGCATGCCTCCTCCACACTCAGATCCATAAATGATCCTCTAACAGCGTTATCCAATGTCGTTCGGTGTTCGTCTGAAATTCCATTGTAAAAGGTTTGGATAACGTACCACTGCTCAAGACCATGGTGTGGACATATCTGTAGAAGATACTTACATCTGCCCCACGCTTCAAACAATATTTCTCCATCTCTGCATTTGAACATCGTGATTTCTCCCCTCATCTGAATCATCTTGCTCGGAGGAAAGAACCGTGATAAGAACAGTGTACAGAGCTGATTCCAAATAGTGATGGAACCAGCGGGAAGCGATTGCAGCCAAGTTCTCGCTTGTCCCCCAATTGAGAAGGGGAAGAGACATAGTAAGATTGTATCCTCCGAGACTCAGTGTATCTTGAATGTACCAGAAAGCTCTAGAAAGTCTTTGAGGTACTGATGGGGATCCTCGTGATTTCCACCCATGAATTGCTTGTGATAAAGCATGTTGATCATCGCAGGCTTAATTTCAAACTGTTCCCTAGCAACAGCAGGCATCTGTATGGCTGTTTGCACGTTGTTCATATTCGGTACCACGTAGTCTCTAAGGCGACATGGTGGAGAAGCCTATGGTTCTCGCGGTGTGAGTTGCTGTTGCTGCATATGTCCATGGCTGTTTTGATTATCCATCTCTCGTTGATCTGGCGACTCTGCGAAGGACAAATAAAAACGATTTAGGTAGAAAGAACGAAAGAAAAGAAAACAAAAAGAAAAAAAAACGAGAATGACTCTAGGATCGAATCTAAGATGTGTTGAAAATAGTCCCCGGCAACGACGCCAAAAACATGATGCGATTCAAAGTTAAACAAATATTAACCTAAACTACCCGCTAGTGCACGACACGTGTGTAGTAGTCTAGGTGTCGACCCCACAAGGTTTATGCAACACAACCTAAACTCAAACTACAAATCAAACTTGAAAACGAACAAATATTGGTTTTAAGATTGAAATACTAAAAACAAATAAACTACGAGTTCTTATCAGTGAGACAAACGTTCTAGGAATCCGGTTTCACCACAAGACTACCGGAACCAACAATCAATCTATCTAATCATTGAATTCCAATTAAGTTATCTAAGGCAAACGATCCTAATATCATATCTACCCTCTCTCAAGGCATAGACACATGATCTAGTCAAGTTATCCCCTACTTCGTAAATTATTTCTTTCCTTGTCTCCTCTTTGGTCATTCACTTCCCGTCCTCTTCTTTCCTCTTTGTTGCAGCTTGTTTTTTTTTGTGAAGTTTTCCATTCTTGTTTTCATTGATTTCTATTCTTAAGTAAGTGGACACGTTTCCATTCTATTTTTCTGCCATATAACTCTCATTCCTCTTCTCTAACAATGTTTCCCTTTTGTGTAGGCAACTAACCACTTTCTTTTCCTCTTTCCCGCAAGTTTCCTTTTCTTGTTTCTATAGGTGACGGACGCGACCCACGCGGGCTGGAGTGTGTGCCCCGTGTGGGCTCCCTTGCTGGTGCTGGATCCCCTCGGGCTGATGCACAGCTCGAGCTGTGCTGTTTCTGCTGGAACAAGTGTCCTGCGCGGGCTGATGAGTGCCCCGCGTGGGCTGAGGACTGCCTTGAAGACCCGTGCATGCTGAGGAGCGCCTCGACCCGTGCTGAGTTTGCTGGAGGTTGTAGCCCGTGCGGGCTAGGTGAATGTCCCGTGTGGACTGTGTTAGTTCTTGTCGATACTCGTCCCATTTGCTCCGTTGTGAACCTCGATGTTAGTACTTTGTCGCGTGTATATGATTTAGCTCCAAAATGAACCAAATATGCATTAAAACCTGTAAGAACACGAAAACACGAAAACGAGTAAAACGGATACAAAATCATAAGTAAACATCGCATCTATATCGTAAACATCTCTAAAATCGTGCAAGAAATATGTATGAAAATGAAATGATCAGTTCTTCTTCCGCTTTAGGTCAAACATTTTCCATTTTCTCTGCATTTATAACTGCCACCATCATACCCAATATTGGCAAAAATATTTTATCATCTTTTGTCACTTTTCCTTAAAAAAAACAACTTGGGTCATTGATATTAGTGTCATTAGATATGTTTACATTGATCTTTCATTACCTTTTGAATTTTCAATAATTAATAATGTCTCTGTTATTAATTTACCAAATGGTGATAATGTTGTAATTATTCATATTGGCATTGTCTGTTTATTTTCTAGTTTGATCCTTTTCCTCTATTGTTTACATTATTCTTTCAAATTCAATTGAATGGGTGTTAGTTTGTTATTTTCATTCTTGTTATTCTATCTTTCATGTATCATACAAGATCTTACTCGGATCTAATGATTGGAAAAGAAAATCAATTCAACAACTTTTATCTATTGGATTCCTTCAACTTTTTTTTTAATTATTTTTATGCACGTCCTTAATTGGGTATCAAATATTAGGACATCCATTTACTTCAAAATAAAAATGATGTTTGATCAGTATTATATTAAACTCACACATTAATTCATTCCTCTCATTGAACTTAAGCTAAGTAAAGAATACCAATGAATTTCAACGGTTTGTAATGGATATCAATGACCTAAAAACCATTACAAATTGTTGATACTATCAATGAAGTTTCATGAAGAACAACGTTGAAGCAACAATTGATATTTGTTGAAAAGTTCAACAATGAGCACCAGATGAAATCCGTTGAAATAAATCAACGACCTTTCAACTAAAGTATACTATTGGAAATATCCATTATTATCTGTTGAAATGACTATTGAAAAATTTATGAGTACAGATCAATAGATACCCATGCCAATTATTGACGATCATTTGTTGATAATATATCAACGGATGTCGATTGATAATTTTAAATGTTTGGAATGACAGTTGGAAATTCGTTGATATCTATTGGGCCACTGTTGAAAATTGGATGGATTGTTGTTTGAACTCCTTAGATGTAAATTTCCTAATTACTCTTCTTTAAAAGAATTTGGTTCTTTGTTGCTACTCTTTCTACGGACAAAAATGAATTTAGCGTTAGAGCATTACTTTTCTATGTTATCCAAATGGATATAAGGGTTATAAAATTTTAGATTTGATAATAATAAAATCTTGATTTCACGAAATGATATTTTTTATGAGGATATATTTCCATTTAAAAATTCTACTCACATCCTATTGTTATAAATATTTTCCCAAATCTTGTATTACCATTTCCTCTTTCTCATTTACCTATTGTTACAAATACTTATATAATTCGTGTATCAATAGGCCTGTCACAAATTTAGCTTCTTCACTTGTATTAAACACACATGTAATGAAAGTCCTATGCCTATTATGTAATATTGAATAAGTTGAGGGTTTAATTGTAATTATTAAAAGTGTTAATAATTATATAAATAACGAAAACAGGTTTTCGTTATTAGACGATCAGTCAAATAATCTAAACCCTAGAAACGCAGCCGTCAAACAGAAAACCCGAAGAACGAAAACAGTTTTCGTTCTTCCGAATTCCGCACCAAAAGGTTGAAGGCAGATCCTGATCTCGGCGTGGATACGCGTAGAGGGCTTGTACCATCAAGCCTCACATCCGATCCTCAGTTCAACGTTTTAGGTATCTCAGAAACTGTTCTTGAGTCGTTTAACGTTGAAACCGAACAATTAATCGTAAACATGACTAGATCTTAATTCGGGTTGATTAAAACACGATTCCGCATGAAATTCAACCCAACACGTAGTCCCTGCAAACTCACCACAAATCCTAGGAACATGATCTCCTTTATGGAAAATGAGCACTTCTTCATGTTGGCGTAGAGCTATACCTTCCGGAGCGTCTCCAGTACTAGCTCAAGGTATTCGTGGTGCTGGCTGAGGTCCCGACTATACACGAGAATATCGTCAAAATAGACCACAACGAATTTCCTGATGTAAGCTCGCAGCACGTGGTCATAAGCCTCATAAACGTGCTCGAGGCGTTAGAAAGCCCAAAGGGCATGACGAGCCACTCGTATAGTCCCTGCTTCGTTTTGAACGTTGTCTTCCATTTGTCGCCTTCTCTCATGCGGACTTGGTGGTATCCACTCTTGAGATCGATATTCGAAAAGATTGTGGCCCCACTCAGCTCATCAAGCATGTCGTCGAGTCGTGGGATGGGATGCCGATACTTGATTGTGATGTTGTTGATCGCCTGACAATCAGCGCACATCCTCCACGTCTCGTCCTTCTTTGGCACTAGGAGTACGGGTACGGCGCACGAACTTAAGCTTTCTCGGATGTAGCCTTTGTCCATTAGTTCTTGAACTTGACGCTGGAGTTCCTTGGTCTCTTCAGAGTTCATGCAGTAGGATGGCCGGTTTGGCAATGGTGACCTGGAATGAGATCGATCTGGTGCTCGATACCCCGTATAGGTGGATGTCTAGCTGGAATTTCCTCGGGAAACAAGTCTTGATACTTGCTTAGGATGCTGGCGACTTCCGGGGGATAATCCGCTGTCTCTTGAATTATCAAGACATCCTTGTAAACCATTAGTGATATGGGACTTTGATTTCTCAAAGCCTTAGGAATTACGCTAGCCTTCATAAAAATTTGGCTTTGGCTTATTGTCACGACTCAGCTTTAACTGCATTTCATAAACCTGAGCGGGACTAAGGGGTGCTAGCTTTACCTTTCTTTTGTTCATGACTAAGGAATCGAAGTTCGACTTCCCGTCATGAGTTACCTCGTGGTCATATTGCCATGGACTTCCTAGTAGGATATGTCCTACTTGCATGGGCACGACATTGCAAAGTAATTCGTCGTGGTACTTGCCGATGCTGAAGGGTACAATGACTTACTTCCTTACCTTGAGCCTCCTTTACTATTAAGCCATTGTGGCTTGTACGGATGTGGGTGCTTCTTCGTTTCCAAGTCAATCTTCCATACCATGTAGGCGCTGACAACATTAGTACAGGACCCGTTGTCAATAATGAGTCCACATACCTTTTCTTTTACGAGACACTTCGTGTGGAAGATCGTCTCTCTCTGGGCCGTTTCAGGTGAACTGGCCATTGTGCTTAAGACGCATCGTGTCACCAGTAGCTCTCCATTCTTTGGGTATTCGATCTCGTTGTCTACATCCCGTTCATCTTCATTCGCGGACTCGTAACCTCCGTGATTAGTGATGGCCATGACCTGTGGATTAGGGTACGGGTTTGGTTCAGGGAATTTGTCTGTTACCTTCCCCTTTGGCACTCCTTGATGTTTCGGGTGCTTTACCCTTGGAACGATCATCTGCCCTCTGTCTTTCTGGCAATCTTTGGTGTGGTTCGATTGACCTCGTGGGCCGCATCCTTCCTCGGCTCACTGGTTGCTTTTGCCGAATCTGTTGCTCTATTTGGATCGACAAATCTAATATGTCTTGCAAGTCGTGGTAGTCTTTCCTTTCTACCTTCCTTGCGATTTTCTCGTTCGGCCCATCTATGAATTGAGCCATTATTGTTTCTTCATCTTCGTCTAGTTCTAGCTGTTGCGAAGATGTTCAAATTCGTCGAAGTATTCCTCGACCGTTTTGCTCCCCTGGTTCAGCTTCCTATATTTCTGTTGAAACTCTCTGTGTAAGTGTGGAGGCACGTATCTCGTGCGTATGAGGGCCTTCATTTCTCCCCATGACGAGACTAGTCCAACTCCGGTTCGTCGTCTAGTGCTCTCCTCATGATCCCACCAAGTGAGCGCCCCTTCTGTGAGTTAGGCTGTAGCGTTCTGCACCTGTTTACATTTCGTAAAGGTGTAGCACTCGAATATGTTATCCATCCGCCTCTCCTAGACGAGATAAGCTTCTGGATCCATGCAGCCAAAAAAGGTAGGCGGTTTTAGTTTCAAACAGTTACCGTCCTGGTTATGCCACGGTCTTTGGGGTGGCTCCTCATCCAAACATTAATCCTCGCGGATGATGGGTCGTCGCCTTGGTCTCCTCGGCAACTCTTCGTTCACTTCTTCAAGGTCATTCCGTAATGGCCCTCGAGGTTCACATCGTCTGTGTTGAGGAGCTGGGCGTTCTTCCTGATCCACACAGTTCTCATGAACCACTGGTGCTTGCAGTATTTTTTTCATTCGTTCTCCTTCAAGGGGATTCATCCTTGTCTCTATTCTTTGGAGCATTTGCATGATTTGCATTAAGTTGGTTGCTTTGTGCCGAGTGTTTTCCTTGTTTGACCATTTCCCTTAACAAATAAGAACAATTAGTTTAAAAAGAATTGAAAGGAGTGGAAGCGTACCTTTGATCCTTGATGTTATGATATGTTGTCCCACATCGGCTAGAACATGAACTATGGGACTCATATATATGGTGTTGGGAAACCCTAAACTCTTGAGCTAGCTTTTGGGATTAGTTAGGTCCAACCCATATTTGACATGGTATCAGAGCCCGATTCGTCCCGATTTGAATATACCGATGTTGGGCCCCCGATTGCGATATTCACGCTCTAGGATCGAGCCTGGGCGTGAGGGGGAGTGTTATGATATGTTGTCCCACATCGGCTAGGACATGAACTATGGGACTCATATATATGGTGTTGGGCAACCCTAAACTCTTGAGCTAGCTTTTGGGATTAGTTAGGCCCAACCCATATTTGACACTTGAACCGGTATCTGATACCAAGACTGATACGCGCACGAGCTAAGTGGCTCGGGACGCGTATTGGAGAAAACCAATATCCTCGTTTCTTAATCGAGATTCGTCGGTTTGGATGGAACGAAGACACTACAAGAGGTACACAAGCCTCTTTATACTATCGAAACACACTTCAATTGTTCCCAGAATGAATTGAAGGCGAGACGTTTCCCGGTAACGTTTAAGATAGAAGAAATATTCTCTTGAACTTAAATTTAATACCAAAATCCATGTTGTTTACAAATAAAGGTTGGGACTGCTTTTATAGACAAGTCTCAAACCTTGAAAGACAACAAAATACACAAAATCATAGCCCTATTGCCCCTATTGGCCGAAAAGTGTCTGAAAAATAGAAAAATGGGCTAAAAACTTGCTGGAGTGTCCAAATGACATCATCTGACCGTTTGGCATGCGGAAGTGACGTCATGTGACCGTTTGGACGCGGGAATGACTTCATGTGACTGTTGGGCATGCGGGACTGACATCATGTGACCATTGAACGCGCTGAAGCGCCCTAACGACGTCATGTGACTGTTGTGAGCACGGGAGTGATGTCACCCGGTCGTTTGGTCATTTGAGCGTCCTAAGTGTCTGGGCCAGCATCCGCTTCGATTCTGAAGGCGGTCGCGATTCTTTCGAGGCTCGTAGGCGAGTGCTCTTCATGAACGAGAGCCTCCCAGCCTTCTTTCATAATCTCGGCGGCCTTGGTCCGTAAGTTCCACGCTCGTCATCTCATGATTAGGCCGTGGGAGGATTCCATTTGCTCCATGCATCGGGTCACCTCCTTGGTCGCGTCTTCGGCTCTCGGGTCGTCCTAGTGTCCGATGTCCTCATCATCTAGCCTTGATTTTATGTTTAGTGTTTATGAAAGTGATTTTTATGTGTGAGAGTAAGTGTTTGAGAGGATTTGAAGTTTTGATTTGTATTGAAAATGAAACTGTTCAACGGTATATATGCAGAAATTTCCAACCGATATTCGGTTGAAATTGCAACCCGTTGGAAATTGCAAGGATGCTCGTTGGAAAAGGCGTCAACTTAACGGACGCAATTAAGTGACGCGATGTTCTGTTTCTCCAACGGGCATCCATTACAATTTCCAATGGATGCCTGTTGGAAATGCGTGTTCCCGAGGCAACGGACACCAAAAGGACTGTTTGTCTCCCAGTGTAACGGGCATCCGTTACAATTTGTCAACAGATGCTCGTTGGAAAAAAATCGTAGACTAGGTAGGCATGATGACACTTTGCAACGGGCATCTATTGCAAATTGTAATGGATGCTCGTTACAGTTTTGTTAACGGGTATCCGTTATTAATTTGTAACGGATGCCCGTTAGCATTATTAACGAATTCTAGTTACAACCTTTTTAACGGCAATCCGTTAACGGCTTGTAACGGATGCCCGTTAGAAACACTGTAACGGGTATCTGTTACAACTTACCAGCGGATGCCCGTTGATATTATGGAAAACTTATAATTTTTTTCTAATCGAAGGAGATTTCATGTTCTAACAGGCATCTATTACAATTGTCAACTGATGTCCGCTGGGATTAGAACATATGAAGTTTTTAAAAACATTACTTATCATATATATATATATATATATTCTTTAATTGTATTTACATTTCGATTATTCAATTGACAATTCTTCCATTGTATTTACACATCATTTACACATCATTTACATTACACATTAATGTATTTACATTTCTTCTTCAATATATTCTTCGAATGGAGAGTTTTCCTTCGATTGTTCATTGAATTCATCGCCGTTTTCATCTTCTTCATCTTCCGGTTCAATGTCTTCATAATCGTGTATAAATTCTCCGTCTATGTCAGTTCTTGCGAGAATCTCCTCGCGATTATCTATATCAATTAAATGAATCGACTACATCTGATCGGGTTGCAACGGATATTCTTTTTCATCTGAGCTTATAATTCCTCATGGCTTAATCTTTACTACACCCCACCACTCCTCTCTTCGACGTTTCAATGTTGTTGGATATTGCACATAACATACTTGATCTGCTTGATCTATTGTGATGAATGGATCATACTTACCATATTGTCGTGCCGGATTGATATCAATTCCTCCCCATCGGTTTTTCTGTATTCCACGTCCTACGGTTGAATCGAACCAATGACATTTAAAAAGCATTACCTTCAACCCAATGAGACCGAGATATTCCACTTGAAGGATTTGGTACAAAATACCGTAGAAGTTGTCACCCCCTATTTCACTATTAACGCAAACACCATAATTGTATGTGCTTCTATGTTTTCCGTTTTCGTACGTGTGGAAAGTGTAACCGCGAGTAAACAAAATTGGGCAACACATAACATTTCGTGCAGGACCATTAGCCAAATCTTTTAACCACGTTAGAAGTCTTTCATCAAAACATTTCACTTGTATAACATAAAAATGAATGAATTCTTTATAATAAATGCAATTAATTTTAATAGACGTGTACACAAGTATTTACATAATCTCTCAAACACGAGCCATAAAGTTTAACTTTCATGTCTATGAGTTCATTTGCGTTTAGATGAGGATATGTACCAATTACTTCTTCATCAAATATCCTGTATAATGAAAAGATGTTAATATTGTATATATATACATATATATTTAAAAGATTGAATATTGTTTTGTACCTTTCAAACGATAATAACTCTTGACACAATTAGTAATATATATGTGTGGACGTGATTATACTCCTATGGTGTGAACCAATATTTCTCAGATTTACCTCTTGTACGTCCAATCGGTGTAAATATCTCAGAAATTGTGCCAAACTGCGGATTATATTGATACAAATAGTTTGTGTGATCATCCGTTGTACATCGTTCTTTCGTCTGAATATGCGACTCGAAATAAAATGTGCTGAAATATGTGATTTCTTCCAAAAAGTGTTGTTTGACAATAAATCCTTCAACTGCTGCTTTGTTTTTTTTCTTTTTTCTTAAACCTTTCGAAAGGATACAACCATCTGAATTGAACTGGCCCACCGAGTATTGCCTCATCTGGTAAATGTATTAGCAAATGTTTCAAAACATCGAAGAATGAAGGCGGAAGAACTTTTTACAATGAACATAATACTTCAAAGATATTGTTTTTCATTAATTCCAACTCATCCCTTTTTAAATTACTTGAACATATATCTTTGAAAAATATGTTGATTCCTTATAGCACATCGTGAACATTCTATGGTAAGAGCTCAGCAAATGCAATTGGAATGAGTCACTGCATGAAAACGTGACAATTGTGACTTTTCAACCCGATCAGCCTCAAACCAACAATATCCACACACCGAGCAATGTTCGATGATATCCATCTAGAAACTTAACGTCTTCTTTTAACCACTGTAATAATGTTGTTTTCGCCGGACCAAACAATCTGAATACTGGAACAAGTGACCTTTCATCTCTTAATTCCAACTCAGGTTGTCGGCATTCTACCGATTCTTGTAAATCACCCGTTGTGTTTAATATTTCGTAAATGATTTGTGTTCCGATTTGCATGCATGGTGCTTGTTCTTTTTGTACCACGTTCTTTAGAAAATGTTTTTTGTCTTTCCGGAAAGCATTTCCACGAGGAAAAAATCTTCTATGACAATCAAACCAACATGGTTTCTTACCATGTACTAGTCGAAATGAATCTTTATTCTCTATACAATATGGACATGCTAATCTCCCGTGCGTGCTTCATCCAGATAACATTCCATAGGAAGGAAAGTCGCTAATTGCCCAAAAAAAGACCACTTCTAATGTAAAATTTTGCTTCGTACTAACGTCATAAGCAAGAATTCATTTGTTCCAAAAATGTCTTAATTCATGAATTAAAGGCTGCAAAAGATATCGAAACTTTTCTTCGGATGTTCTGGTCTTGGAATCAGCAACTTCAGAAATATTATCTATCTTTTCAAACCACATATCGAGAGGCAAATTATAGGAGACAAAATCACTGGCCACAGAGAATATTGACTTCCACATTGTCCATATAGACTAAAACCATCGGTGCATAGGCAAAGATAAACATTTCTCATTTCATATGCAAACTGAGGAAATATTTCATTGAAATCTTTTCACACCTTACCATCCGATGGATTTTGTATTGTACCTTCGCCCGTCGAGTGTTTTGTGTGCCATCTCATTGCCTCAATGGATTTTTTCAATTCAAATAACCTTCTCAACTTGTTTGCTAAAGGCATATAGAATATTCTTTTGTATGGTACATATTTACGTGAAGATGGTTTTTTTAGCCGAAATCTGCTTGCACAAAAAAAATTTGCATTCCAACAAATCTTTATCATTTCCCTAAAACAACATGCATCTGTTTCTACAAACATCAATTTTCTCATGTGGCATTCCCAAATCTTTTAAAACATTCTTTGGCTCGTAGTATGTCTCGGGAGCTTGATTATTTTCCGGTAAATGTTCACACATGGTTTTGCAAAATGAATCCATGCACTTTTCAGCAACATTGTAGTCTGTTTTTATACTCATCAATCTTGAAGATAAAGATAAGCAGGACTGACTTTCACGACAACCTTCATATATAGGTTGTTTTACCGAATCCAATAGGTTGAAGAATCTGTGTGCATTGATGTTTGGCATCTCTTCATGTGTTTGTTCATGAACAACTCCATGAAAAGCATCTGACACCATTTCCACATATGGATTGCACAATATCTCTAATGCCAAAATTTTCGCCGTGAAATAACCAAATTTCGTAAAGATATTTGTGAAAAATTTTTTGACTTCGATATAATTCATGTTTTTTTTATCTTTTGCATGGACATAACATTGTCCCGCGTTCTTGACACAATGTTTCGGGAGATCGCAACAGATGGCAACCCATTGGAAATTCTCAGGTATCCATTGCAATTCGTTGGCATTTTTCATCAACGGACGAATCTATTACTCCGTCCGTTGCAAATGCCGTGTTTTTTAGTGTCGGACAATGCATACATTTGTAAATTACGGACAAAATGTCCATCCATAATATCTAAACAAAGTATAGATGAATGATCAACATTGTACGAAGTCTGTAAATAATATGTATAGAATTTTATGGACATATTATTTTCCCTAAAAATCCATCCATAAATCGTAAATTTTTAATAATTCATTCGGTTATAATAAAAAAATATTTTCGATTATCTTCAATTATAGAATCATTCGACTATAATAAAATGTATTATTTAAATAAGATTCAAACGCTATTTTAGTTTGTCTTATTCGGTTTAATATTTAAAATTTTCAATNCTATTAATTATTTTAGATAATTATTGTAAGAGATGAAATGGAATCAATAATATAATAAGAGAACAAAATCAATAATCTAATGTCTTCAGCAATATAAAACAAAACCAGACATTAAAAAAACAAACCACACCATATTCTCTACCAATGGATCCATTGAAAATACCCAAAACTGATATTGTTCCCCAGCATATCATGTTTGATGAATTAACCGTTGGACGTGGTTTCCAACCCATTACACCAGGGTTTTCCATATTTGGAAAGTCCGTAACGTGAAAAAATAGGCAACTAATATGGATCGACTTCCTACTCATCGATGAACGGGTTTGACACTCTTACTTCTACCTTAAGTGCACGACACGTGTGTAGTACTTCAGGTGTCGATCCCACAGGGACTATGCAACACAACCTAAACTTAAACTATGAATCAAATATGCAACGAACGAATATGAAATGTGGGAATGAAATACTAAAAAAACTAAACAACTAGTTCTTAAGAATGGGACAAACGTTCCAAGAATCCAGTTTCACCACAAGACTATCGAACCCAACAATCAACCTATCTATCATGCAATCCCAGTCAAGTTATCTAAGGCAGACGATCCTAATATGACATCTACCCTCTCTCGAGGCATAGACACGTGAGCTAGTCAAGTTATCCCCTACTTTCGTGTCTGACACCTTGAACTAAACCCATAAGACCTATGATTCATCCGTTTTACCCTCAACCGCTGCTACCCTACTTTCGTGGCCTAACCTCAGTTGTTCTAAGCCTGATCTTCTAGGTTTAGAATTCTCCTTTCGGTCCTTCTCCTAATCCCTAACACATGCATCTACGTTGCCATCGCAAACACAAGTAAATTGAGCACTCAGATAAAGAATAGATAAATGAAAACGGGAAGATGCATTCAAAGATAAATCAAACTGGTTCCGGGATAGCCATGGGCTAATCCCTTCTCCTAGAACAAAACAAACTACTCGCTCATGCGTCCGTAAAAAAACATAATTGAAGTAGAAAATCTAAGGAACATGAAAACCAAACGAAACCGAAGTCTTGGGTTGATCTCCAATGCACCTTGCAAGTCTCCTTCGCAAGAACCTCCTCCATCTTTCTACTCTCTCTCCTCGATCAAGAACTCGAACTCTAACTCTCTAACTGAAGCTCCCATTCGACCCCTAGCTCCTGTTCTTCCTTCTCCTTCTTCTTTTCTTTCTTTTTCTCCCTCTCTTTCCTTTTGTCCATTCATTCTTTTCCTTTAGTTGCAGCAGCCACCGATTTTTCCTTTTCTTAAGTTTTCCAGCTTTGAATAAGTTGGGCAACGTTTCCATTACTTTCTCTAGCAAAATATCACTTATTCCTCTTCTCTAAAGTCGTTTTCCTTATTGTATAAGTCCCCAACAATTTCCTATTCATTTTAAGACAAATTAACTTATCTGGAGTTGTAGGTGATGGACGCGACCCGCGCGGGCTGGGTGTGTGACCCGCTCGGGTGCGGCGCGCATGATCGCGCGGGATCGCGATGGAAAACGAGTCGGGCTAGAGAGTGCCCCGGTCGGGCTGTTGTGCGCCCTGTTCGGGCTGGGGTGTAACTCGTTCGGGCTGATGCCACGGGCATGTGTAGTGCTTGCCCGACTCGTGCTCAATTTGCTAGATAAAATCGCCGAACTAAGTGCCCGCTCGGGCTAGGGAGTTACCCGCGCGGGTAGTGTTTGTTCTTCGCCGATTCTTGTCCCGTGATGATCCTCGATGTTGGTACTTTTTCTTGTGCACGTCCTTTAGCTTCAAAATGAATCGAATACATATTAAAACCTGTAAGAACATGAAAGCTCGAAAACGAGTAAAACGGATACAAAATCATACGTAAACATTGCATCTACATCATAAACATCTCTAAAATCGTGCAAGAAATACGTATGAAAACGAGATAATCAAAATCCCCCAGACTTGAATGTTTGCTTGTCCCTAAGCAAACGTAAACGTGGAACACGTGGGGTATACAAAATCCGAGAATTTCCCCTTCTCCTAGAAATACCACTAAAGCGAACCTAACCGATCAACTAGCATGTCGAGAGCAAATTCGGCCTAATTAAGTTTTCAGTCTTCATCCTAGGTTCACCAAGGCTTTCCACGAGAAAGTAAATCGAAAGCAAACTAGACAAGCTACCGTAACTCTCTCCACCAAACAAGACTCGAGACAATACTAAACCTAGAACAACCGAGGATACTTGTTTCTTTTCTGAGCTTTTTCTTTAGTTTTTTCTTTCTCTCTTTTTTTTCTTTTCTTTTCTTTTTCTTTTATGTCTTCTGCGTTTTTTTCTCTTTTTTTTCTTTTTATTTTCTCTCCTTTTTTTTTCTTTCTTTGCATATACACTAGGCTTCTAGGACATCGGATTTGAAGGGATCCAGCCTCTACATAGACCCAGACTACCGATGACGGTATACTAATGCATCTCGTTCAAGAGTGCAGCGGAGTAGGCGGCGTTTTATTGTGCCATGCCCTTAGGACGTAGAAAGATGATTGCCAACCCACCACTTAGACCCGAGCCATCGAAAGAGTATCAAGGTCGATGCACTCATATCGATTTTTGATCATGCTTTTTAGGCACGCTCTAAATCTGCAAAACAAACTCGAATCTATATGATATAATAATCCTCATAAAAAGGTAAAGTAAAGCATCGTCTGCACGAAGTATGACCATCTGGATAGAGAGAATAAATGATAAACTAGCCTAGCAACCTCGTCTAAACCCCCCCCACAAGCAACACTAGGATTCCCAAAGAACTACGACCTATTGGTTTTCAGCCAACTAATAAGCTCTAACGCTTAGGAAAAACCTAGCTCAAACATGCAAAATCTCACGGAAAAAGCCAACTTCTTAAGCATCCTAGGTTTAGGGTTCATCTCAAAATGTGGAACCGCACAAGTGCCTGGGACGACTCTGACTCACGAAAAAACAACAAACTAAAAACTACAAAATCAAAGAGAAAATGAAAGAAAATGAAATGAAATCACCTGACAAACGTGGGCTGCTCCCCCAAACTTTAATTGAACGACGTCCTCGACGTGAAGCTCCGATGGAGGGTAAGGGAAGTTTGTGGTGGTATATTTTTGTGTTTTTTTAAATGTAAACGGTTAACCGAGTCTTAAACTAAAACTAAGAAAAATAGAAAACAACGGCTGGGTTGCCTCCCAGAAAGCGCTTATTTAAGGTCTTTAAGCTTTGACGTCTCCATTCCTCATGCGCGCGTGACGGGTTGATCTAAAAGGAAAATGGAGTTTCCAATTTTGATCGGTTGAGCGGTTTGGTAGAGCTTTAGCCGCTGTCCATCGACTTTGAATGTCCCACTCGTCTCGCTCCAAAGTTCTACTGCTCCATGCGGGAATACCTCTCGTACCTGAAAAGGACCAGACCAACGGGACCGTAGTTTGCCTGGGAAAAGCTTAAGACGAGAATTAAATAGTAGAACCAAGTCACCTGGCTGAAAGTCATGAGATAGGATCTTCTTATCATGCCATCTCTTAGCACGCTCTTTGTAGATCTTAGAGTTCTCGTATGCATCAAGACGAAGCTCGTCGAGCTCGTTCACCTACAAAAGTCGTTTCTCACCTCCACTCTTAAAATCAAAGTTAAGGAGCTTTGTTGCCCAATAGGCGCGGTGCTCTAGCTCGACAGGTAGGTGGCAAGACTTGCCATACACAAGCTGAAAAGGAGTCATGCCAATAGGAGTTTTAAACGCAGTCCTATAGGCCCATATAATATGATCTAATTTCATCGACCAATCTCTACGGGACCTGGACACGGTTTTCTCTAGTATATTCTTAATCTCCCTATTCGAAACCTCTACTTGTCCGCTAGTTTGTGGGTGGTACGGTGTAGCTATCCTATGTTTCACGCCATAATGCTTCAGGAGGGACTCGAATTGTCTTGCGATGAATTGTGAACCTCCTTCACTAATGACTAATCTAGGAACTCCAAAACGAGGGACTATGATCTTCTTAAAGAATTTCATCACTATCCTAGCATCATTAGTCGGCGTTGCTTTGGCTTCTACCCACTTAGAAACATAATCTACACCTAACAAAATATATTGGTTGCCACACGATGAGGGAAAAGGTCCCATGAAATCTACACCCCAAACATTTAACAATTCTACCTCAAGGATGTAGCTCTGTGGCATCTCGTTCCTCTTACCTATATTTCCCGTTCTTTGACATCTATCGCAAGAGGAAACGAACCTATGGGCATCCTTGAAGAGGTTCGGCCAATAAAAACCCGCTTGTAGCACCTTTGAAGCGGTTTTGGACTTGCTGAAGTGCCCTCCATAATCCGATCCATGACAATGGAAAAGGATGCTCTCTACCTCTTCCTCGGGGATGCATCTCCTAAAGACCCCATCCGCGCATCTCTTGTACAGAATTGGATCGTCCCAATGGTAATGTTTGACGTCCTCAAAGAACTTCATGCGGTCATGGAAAGAAAGGTCGGGGCGTAGTATACCGCTCACAAGAAAATTAACAAAATCAGCATACCAAGGAGCGGGGTTACCTGAAATGAGTGTGCATATGATGTCGTCTCTTAAGGAATTGTCGATAGGTCTCTCATCCTCTACAATAATGCGGGAGAGGTGATCTGCAACGATGTTCTCGGACCCCTTCCTATCTCTTATTCGAGATCAAACTCTTGTAAGAGAAGGATCCATCAGATGAGGTGTGGTTCCGCATCCTTCTTCCCTAAAAGATATTTAAGCGTTGCATGATCAGTATAAACGATTACCTTTGACCCTACGAGATAGGATTTGAACTTGTCAAAGGCGAAGACGACGGCAAGGAGCTCCTTCTCGGTTGTGGCATAGTTGATTTGAGCGTCGTCTAATGTCTTGCTAGCGTAGGAGATGACATGAGAGACCTTGTCTCTTCGCTGTCCTGAGACAGCCTCTACAGCGTAGTCGCTAGCGTCACACATAATCTCGAATGGAAGGCTCCAATCGGGTGGCTGCATGATAGGCACCGAAACCAATGTTGTCTTGATGGTGTTGAAGGCGTTGTGGCACTCTTGAGAGAAGTCGAATGTAGCATCTTTGGCCAGCAACTCCGTCAATGGTTTTGTAATCTTTGAGAAGACTTTGATGAACCTCCGATAAAAACCTACATGCCCTAGGAAGCTACAAATTTCTTTAACTGAAACAGGTGGAGGAAGTTTTTCGATTACCTCAATTTTGGCTTTGTCGACTTCTGTGCCCCTCGATGAGATCATATGTCCAAGTACAATACCTTCCTTCACCATAAAATGACACTTTTCCCAATTAAGAACAAGATTCGCTTCCTCACATCACTGCAACACTCTAGAAAGGTTAACGATGCAATCATCGAATGTAGAGCCATAAACGGAAAAATCATCCATAAACACTTCCATGATATGTTCAATTAAATCGGAAAAGATTGCCATCATGCAACGCTAGAAAGTAGCCGGAGCGTTTCAGAGGCCAAAAGGCATACGATTGTAAGCGAATGTCCCATACGGACACGTGAAAGTAGTCTTCTCTTGGTCTTGAGGGTGAATGGGAATCTGAAAGAAACCAGAATAACCGTCCAAATAACAAAAATAGGCATGATTGCTAACCGTTCTAACATTTGATCGATGAATGGTAGGGGGAAGTGATCTTTCCTCGTCGCCTTGTTGAGCTTGCGGTAGTCTATGCACATACTCCACCCTGTGACGGTTCTTGTTGGAATTAGCTCGTTGTTATCGTTGCGTACTACCGTCATTCCTCCTTTCTTTGGTACGACATGCACGGGGCTCACCCATTCGCTGTCCGAGATAGGATATATGATACTTGCATCCAAAAGTTTTAGTATCTCCTTTTTCACTACCTCTTTTAAGTTGGGGTTCAGCCACCTTTGCGCTTCGATGGATGGTTGACGCCCGTCCTCCATGAGTATTCGATGCATGCATAATGAAGGGCTTAGTCCCTTGATATCCTCGATGGTGTATCCGATCACTCTCCTATGCTTCCTTAAGTTATCCTTACCCTAGTTTCGTTGTCACCATTAGGATAGTTTTAGGAGAATTAGGATCATACCCTATCTATTCATCTCTTGTCTTAGTTTAGTCTCGTTCTTAGTTTAGTTGTTTTAGTCCCTGAGATCGACCCTGGTACTACAAGATTCGTATACTTGCGGTGAAGTGGACTAGGTTATTTATACGGCGAGAAGGTTCTTGACGTGATTATTGCTGTATCGTTTTCCACGTCTTCAATGTCAAGTACAAAAAAATCAGCGGGTATACATAGATTACCTACATTGGTGGGAATGTTCTCAACAATCCCCGCCGGATATTTTACCGAACGATCAGCGAGTTGGAGAGACATCTTGGTAGGTTTGAGGTCGCCGAAGTTCATCCGCTTGAAGACTGAATGTGGCATGAGGCTCACGCTTCCTCCTAAATCACACAAAGCTTTATCAATATCAAGATTACCTATTGTGCACGAAATGGAGAAGCTTCCAGGATCCTTCAACTTTGGGGGCAACTTGTTTTGAAGAATGGCGCTGCATTCCTCGGTGAGTGCTACCGTCTCACTCTCTTCGATACGCCGTTTGTTGGACAGAATTTCTTTGAGGAATTTGGCATACGTGGGCATTTGTTGGAGGGCTTCTACAAATGGTATGTTGATGTGAAGCTTCTTGAGGATCTCTGCAAACCGTCCATACCTTACCTCGTTCTTGCTGCTCACCAACCGTTGAGGATACAGTATTGGAGGTTTGTACGCCGGTGGAGCAACATACGGTTTCTCCAATTCTGATTCGGCTCTTTCCTCATTCACAATGCCCTATCCTTTATCCACTATTTTCCAGAAGCTTTCTCTTGCTCTTTCGGTGGCGGATTCTCGAGCACATTATCGCTGCGCAAGGTGATGGCACTCACGTGCTCTCTCGGGTTAAGATCGGGTTTACCGGGAAGCTGTCCGGGATTTCGAGAGGATGAGACAACCTGTTGTGCTATGGAATTTTTTAACATCTTCACATGTGTGCTCAAGGATTCCATATGAGATTTAAGCTCACTAATCGCTGTCCCCACATCCCCGTTGAATTTGGTTTGAGTCGATTGTTGCTGCCTTTGCTCCTTAATAAATTCGAGCAACATTCCTTCAAGGTTTGACGAAGAGGCTTGAGGAGGTTGAGGAGCTTGCGGAACTTGCTGAGCTTGCTGGAATTGCTGATTGTTTTGCTGAAATGTTTGCTGCCTTTGCTGAAACCCCGAATACTTTACCGGTTGAGTCGTTCGATACGAAAGGTTCGGGTGATTCCTCCGATTCGGGTTGTAGGCATTCCCGAATTGAGTGTTTCCTTGATGCTAGGCATAATTCATCTGTTCGAAATCCTCATGTACCATGCATTTATACGCTACATGCTCCGTATCTCCGCAATTTACACAGTACATGGCATTTGATGCATTGCCCGTCGCTCTGCTCTGTTTCGGTCATATATGCGATGAGTGTTGTTAGGCATACCTCTCGGTGTTGACCACATGGTGTGGTTCATGGCAAGGTTATCGATCATCTCGTATGCCTCCTCGACGCTCATATCCATAAATGATCCTCTGGCAGCGTTATCCAACGTCGTTCGGTGTTCATCTGAAATTCCGTTGTAAAAGGTTTGGATAACGTACCACTGCTCAAGACCATGGTGTGGACATAACTGTAGAAGATCCTTAAATCTGTCCCATGATTCAAACAAGGTTTCTCCATCCCTGCATCTAAACGTTGTGATTTTCCACCTCATTTGAATCGTCTTGCTCGGAGGAAAGAAGCGTGATAAGAACAATGTGCAGAGCTGATCCCAAGTCATGATAGAACCAGCGGGGAGCGATTGAAGCCAAGTTTTCGCTCATCCACCAATTGAGAAGGGGAAGAGACGCAGTAAGATCGCATCTTCCGAGACTCCGTGTATCTTGAATGTACCGGAAAGCTCTAGGAAGTCTCTGAGGTGCTGATGGGGATCCTCATAATTTCCACCCATGAATTGCATCTGATAAAGCATGTTGATCATTGTCGGCTTAATCTCAAACTGTTCCTAGCAACAGCAGACATCCTTATGGCTGTTTGCACGTTGTTCATGTTCGGCACCATGTAATCTTTGATGCGACGTGGTGGAGGAGCTTGTGGTTCTCGCGGTTGAGGCGCGGGTGGCTGTTGCTGCATGTGTCCCAAATTACCGAGAGGTAATTGAAGCTGTTCGTGGCCGTTCTGATTATCCATATCTCGTTGATCTGACGGCTCTGTGTTACCTTCTTCCTTGCCCTTTCTTAGTTGCCTGCAATTTCGCTCGATCTCAGGGTCGATTCGGAGTAGATTTGAAGCACCTTGAGATCTGGTCATAAACCAACAAAGGAAAAATAGACAGAATTAGGTAGAAATAAACGAAAGAAAAGAAACCAAAAAACAAAAACAAAACAAGAAAGACTCTAGGCTCAAATCTAAGACGCATTTACAATAGTCCCCGGCAACGGCGCCAAAAACTTGATGCGTTATCAAAGTTAAACAAATAACCTAAAGTACCCGCAAATGCAAGACACGTGTGTAGTACTTCAGGTGTCGATCCCACAAGGACTACACAACACAACCTAAACTTAAATTATGAATCAAACTTGAAACGAACGAATATGGAATGTGGGAATGAAATACTAAAAAAAATAAACAAACTAGTTCTTAAGAATGGGACAAACATTCCAGGAATCCAAATTCACTACAAGACTACCGAAACCAACAATCAACCTATCTATCATGCAATCCTAATCAAGTTATCTAAGACAGACGATCCTAATATGACATCTACCCTCTCTCGAGGCATAGACACATGATCTAGTCAAGTTATCCCCTACTTTCGTGGCAAACACCTTGAAGTAAACCCATAAGACGTGTGATTCATCCGTTTTACCCTCAACCGATGCTACCCTACTTTCGTGGCCTAACCTCGGTTGTTCTAAGCCTGATCATCTAGGACTAGAATTCTCCTTTCGGTCCTTCTCCTAATCCCTAACACATGCATCTATGTGGCCATCGCAAACACAAGTAAATTAAGCACTCAAATAAATAATAGATAAACAAAAACGGGAAGATGCATTCAAAGATAAATCAAAGTGGTTCCGGATAGCCATGGGCTAATCCTTTCTACTAGAACAAAACAAACTACTCGCTCATGCGTCCGTAAACAAACTACTCGTTCATGCGTCCCCAACAAACTCCTATTCGTTTTAAGACAAATTAACTTATCTGGAGTTTCAGGTGACGGACGCGACCCGCGCGGGCTAGGTGTGTGACCCGCTCGGGTGCAATGCGCATGATCGTGCGGGATCGCGATGGAAAACGAGGCAACTCGCTCGGGCTAGAGAGTGCCTCGGTCGGGCTAGTGTGCGCCTCGGTCGGGCTGTGGTGTAGCCCGATCGGGCTGATGCCACAGGCGTGTGTAGTGCTTGCCCGACTCGTGCTCAATTTGCTGGATAAAATCGCCGAACTAAATGCCCGCTCGGGCTAGGGAGTTACCCGCGCGGGTAGTGTGTGTTATTCGCCGTTGTATATGAGCTTGCAATATCCTTTGTTGTTTCCTTATGGTCAGACCGGGTTCCACGAAGTGATTCCATATCGTGATTCTCTGAATAAGACTAAACGGTTATTTGTCACAATGCGAGAATTTTAAGCTTATCAACTCTAAACACGGCTGTATGAAGGAAAAACTCTCATCAAAGGATGTCAGCTCTTGCAACAATATGTTGTAGATACATACACTGCCATTGAGCAAGAACGAATCCGTTGGACTAGAAACAATCAAAAGAAGCTTAGATCAGATCTTTACAATAATATTTTTGATGTTGTTGGAAAGGGTGATAAATGTGGAAAAGTTATATACAATAATATATAAAAAGAGGATGTTTTGGTGCATCCTCAAGCTGCCACCTCAGCAAAACATCCTCATTTTTTCCCATAATTGTTTTAGAAAACATAACCAACATTTAACTTCAATGGCTAAAAAAACTTTCTTTATATACATTTATACAATTAATATACAAATACTTATCTTAATATACATACATTTATATGATAATTTCTAAAAAAATTAAGTTATTGTCGTTTGTGTCATTAGGTTCTACCCACAATGAACTTCATTTTGATGACGATATCCTTAATTGCAAACAATGTGATGCATTAGTATGGCATTCCGAATGTGTTAGATGGGATTCGAATAAGGATAATCTGCTATTTAGTTTATGTTGCATGCAAGGTCGCATCCGTTTGCCTAGGATTCCCGATCCTCTATCATTGCTAGATGAGCTCTAATAATTCACTTTCAATTCGCACAAACATTAGAGCTTACAGCTCCTTTAACCTGTAGAATCCATGGCCAAAATCACCACCATATAGGATCCCACTACCAATTCAAGGAGACATGTCAAAGTTTTCCCAACTCTACATATATGATACTGCAAATGAGGTTAAAAACCGTATAAGTACACTAAGTCGTACTACTGGTGCTGGTGAACTTGATGAAAAATCGTTGCTGATCTGATAGAAATGGTTGATAATCATAATAACCTAGCAAAGATTTTTCGAAAAGCACGTGATCGGTATGAATCAGGAGAGTACGCTAACTTCTCATTTCGGTTGATAGAGCCACGTAAAAAGGGTAAACAATATGAGTTGCCTACAGGGGACGAAGTTGTCGGGTTGATTGTTGGAGATCTTTCAACCACAATAGGAGAAAGAGATGTCATTTTACAGTTGAACCCATCAGGCCAACTCCAGAGAATCAGTGACCTTCATCCATTGTATTTGAGCTTGCAATATCCTTTGTTGTTTCCTTATGGTCAGACCAGGTTCCACGAAGTGATTCCATATTGTGATTCTCGGAATAAAACTAAACGGTTATTTGTCACAATGCGAGAATTTTATAATTATCAACTCCAAACATGTATGTCTGAAGGCAAAACTCTCATCAAAGGATGTCGGCTCTTGCAACAATATGTTGTCGATGCATACACTGGCATTGAGCAAGAACAAATCCGTTGGACTAGAAACAATCAAAAGAAGCTTAGATCAGATCTTTACAATAATGTTTTTGATGTTGCTGGAAAGGGTGATAAATGTGGAAAAGTTATAGGGAAGTGGATTATATTATCCCCTTCATTTACAGGAGGACCAAGATACATGGTTGAAAATTACCATGATGTTATGGCTATATGTAGATGGTATGGTAACCCATACCTTTTTGTGACAATGACTGCAAATCCAAAGTGGAAAGAGATTATGAACCATCTCGAGATGTGTGGTGGAGGAATACCAAGTGATCGACCTGACATAGAATGTCGAGTGTTCAAGATGAAATTAGATGCTCTCTTGGAAGATATCAATGCTGGTATTTTTTCCCCAAACCTATTTCAGGTTCAGAATTTGTTCTCTTACTAATAATTTTATTTGCAATATTATTAGAGAATCAATCGACTAATTCATATTTGTAATTTTTTTCACAGTTATTTACACTATTGAGTTTCAAAAACGTGTTTTACCCCATGCTCATATTCTAATATGGCTACAACCCATGTTGAAGAATCCTTCAGCATCAGAAATCGATAAGTTAATTCAAGCAGAGTTGCCTGATAAAGTTGTCGACCTTGAAGGATACAATTTGGTTTCATAGCATATGATGCATGGTCCATGTGGCTTAGACAGACCACGTTTGCCTTGTATGGAAAATGGTTTTTGTACGAAGAAGTATCCTAGGACATTCAATGATTCAACAATGTGGATACTTCTGGTTACATACTATACAAACGTTGTAGAGATGACTTAAACTTTGCGATGAAGGGTGATATCAGATTGAACAACCGGTTCGTTGTTCCCCATAACTTACAAATCTTGAAGAAATATCGAGCTCATATCAACGTTGAATGGTGCAACAACTGAAACACAATCAATATCTTTTCAAATACATCACAAAGGGAGTAGATAAAGCCTATTTACTGATTGAGTGAGGGACTAATGTTGACATCACTTCAAGCATGGAGAAGGTCAGTTTGTGTATTTTCGCCTTCCATATACATTACCAAAAGCCCCCGGTTATGAGATTATCGTTGAATTTGGAGAATGAACAGAACTTGACATTTGAAGACTCAACAGATCTAGATAGAGTAATTGCACGACCAAGCGTTCAAGCAACCAAGTTTACAGAATGGATGAAGATGAATATAATATCAGTGGATGCTAGGAGATTGACTTATATTGAATTCCCAGCCATGTTTGTGTGGCATACCTCGGATAAGTTTTAGTCTCGAAGGAAAAAAGGTTTCTCACTTGGTAGTATTGTCAACATCCATCCAGCACCTGGGGAATTATACTATCTGAGGATGTTGCTGAACATTGTAAAAGGACCTACCAGTTATGAAGACTTAAAGACGATTATATTAGGTATAATAGCTATAAAGAGGCATGTATTGCTAGGGGTTTGTTGGATGGAGATAAAGAGTGGCGACAGGCGATGGATGATGCCAACACAGCTATGACGTGTCTTTGTTACTCTATTGCTATATTGTGAAGTCAGTAAGTCATCTGAAATTTGGCAAGGTTGTTGGAAATTTCTTGCTTATGACATACTTCCTATGAAAAAAGGGAGTTTATGTTCAACAATCTTCAATTGTCGGATAATCAAATTCAACAATACACTCTTATAGAGCTTGAGAAACTTTTGAGGGAAAATGATAAGTCATTGTCTGATTATCTAATAATGCATACACCTGATAAAAGTATTCTTGATGACATCGCAAATACCCTTTTAAGGCAAGAAATGCAGTTCAATCAGGAATCAGAAAAGGAAGAGCATAAAAAAATTATTTGGATCCATTACTAATGAACAACGATTGATTTATGCTTCAGTTATGAAATCAGTGGAGCTACAAGAAGGGAAGCTTTTTTTTAAGGACCAGGAGGCACGAGAAAAACATATCTATATAGAACGATTAATTCTAAGATTCGCTTAGAATGGAAGTTGTACTCCCACTGGCATCATCGGGTATAGCCGCTTTAAATTATATAAAATTTTGGTGATAAATTTTAAATTATTAACTTGACATATTTATTTATATTAACTCACAATAATAATAATAATAATAATACAATCATAATCCAAATTATATTATATTATTTTTAACAATATTTGATTAATTAATTATATTATAAAATTATTATAATAAAGAATTAAACAAAATATAAATATTTCATTAAATATTTTTTATTTTGAAAAAATTTTAAAACATACAAATGAATACAATCTTAGAGTGATCATATATAAAAATAAAACCCTAATTAACAATATTTAATTAATTAATTATATTTTAAAATTATTATAATAAAAAATTAAACAAAATATAAATATTTCATTAAATATTTTTTATTTTGAAAGGATTTTAAAACATACAAATGACTACGATCAT
>CM071861.1:2254957-2277768 GCA_036759665.1 Gynandropsis gynandra | reverse complement strand
GATTGCATACAATCTGAAGCATCCACTTATCCCTATCGTCATCGTCGATGTTCCCAACGTTCAATTTGCTTCATTCCTTGACGGAGGACGCGCAGATGCCACCACAGAAGTTGTCAGTCATCCTCCGAGCCAGCTTCAGCATGCTCTTCCTCTCGCTACAGTTTATGGCTGCATAATGAGAGGTGTACTTCATTATATAAACGAAACATGGATGATAATAAATAAATAAATAAAGGAAGGGTGAATGTACGAGTTTGGACGGTGGATGACATGAGGATGGTGAGACATTCGCACTGGCGTTGAAGAGCAGCGACCCACCGTTGTAGCGAATTTCTCCGGCGAATCGAGATGGCATCAACTTCGTATGGGGGAGAACGAATCGAGCAGCCATTGGATTTAAAAGAGATGGTAATGGTACTGGAAATTGAAGAACCAAAGATGGGAACTGAAGGGTTAATATTGTGAATTTAATGTAAAAAATTAAATAGAATAAATGTGATAATTCAAAGATACTATTGAGGAAAAAAATGAAACCGAAAAGGAAATGAAAAAATGTATGTTTTTTAAATCCTGACGTGGCTTCATAAGAAGCCAAAGAATTATCCTTCTTTTATATATATGATTTTATTTATAATTCAATGAAACATTTCAAAAATTAATATCCATTACAATTATTTTTAATACCCACTAACCTAAAATTAATATCCATTATAATTATTTCTATAACCACTACCCTAAAATTAATATTCATTATAATTATTTCTAATAGCCACTATCCTAAAATTCATATCCATTACTATTATTTTTAATAGTCACTATAGGACGAAGTTGATGAATTTTTATTTTAAAATCAATTGATTCTATTATCAAAATTCTTAAAAACTATTTCACGAATTTCGTTATATTTCGTATATATATAAATATAATTACGGGATTGAAGATATTTTCATGGTGTAAAAATTATATATATACACATAATGGTTTTAATTATATGTATAAAAGCTTGGTAAACTCAAGCTTCTCAGTGTTCCACGTCACTCAACATTATTATTTAAAAAATATATATATAAAAAGGATGATAAAATGATGCATCTTCCTTGCGTCACCTCAACATCATATTTTTTTATTTTTAAATATTTTGCTTATAATTCAATGAAACATTTCAAAACTTAATATCGATTACAAACTTTTTAATACCCACTAACCTAAAATTAATATCCATTATAATTATTTCTAATAACCACTATCCTAAAATTAATATCCATTATAATTATTTCTAATAACCACTATCCTAAAATTAATATCCATTATAATTATTTCTAATAATCACTATCCAAAAAAATTAATATCCATTACTATTATTTTTAATAGTCACTATAGGACGAAGTTGATGACTTTTTATTTTAAAATCAATTGATTCTATTATTAAATTCTTAAAAAAATATTTCATGAATTTCATTCTATTTCGTATATATAAGTATAATTACGGGGTTGAAGATATTTTCATGGTGTAAAATATATATATATATACACATAATGGTTTTAATTATATATAAGCTTGGTAAACTGAAGCTTCTCATTGTTCCACGTCACTCAACATTATTATTAAAAAAAATACTTTTTAATACTGAAAGTTCTTCTCCCTATCGTTCCGTCTTCTTTGATCCTCTTCTTGCTTTTAAATACATGTTTAATGAGGAAAACCTAACTGTAGAAGCTGAAACATTAGAGAATCTCGCCTTCGTCATCCTTTGCTACCAATGAGAACGACATAAAAGTCTAGGCCGAATATGGTCATGTCAGGACTAGAAGGTCGGTGATTGTTTCTTTTAAGTAGGTTTCCGGTTCTCAAAATTCGACGGGTTAAGAGCTCAGCTGTGGATGAGATTCGATTATACCGGGGGATGGAGTTGGTGGAGTGCGATAAAAATACAATCACCAAGCGTAGTTTTGTTCATGCTAAAGATTTGAGGATTCTTGGTCCCATTTTCTCTCACTCAACAAATATTTAAGGTTATTCTATGATTCAACTACAAGCTATTTCCTTAGGTGAATTTCACTTCTCTTGAATTTGATTTTTTTAATCATCCTAGAAGAATGTGATGCAGCAAGAAAGGAAGCAATTAAGATCTCTTGGGGTAATCAACTATTCTCATATTCTCAGAATTGGCGGACTCTCTTATCCTATAAGATCTTCGACTAAATATGGAAGGCCGATTTGCAATCCTACAACAAAAATCACAACAGTTCAGTTGAACAAATGGGTCACAAGGTCAGCTGGTTGCATAAAGTATTTGTTTTATTAGCTATTTCGTTTGAATTTTGTTGTATCATCAAGGATTGCATACAATCTGAAGCATCCACTTATCCCTATTTTTGTTCTTTCTCAGGCATTATCAATATGTTTCGTCTTCAACGTAAGTTTCTGACCATTCTCCTCTCCACATACCAAACTACTCTCGCATTGGATTTTCGATCTTGATTCAGGTAAGTTAAGATCCTCTAGCCCCGTATCCTTCAATATTTGTAAATTTTTAAGGTTTTTGTATATCTTAAATGAAATGATTGATCACTTTAGTGATAGGTTCTTCACACCGTAAATTATGAGGTTTGTATATTCTTTTCTCTTTCAAATTGTACGTATCTAAAGTTTTATGAGTATTATCATAAACACATCATTCTAAATAAGCTTATACATATTTTGTTACGTCCATCTAAACTTTTTAATGCAATACTAGACATCATCTTTTATAATTTTTTTGCAGGACCGATTCATTGAATCTTAAAGTTTAGGATTTTCTTAAGCTGAACGTGAAAACATTCGCAAATATCCCATTGAGGTCACGCACAGTTCATGAAATTAGGGAGGTCATTTCTGCATTGTGTTTATTTATAATAAGATTTTTTTAGATGTCATTGAAGGTGATTGAGTTGTATATGATTTTTTGATCTGGTGTATCTTCAAGAGCATAAGGTTGTGGATGCTTTCAGCCAGTCCGAAGGGACAACAAGCAACACTTCAGTCTCTTGGAGGATGGAGAACTCTTGATTCATGCAATCTAAAGTCGTATGAGGTTTGTATATTCTTTTCTCTTTCAAATGTTATGCATCTAACGTTTTATGAGTATTACCATAATTTAGCAACATTAGCATATTGGGATTTTTCCCATTCATTCACATCGATGTAATTCCAATTCATATCGATGTTATATTATACCCAAATTACAAGAATATTGAGACTAACTTGGTTGTTTCGAGCTTCATGAGGAAGTCTAAATTTGATGGAATAGGGTGAGGGCCGAAGTGCCCATGATTTAGTATGATCTCCACCAATAAATGTAGTCTTCACTGCATTGTTGGAAGTAGCACATGATGATGATAATTTTTATGCAGGTTTCTTTTTTGTTAGTTATAATGTTATTGTCCATGTTGAACAATAGAACGCGGATACAACGAAATTTTTTAAGTTGCCGGAAGAAAAAGAACAACAATTGGCTATTTGAGATTGTTTAAGGGTTCAAAATGAAACACAAAGATGCGAAAGGCAAATAAATTCTAGGATCGTGAGTTTGAAGCTCTATAATGTTTAAGCGATCAAACTACTATGATCTTGAGATGTATATGAAAAATGATTCACTTATCTTTTTCCCTTTTCAAGAAATATATTTCAACAATTCTAGATATTTTAATGTAGATAATAAATCAAATAAATAACAGATAAAAAAATAACAATTTTTTAAATTATATAAAATGTTGATAAGAAAATAAATAATAATTAGTTATATCACGAATTATAAGGTGTATAAAAATATGAAAATAGATTCCTCCATTCCCTAATATGAAAAAGTATTGGTTGAATATAAAAAATGATATATTTCAAAGAAACATGATATATCACTAGAGAAAATATATCTTATATTTGATTTACATAAAATTTTTTAAAAATATTTAATTAATTTATAATTATTCTTTTACGATTATAATATATTTATTTGACAAATGAATGATATATAGCTCTCGAAAAAAATACATGTTAAATAAAACTATAACGAGATTTAAAAAACATGTGAGACTTAAAAAATGTTAATGCATATTATATCAATGTTTGTTATGTTAGAAGATTAATATTAATTTATTGATATAATTGTTTTATACTATTTAAAAATACAATAAACCTTTAATAAATATAAAAATATGAAATGAGTATTTTAGTATACTGTAGTAAACAAATTCATATTTACTATTCAATGACTTATTTTTTCTTTCATTTTATATATAGATTTCCTACATATATTTGTTATGCTAACATTATGAATGATTATATCAAATATTGTTTTGTTTTATTCTTATTATTTGATTAAAGAAATTTAATACTACAATTTTATGTTCGTCAAATATACTAGCCATTTTTTCATAAAATAATATAAAAAATTCATCATCAACATCGATTTTTCATGTCTTTCATATGACGATTTGTTTATAATAGATAAATTTTAATTTTTAATTGAAAATTGATATCATTGATATTCTACAATATAACCAAAATTCTGCGCTTATGAGATATAACAATATTCGTGTGAAGTTTTCATGAATGAGTTGTGATTCAATTTTTTTCTCCAATTTTAGGTCTCATACAATTGAATATTAACATTATTAGTTTTATATTATGAATTACGTAACTAAGAAGTTTGTCAATATCATTGAAGTTTAATTAAAATTCTAAATCAAATCCATAAAACAAAAATAAAATTATATTATTATTATTATTATATGTTAAAAAATCTATTAAAAATATTATAACTAATTATAGTAATATATTTATAAATATTATTCCGCACATCGCGCGGATTCGATTCCAGTTATTATAATAAAATTATACCAAACCAAAATTGTTTAATTCCCATTTTATTTGTAGTTTGATTTCACAAAACCAAATCATATTTTCACCCTATTATTACCTTTTATAATTTTTTTAGTTTTATTTCTTATCTTATTTAAATTAAAAAAATTGGTCATAATCTCAGAAATATTCTGTTTCATTATATTTTATTTTATAAGGTTATGAACTCTTATAATGTGAGTTCTCAATCTATATCATTTTTTATTTATTAACTTTAAGTTGTAAAACGTACTGTTAAATGTTATAATATTTTTTCTAGAATTTTACACGAAACAATTAGCTTTAGAATTTAATTATAGCTAAGCGACATATAAATTTAAATAAAATATTTTAATATTCGATGCACATAAGTATGAAATTGGTTAGTACCTCGTAAACTTTATGAACCAACGTGTGCATATAAAGTTTTTATGTGTTGGTGAGAGAGAAATGAGCTTTGTCTCTAATTCTAATAAAGCAATTACACTAGCAATTATTTTTTATTGCAGTGATGATATATATTATAAAAAATATGAAATTGCACTAATCATAATAGAAAGACAAAGATTTTTTTTCTTAAAAAATAGAAGATAGAGAATAAATGGAAGAAATTTAAGTGATAATCAAAAGTTATAGCAATGGAGACAAGAAAAATCAATCAAAATTTGTAGGATGGGTGAGAAACAAGGGTTGGCCCTTTCCAAATGGTGCACATGTGATCTTCACCTTATGATCTTATCTGGTTTCCATACCTTAGTACCTTGTCTAATAACATATATATATATGTATATATATATTGTACATATATTGTGTATATACATGTGAATGTATATATGTCTAATGCATTATTGGTATATATTTCTTGTATTTTTCTCTTTCGTTTAATTTTATAATTATAAGTATAACCTACAATCTCATCTAATTTAGTGTACCATAAATTAGAAGAAAATAAAATGAAGTATTGTTAGTACCTTACTTAGCTAATTTAGCAAAATAGCTATCGGGTTTTAGCCTATATAACATTTATATCTTATTACAAGAATTATTGGTGGAATAATTGCTATAAAAAAATTATAGGTTAATTATATATAATAATGTAATGAATTCGATTCTTCTAAAATGTTTGTTGTGCATTATGTATTTGTATTTGTTCATTGTTATTATATACCCAACTGTATCAATATTATAGTGGACGCAAATTTGTTTTAAATCAGATTTTCAACTTAATAACAACACAAATTTATTGTAAAAGCTAATGTTAAATTAGTTTTAAAATCTTTAACTCAAATTCAAAACACCAGTTTGCATTAACGTGAATTTAGCGTTACATTTTGTATTAAATTAGCATTAAGATTTTCAATGAAAATTAAGTTTGCTATTATTCGAATGTTTAGCGGTTCAATCACTTTAAAAGAAAACATAAGTTTTGAATGCTAATATAACGCCAAACTGGTGTTGGCTAAGACGTCTTTTGTATAGACTAAATGTTGGATTTATGTTGGCGTGACAATGCCACTCCCACACAAAGATGGGTTCCACATGACAACCTGAGTTCAATGTACAAGCGTTACAAACAATTAACACAACCGAGGTTGAGAATTATGTTGCCATAGTTGTCACCAAAGTTAACTCAATTTTACGTTAGCTATTGTAACACAACATGTAACGTGAAATTATATCGGACGGTCAACGAGAGTCTGAGGCTAACCGATGTTGCATTTACGCAGGTATTCATGATAGGTTTAATCTTAATATAAGATATATATACACAACATATTAGAATACTAAGGTTAGTATAATTTAAATTAATTACATATTAATCCATTATACATCCCCGCAAGACGGATCATCTAGGTGATTCCGACCTTGGAACGAAGTAGTTCAAATTGTGGACGAGAGAGAGGTTTAGTGAGTAGATCCGCGAGTTGATTTTTAGTGCTGACATTGGTGACCCATAGAGTCATGACTTCAATCTGTCCACGAACAAATAGGTAATCCAAAACAAGGTGTTTCATACACGAATGAAAGACTGAATTAGCACTCAGGTATGTTGCACCGATGTTGTCACAGTAGATTGCTGGAGGTGCTGAAAGTGTGACTTCAAGTTTTGTAAGAAGATTTATAATCCAACAGAGTTTTGTCGATTTGTTAGCAACAAAGCGATATTCAGCTTCCGTAGATGACCGTGATTGACCCGTTTGCTTCTTTGAAGACCATGAAATGGGATGTTGGCCAAGGTAGCTAATATAAGCTCTAATGGATTTGAAGTATGAAGGATCGCCTGCCCAATCTGCATCACTAATGGTATGAAGTGTGAGAGTATTCGAGCACCCCTATAAATACCTTTATTGTGAGAGCCCGCTAGGTATCGAAGTACACGTTTGCACATGACCAATGTTCATCCATCGGTCATGAATTGTGAGAGCTTATTCACCACAAAGTTTATGTCTAACTGAATAAGAGAGAGGTATTGAAGACTTCCAATGACTTGATGAAAGGGGCTGGGATCTGGAAGAGGAGTTCTGGTGGTAAACGTGAGTTGTGATGTAGTTTCCATTGGTGGAGAAACTGAGTTAGCATCGTGCATATTAACTCAATGGAGAAGGTCTGTTATGTACTTGCGTTTGGACAGACGGAAACCGAGTACGATACGTACTGCCTCAACGCCAAGAAAGAACCAAAGTGCACCCATGTCTTTGAGAGAGAATCGAGACGCCAAGGTATAACAAAGGATTAAATCTGATCGGAAAAAGACCCTGTAATAATCAAATCGTCGTCGTGGATAAGCACAAATAATTTTGTGTTGGAGGACTGTAGCATGAACAATGATGGATCCGCCAATAAATTTTTGAAACCATAATGATTCAGAAATGAACACAGCTTTGAGTACCATGCACGAGGAGCCTATTTGAGTCCATAAATTGCTTTGTAAAGCTTGCATACAAAGTTAGGAGGATCAATATCGACGAAACCTGGTTGTTGAGCCATATATACATCCTCATGTAGAAGATCTTGTAGAAAGACGTTGTTGACGTCCAGTTGGCGAATATCCAACCGTGGGAGGTAGCAAGGCTAAGGACAAGATGTATTGTTCTAGGTTTAATGACCGGACTGACGTCTAATGAAAATCTACCCCAGGACGTTAATGAAAAGCTTTGGCCACCAAGCGAGCCTTATACCGATCAATAGATCCATCAGGTTTCCGCTTTATTCGAAACACCCATTTGCAACCAACAATATCTAAAGTGGTATCAGGTGAGACTAGTATCATGTTTCATTTCGAATGAGGGTATTGAATTCTTTTCTAATTGCTTGACGCCACACTAGGCTTTTGAGAGCTCTGGCTGCGGTGGAAGGTTCAGTCTCCACTGATGTACATGAGCAAACAAGGGAAAATTTTGGGTTAGGTTTTCAAATATTTATCCTTGGCTCTAGTGACCATAGGGTGAACATTGCATGGACACGGCTCGATTTCCAGAACTATAGTTCATGGCGATGATTCATAAATAGAGTGTGAAGGCTTTGTTCTTGATGTAGAGCCAGGGGAGATAGGTATATGATCTCTTGGTGAATATGAGACACATGTTAACCGATAAAAGGATGAGAGTCAACCCTATTGGTGATGGGAGGCAAGAATTTGGACAGTGAAGTGAATCGAAAGATAGACTAATGGAATATTACATGTCTAGAGATATAGATTCAATGTTTAGATGTATCTTGAACTTGTCGACATTGTCTGTGTAGAAATTTGTGATTTTGGCATTAAATTTGGCTTCAAGAAGAGCTTTGAAAGCAATAAATGTATCTTAAACTTGTAATTTTTGTTTGAGCGAGTAGAGCCAAGAATATCGTGTGAAGTGATCAATAAAGAGAACATAATATTTGAAGCCATCAACGGAAACAACTGGGGATGTCCACACATCCGAGAAAATGAATTCCAATGGAAGAGAGGAAACAATAGAGGAAAAATGAAAGGGAAGTTTATGATTTTTTTTTTTTTTTGCAAAGACAAGAGTTGCAAGGAGAAAACATGGAAGTGCGAGACAACATAAGTCTGAATTTAGATATGGTATGTTTAAGGATGGGTAGAGAAGGGTGACCTAGTCAAGAGTGCCAGGTGGAAAGGTTCGATTTTAGACTTGAGAACACAACACATGTGGGAGACATGTTTGAGGGAGTTTGCCACACATAGACACTGTCTTTAATATTGCCTTAAGTACTGGCGCCCCCGTAAGTAGATCCTTCACCTGAAATATATGTGAGAAAAATTTCATAGTAACTCTATTACTTTTGCATAACTGATGAACGGAAATAAGGTTCTTGAGCATAGATGGAACACATAGAACATCATCAAGTGTAAGAGCTCGACAAAAGTAATAGAGCTTGAAAAAGTAGCTCGGCGAAGGTACAAGTACCCAAACGCCATTGTATCGGTCCACTTTTGAGAGTTAACACTTTTTGAATGGCTTGATGGACGTTAACTGGATCATCTTCCGTCAATCTAATGCCATCCTCATGTTCTTGAAGAAATACTATATAGTCATCAGAAATAGCACTTCTCTTCTCTCGAGTAGACCTTCGTGGCACAATTTTCTGATGTAACTGTTCTTGAGGTTCATGAACTTGTTCTTCCTAGATTTCAGGAACAACATTTAGAGTATCTTGATTTGTAGCTCGAGCAATATGATCCAAATCATTGCCAACTACAATAATTGGAATAGGAATCATTATCTTTTGTGAAACAAAAGTTTCATCCTTAACCTCTCCAAAACAAAATTCATCGTCCCTTTTTCCAGGTTCGATGTCCTCAAAGAACGTCGCTACTCCCGCCTCAAAGATTGTCTTTTTCATGAGATCATAAAAATTATACCCCTTAGATTTTTCCAAGTATCCAACAAAGCAACAACTCACAGTTTTGGAATCCAGTTTCTTTTCATTGGATCGATAAGATCCAGCCTCTACTGGACATCCCCAAATGTGAAAATGCCTTAAGCTAGGACGTCTACCCGTCCATAACTCAAAGGCATCTTAGTTATTGCTTTAGTTGGTACTCTGTTCAGGATATAAACCGATGTCTTTAATGCCTCACCCCACAGGTATTTTGGGAGAGTAGAGAACGATATCATACTTCTCACCATTTCCTGAAGTGTACGGTTTTGTCTCTCCGCAATACCATTCATGCTAGGTGTACCTGACATTGTGTATTAGGAAACGATTCCACACTCCTCGAGGTACTGGGCAAATGGTCATAGAAGTTGTTCACCTGATCCGTCATTTCTACCGTAGTATTCACCACCACGATCAGAACGAACGACCATAACGCGTTTATTAAGTTGAAGTTCAACTTCAGCCTTAAACGCTTTGAAAACATCCAAAACCTCTGACTTCTCATGAATAGGATAAAGATAACAATATCGACTGTAATCATCTATGAATGATACAAAGTAATGTTGACCAATCCAAGAAGCAATAGGAAACGGTTCGCATACATCCGTATGTATCAATTCCAAAGTCTCTGAAGTTCGATATGTACCTTTACCTGCTTTGTTTGTCTGCTTCCCCTTGATACAATTAACACAATGGTCAAAATCCGAAAAATCAAGAGTTCCAATAATTCTGCCTCGTATATAACATTCCATTCTCGGTTTCAAGATATGGCCTAATCGTTTATACCATACACAACAGAATTTTCCTCAATCAATTTACGCTTCACGTCTCCTGAACCAACCTACAGGATTTCATTATATGAAGGGATGATAGCGATCATATAAAGATTATCCAAAATAGATAAAGAACCGGTTCCAACTATAATCGAATGAAATGAGAGGGTAAACTTAAGATCTCTGAAAGAACAAGAATTTCCTAATTTGTCCAAAACAGAAAACCGAAAGTAAGTTCCGCGTAAAAGGCGGTACTATGAAAACACCCTCCAAAACTCAAAATTGACCAATCTTCATCAAAATGCTAAATTGCTCGATAGCTTCCACTTCCACCCTTTTACCATCACCTAGATGTATCTTTCAACATCAATAGGTTTTCGGTAATAGAGGCAACCCCGTATAGATATACTTACTTGAGTTGTAGCACCTGAATCAATCCACCAAGTATTACTAGACATTGAAGCTAAATTGACCTCAGAACAAACCAAAGTGAGAGTCAAATGTTTATTTGCACGAAAAGTATGATATTTCGTATAACATGTTTGTGTGTGACCAGTCTTGTGTCAAAAGAAACAATTTTTTAACCTTATTATGTTTCTTTTGCACATGAATTGATCCCGAATCAGCGGTTTCATAACCTTTCTATCTTTTTCCAATCATACCCCTTAAAATCGGAGGAATTCAATGCTTAATGATCATGAAAAACGTGATGTTTGAGGTTTTCCAGCGTTCGGGTTTGTTAGGGTTCTCAACAGAACTCAAATCCCTAATCACTGGATGAATCTCCCTAATCGCGAGGTCGTAACCCATCAAAGCAAGCACGATCAATAAGTGTTCCTTCTATTCAGAAAAGTTCAATCCATTCAACATATGGATCGAACTAACGTTGGCATACATACTATTTGTCGATAGCATAACTGTAAACAAAAGACAGCTTGTGTGTTAGACTTCCATTCAATAAAACCTTAATTGAATGATAACATGATCCAATCCCATCACAAGGCATCTGCGCAACATCAAAATTAGTCTTTGGACAACAATTTTGACTTGCATTAGATGACTCAACACATCAATTAATCAGTGTAAATCAAACATCTCATGTAATGGTCAACCTTTGGACATACCCATCACATTTATGTCATACCAAAAATAAACATTAAATATTAATGTACACGCAATATAATACTACCAAACCATGATTCACCTTTGGGTTTATCAAAGTTCGCATGAATTATATTATGTAACCTTCTCAACATAATTGAAATAATTATTTTTTTCAAGATTGCCTACTTTGGTAGGATGTTGAAAAAATTAATTAAATCGCATACATTGATCAAAAGATATAATAATCATAAAAAAAACTATGATATAACCTTATAACTACACTATTTGTATGTGTAATTAATCATAGTAAACTAAATTCACCGCAATTATCATATAATATATATATATATATATAATTTTCGTGCCAATTCTAATCCAAATGAATTGCACAAATTACTTGAAATATATAAATCCATCCTTATGCGTATTAATCAGCGGGTTCGATTCAAAATTTACCGAAATATTTTCGTAGTTAGACCATTAAACAAAACGCTCCATGATAACCTGATAGAGTTGTTGGCGCAGTTGACAGAGAATTGTCCTTATAATGCATAGGTCTTGGTTCAGAATCTTAATTTGATTCTGCCGAAGACCACATTTTTTTCTTTTTAAATGTGCCTTTTTTAAAAAATTGGTCGTTCTTTTACATATCAATTAAACGGACCTTTTTTTAAGTGTGTCATAACCGAAAATTATTAAATGGACCGTACAAAATAGGTTTGGCCTACTTAAAAAATTTAAAGGGTTTGGGCCAATAACTTTCAATTTTATTGGACCGCATCAATTTTATTTTATAAAAAAAAATTCTTTAAAAGCCCAAACGAACCCAAATTTTTTTTAAAAAAATTCTGCCAAAATTATTTATTTATTTATTTTTTAAATAAAAAAATAATTTTGACCGTGCAAGTACACGATCCACACATTATACTGTAGTTAGTTTCTTTAATTTTTTTTAAATTAATAACAAAAAAGTGTTCTTCACAATCCGTGAGGTTTTCATCCCAATTTTAAATTTTATCCAAAAATTTGTTTAATTTACCATATTCAAACCCAAATTTAATGTAAAACACATTAAATCATTCTTAATTTGATGTAAATACAACAGATTAGGTTCTGATACCAATTGAAAGAATTCGTTTTAACTCTAAATTCTAATTTTCCATTGCGATTTACATCAAAAATTGAATAGAAGATCGTGATAAATAATTGTATCCATTGAATACGTAACGCAACAAAATTGATCTTCTGGTTCTACGTGTAATCACCGGATTCGACACACGGATTGGATGTGTGAAGAACAAAATGAGAGTTCGGTAATTTTTTTTCTTAAGTGTTAGTAACAAATGAATCCACACTTAAAAAACTTAAATCTCATCTTTATATACACGTGAACCAGTGACCATAAACCGAGAGTTGACCGGTTAATTATCTGGTTCTCAATGTATCATTTAATTTCGTCCATCATGAAATTAACAATATAACCAAAGGTCTCTACACATATAACCTCCCACATTTAATTCAATACCGAAGTCCGATCAATTAGACTTAAATCCGATCACATTTAATTTGGACTAACCGGATGACAACACTTATTCCAAAATTATTCACATACACAGGTCCACAAATATAAGATTAAACCAAAAATCTTATAATCTCCCACTTGGACCATATATGTGACCATAAAACTATGGAATAACCTTAAGAGCACTCATCAATTGTTGTCATCAAACCGGTATTGACACCAATCTCGTCCATCAACTTGAGAACACACCAAGAATCACTTCTTCTCCTCCTCGGTATGGGTTGTGAAGCGTAAGATTCCTTGGATTTGAAATAATATGATGCAAAACGCCATTATCAATGAGCCAATCAGGTGCATCATAAGAGGATTGCATGATGTGATTGTCATTAGAACCCCACGAATGAGCTTGAATCCATCAAGGCTTAGAATGATAGGAATAGTTAAGATTCGAAGATCTTGGTACAATGCTAAATCGATGACATTGCTTCGCACTATGACCAAGAAATCCGCAAGCTTGACAACAACTTCTATAACCACCCGATTGTCCTTGGTTATTTTGAGTCCAATGTGAAACAGAGGAATGGGGTGCAGTATTACAGACCGATGAAGTTTCCGAAAATATTGACATAATTGTGAACTTGAACGATGAACTTTCTCCTAATCCACCTGTGTTCTTTTCTTTAAGTTTTCCTTTTCTCTCCTGTGAGACTATTTCTTCCTTCTTCTCACGTTCTCTTCTTCTTTCTTCTTGCTTTCCTCTTTTTTTTTTCTTCTCTTCTTCTTCTTACTTCTCTTTTTCACCGAATCATTCACCAGTTTCGTCGTCATTTTTGTTGGGGGATGAGGATGCAGAGGACTCGTTACGGGTGGTTTTGAGGCTCAAAGGCAGTGGCTGGAACTGAGGCAGTGGCTGGAACCGCGTCAGTGGCGTGAGGGCAAACGACTGAAGCTCTGGTTTAGGCCAGTGATGGCGGGGTAGGGGATTGCACTAGTGATGGTGGCGTCTAGGGTTGGGTGGCTAGGGATAAACCAACTCTAATACCATATGAAAATATAAATATTTCATGATAGGTTTAATCTTAATACAAGATATATATACACAACAGATTAGGATACTAAGGTTAGTATAATTTAAGTTAAGTACATATCAATCCCTTATAGCATTTTCCAATGACATGACAATGTACATCGTTGCATTGGTATGCCTGAAATATTAACAACAGAAAGGGTTATGCAGATTGCATTGGTAATACTAACGCACATTGCATTGGTTATCTATTTTGTATTAAAAAAATTAAGTTTCAAAAAAAATATTATAAAAAATAAAAATGTTAACTAACAGTTATTGTTCGTTAAACAAAATCTTTTAATCTCGGAATATTGATATGCATTGATGAAAATGATGGAGATCCGGATGCAAGTCTTTGTGATCTAGAACATCAACACGTCTAAACCGATGATGTGTCCTCAACGGTTTGGTTTGTTAATTTGAAAAACAAAATATTAATATTAGAAAATTATTACTAAATGATAAAAAAAAAGATATTGAATATTTATATCCATGTATACCGCATCGAATACGGTCTGAAGTGATGTCAAGAGGTCTCCAACCTTTTCCTAACTTTACGATCCCTCTAGAATTTCGTTAACTCTTTCTACTATAAAAAAATTTAGAAATATATACATTTAGATATATAATAAAATACATTGTAATAAATATGCATTCTTCTTGACCTATTTGTCTACTTCATTAGCCTTTCTGTATACCAATAACCAATTAGTTTGTTTATGGATATTCTGCATGAGCTCAAAAAGACTTTGATTTCTATCCAAGTCATATTGCTGAAAAAAAAACACAAAACAATACTTATATATATTGTAAAAAATGTTTAGAAAAAACTCAAATCATTACTTACCAAGTTGTAAAAATCTTTTGCAAAAGATTTTACACCAGATTTATGCATGAGTATCATCAAATATGGTGTGGCGGGAGGATATGACTTCTCACAGTTTTCTCGCTCCACTAAGAAAAACTTCAGAATCGATCAATGAACAAGATGACTAACATATCTCCAAAGTGATAAAATCTGGTGGGCACTTTTCTAAATACATAGCGAGGAGCTAGTTTTCCTTTTAACTTTGAATATATATGACTTTATACGGTTCATATCTAGATCCTTCCAGTTATCATATATTGAGTCATGGTATTGGGGGTACCAAATACCATTCTTAGTGAAATAAATGAAAACGAAGAAGAAATAATTAGAAAAAATCATATGAAATATATTCATAAGTAAATTCAAAATTATTAACTTACAACAACACAACCAATATTTAACGCGCGTATGAGCTGATAATGCAAGTTTTCTGTTGAGAACAAAATTTTCCAATGGATTTAAATGGTTTTCAACCTATTGACAATCAATCGTTGGAAACACCCATTCGTTGTAAATTTCAACAACATTGCAACGACTAAAAATGTTGATAATTTATCAACAAATATTTTAATAGATACATACATTGAAATATTATCACTGATATCCATGACCATATTCATTGAAAATATCCACATACATCCATTAAACATACCAATAGGCTTCCATCACAATTATTAATGGTCATTTGTTGATATTAGCAATGGGTATGCGTTAATATCTTGGAAACCTTGTAACAGATTGCACCATTGACATCTGTTGATGATTACAAACAACATCAACAAGCATTGATTGAAATGTTTGAAAAGGTATCAACGGGCAGCTGTTGAAAAAATTGGCGGAAATTTTCAAACTTTTCAACGGATTTCCATTGATAAATTTGGTTGGTAACTTAAACTTTCAGTGGATCCACGTTGATAATTTTGCGGTAAAATTTTAAAAAATTAAGAAAGAAAAAATGTAATAAAAAAATAAGATTTACAAACAAAAAAAATATATAGATTTATAATCTGCCACCATATTTTTCCTTATCGCCACCATAAGAATCATGGGATGGGGTCACATCGGAATCTAATGTCGGATCTTGTCATCGTGGCATTATATCATCAGCATGTGGTTGTGGAGGTGTTAGTAGATGATGGTGCAAAGAGCATAAGCTCAATGATACTCTTCTTGTGATACATTTTCTTTGTATAATGGTGAAACATGGCTTCGAGCTGCTCAAAGCGTCGCTCTTGAGAGTATTTGTCCAAAAAAATAGAGGGTATGATCATAAAATGCTTACATTACAAAAATACTTTGAGTTCAAATGATTGCAGCAGATCATAAAAAATATAAATGGTAAAAAAAACCTTTGCAATCCATTGTATCTATGATTTTCCAATGGAGAAAAACTTTTGTTGTGTTAATTGATAATCTTTGAAATCTCTATTGTAAAGATCAAAGGATGATGTCCATTGAAAAACTTCAATGACCTTTCAACGGGATCTTAACATTTAGAAATTTTTTTAGTATGCATCGAAATGGGCATTGAAAATTTATGAATACAGATCAACAGATGCTCGTTGCAATTATTCGTGGTTAGACGTTGATCATATCAATAAATGCTTGTTGATAATAATATTTTTTTTATTTACCATTGGAAAACTTTATTGTTGTGTTTTCAACTATATATCATCCGTTGGTATTATTAATGGATGTTTATTTTATTTATATTGAAAAGTTATTTGTTTCAATCATCACATATTCAAGTACAAACTTATTATCAAAATCGCTTAACAATATGTTTTTCTTCAAATAAAACTATGTATGGTTGAGATGATGGATGTAGTGAATGATAGATCGAGTAACAAAAGAGATTACAAAATAATTTTTAATAGGGGTACAACAATTAATGAGTATTGAATTGATGCAACTTTTCTCTCAAATGCACGACATCGTTATATCCATGCAAAAAATGAAAAAATATGAAGCACTCAAGACATAATTTGCAAGCATCTTTATAAATATTTTGTGGAGAATTATCATATTTTTTTCTAACAAGACAAGATGATGATGTAAGAGGAGTGATGATGCATGAATCATAATCAGATGAATGAAAGGATAATGGGGTTGATGCAGTAATAACGACGACCAATCCATATGTCCAAATGTTGACCGACGCTTTGTCCAAGAAATATAGAGCAAACAATAAAAGAATCACCAAACAGTAACACAATATGATTCTTCTACCTATAAGAAACAACAAAACAATTTTTTCATGAAGATCAGCTACATTTACATTTACTATGAAGATTGATGAAAATAAAAATCAAATATATGACAGAGAATTTCCTGGATTAGTTTTGTTATACTATGCTTGAGTACTTATTGAAAAATAATAAAACTCCAGAAACATGGTATGAGATAAAAAAAAAAATATTTTAAAGGAGTTAGGCATGCCACATTAGAAGATTGCTTTTTGTAGAAACGGTTGCATATTTTTTTGGTGAAAATACATGTCTTTAGGAATGTAAATTTTACGGTGCCAATAGATTCGTCCAAAATAACCATCTTTACAAAAATGTGTCGTATAAAAGGATGTTAAATATGCATGTAATAAATAATTTTAAGATAATCGTATAAATCAACGCGAATCTCCACATCTATGAGATGACACATAGAAGAATTGATGACTGACGAAAAAAGGCAACATTCATTTGATCATAAAACTTGGAAGAATAAATGCTACATTCAATCAAAGATATTTGTTCAAGAATTTGAAAAGATATGACTTGGATGTATTGAAGATCAATATGACTAAGGTATTATTTAATGTGATGGAACATCTATCTATTCCTTTGATAGATGTGGCAATACTCATTGGGTCGGTTTAGTTTAAATGGATGTATCTATTCGAAAGATTTTTCTTTATCTAAAGAACAAGTGAGAATTAAATTTGATGTGGAAGGATCATTTGTGGAGCACATTCTAATTTTTTAATCCTCAAGCAGAGCGAATGATAAAACTTGTGATAAAAAAATATCACAAAATAATCACAAGTTTTTGGATCATTTCTAGAAGAACATAATCCATTTCAAAAGGATAAAGTTATATTTACTGGCAAAATTTTATTACTAATATATTTATTTCATTTTGTAGTAGGTTCATTCATATAAGAGGCAATTGTATGACAACAACTCTCTACAAAAAGATATTGTTGGAAATACCACGACTGTACCCCTTTCACAAACAATACGTACTCCTAAGAACGTCACCTTGAACATATCGAAAACTTAACTCAATATTATTCTACAAAAAGGTCGGAAATGAAGAGCGTTATAGCAATCATGGCTGGCCAACCATCTTATCATCCACAAGCACCTCCTACCGAAGAGAAAAGAAAGCCAACAAGATAAGATATGAATGTTGATTCCAAGGCAACACCGTCCCAGAAATCAAGAGTTTCCAAACTCGACGAAGAAAATGAAGTATATTAGATAATAATTACAATTTTGTAACTTTGTTGAAAAGAATTTAAAATATTCAAATATATAAAAATTTTAGTTTTAATTTATCATTATTTCTAAAATTTATCCATCATATATCTATTGAAAACTTCATATTTGCCATCATATTATCAACAAACATTTGTGGATATATTTAATTTTTTCTACCATATTATTAACAATCATCTTATCAATGGGCGCTCAACGACATTCATTGAAACTTTTTTCAAAAATTCAATTTCGTATCAATAACATGACTCTTGATAATTTCTTAGATCAACGATTGTCAATGGATTGTCCGTTGACAGAGTCTGTGAACAACAATGAATTTCAACGAGTTTGCCGTTGCAATTTTTTAAAGAATATCAACATTTAAAGACATTGTGTTTCAATAAATACAATCATTGTGTTTCCACGCATTATAGCTATTGAAGTGCAATTGAAAAATTTTAACAATCTATAGCCGTTGAGATATCGTTGATAATAATTAACGCATATTCGTCGTTGCGCAACTATTGAAATTGCAACGGATTGTTGTTTTCAAAGGTTCAATATCAATAAGTATAAATATGTTTGATGTGCGAAATATCAAGCAATAAAAATGTCTAATATCTACTTACCGCATGAGTACGGATCGGTGTAATAAAAGGGTCAAACTCTAAGGACTAATGTAATTTAAGCTTAGAATACGACTAAACTAAGACGGGTTGAATTGATGATGGTGTGATATGAATTTCTAAAACACTAAAGTAAATATTGAAAAACTCAATCTTTAACAAAAATTAAACATTTTTAACAAATTTATATGTTGAAATCATCGTATTTTTTAGTGGTGTTATCAACGTTATTTGATGGTAAAGGTCAATTCTCTCGAGTTTGCATAAAAACAGAATTGAAATTGAAAATACGAGTTTGTTTCAAAATAGCGTTAAAATTGCAAACCTATGCTAACGTATATCGATTACCAATTATTTCATATTAAACGGAAAAACTAAGATTATTTTAGCTAGTGTTGAAAACATGAACTTTAATGATATATACACCATTAAAAACGTAGGGTTGGTTTTGTTTTGTATTTATTGTCGTTTGTGTTTAGTATAGCGAAAATATGAAAAAATAAATAGAGAAAGAATAACTTAGGATCTCATACATATATATGTACATACATACGTTCATGATATTACACATGTGAACATGAAGTTGTGTGATTGTGAAATGCGGTGGGTTGTGTACTGATTGTGAAATGTGGTGGGTTGTCTATTGTAACACAAGTCAAATGAAACATAACAACAACAAAATCCAAAGAAAACACTGGTTCAGCATTCATGATGTTTGAGATCATGATTATGATTATGAAAATATGTTTTTTTTTTCATGAAAAAAGAACAATATAGAAGACACAATATTAAATTATTTAATTCATTTTTCACCTTAATCTATATAGTATGAATGTTTGAAAATTTTTGGGTTATATATTTTTAGGAGCATAGTCATAGATTAAGTGCCCGTATATTATTTTAAAGGATGGAGAAAATGAGTTAATATAATTTTTTTTAACAATAACATATTTTTAAAGATAAATAAAAAACACATTTTTTGTAAATTTATATATTAAAAGTTAAATAAATTGACGTTTCATTCGTCCTCTCATATCAAGTTTCTCCACCATCAAATTAAATTTTTTGTTTTAAGTTTTTATTTCTCCATTAATTATAATTATAAAATTTATTTAAAATAATTATATATTAATAATATTAATATTTCAAAGAAATATAAAATAGATCTTTATATATGTAAATAAATAGAAAATTAATAAATAATTAAAAATATTTATATATTTATTTAAAATAAAATCTATATATAAAAAGTTAGATAACCCTTGGATTTTCATTCATTATTTTTTTGTTAAATTTCCATTTCATCAATTTAATTTTTTTTAAATTTTTTTATTTCTATATTAATTAGAATTCATAAATCACTTTAAAAGAATATATATCAGATATAGTAATACATTAAGTTATATAAAATATTTAGATTTAGTTTAGATCATATTTTAGTAATTATATACGTAAATAAATAGAAAACCAATAAATTAATAAATAATTACAAAACAAAAAATGTTTATATGTTTATTTGAAATAAAATTCAATAAAATATTAAACTTTTACAAATAAATTATTAAAACATTATTGATTTTAGTTATATATTGTTTAGTTATTTTGAAAATAAAATTTGATTTTATATATTGTTTAGTTATTTTGAAAACAAAATTTGATTTTAACTTATTTTAATAAATTTAAACTTTATTAAAAGCTATTACTATTTAAAATTAGATATACTATTAAAAACAAATTTTGGATTGAAAACATAAATTAATACACATACTATCATTTAGTTTTTCTAATTAATGTATATTTTTCATATAATTTACATTCAATCTATCTCTTAATTATTATCAATTTTCTCTACAATTAAAATAAATAAATAATTTATTATATATTAAAATTATACAAAGAAAATGATACATGAAAAATTAAAATATATAAATATTGAAATAAAATATTAAATTTTGACAAAATAATTATTAAAAAATATTCATTTTTGTTATATATATTATTTAAATTAATCATCTTAAAAAATATTTTAAATTTAACATATTTTAATAAATTTAAATTTCAAACAAATATAATTATAATACATATTTAAAATTAGATATATTATTAAAAAATAGAATGAAAAAATTAATGTTCATCATATCATTTAACCTTTCTAATTAATGTATATTTTCTATACAAGTTAGATTCAATCGATCTTTTAATTAATTTATTTTTTCTATAATTAAAATGAATAAATAATTTCTCATATATTAAAATTCTACAAAGAAAATAATTTATAAAAAATTAGAAAATATAAATAAACGAATATAATATCATAATTTATTTTTATATATATTTTTCAAGTTTATCGTTACAAAAATTTAACCGCACAATGCGCATATTATAACCTAATATATTTAAGTATTCAATATACTCATCTCAAGACATTCATTATATGTCTTTATGATTCTTTGATGCATTCTACATATTTTTACCCAAAATGTATTATTTATAATCATTATAATCTTTTTTTAGAAATAATTTATATAAACATTATCAAGTCTACGACTCATTATATTTTACTTTGGTCCGAAACCAACCCTTTTTATTCTAATAATTCGATTTATATGTTATGAATCAGAATATTAAAATTTCAATTTTATTTCAAAATTTATTTTCTGTTATATATACGATGTACCACAGTACTTTCGAATCTGCATCAAAATTTTCATTTTTTATATTTCCCATGAAAAAGTACAAAAAAATATACATATCATTGTATATAAATACATGTGAAGAAAAAAATGTTCTAACAATCTAAATATTTGTATGATTTCTCTTTGTTTTGTATTAGAAATTAAAATACTATATGATATGATTTACCTGTAGAATAAATTTTATATTTAAACTTTAAAATACAATAAATAAATTTCAGGCATACATCTATGGATGACTACTTAAAAAAACAATATTGGGAATATAAAATAGTAGACTTCATGTTCCCATATTGTTACACATTTATGCGGGCTTCTTTTGCGGCTTCGGCTAAAGTAAAACATGCGAATTGGGCCTTCCTTTTTCTTTACCTTGACCGAAAAGGGACCTGCGTAGATTCCATGTCAGCTTACGTCATCAATATTTGGGCTACGATTATGGAGCCGACAAAGTACAAAGGACGTACTTTTTTGTTTGGGCCGATGTAATTTTCTATGCCGAAGAATGAAGAAATAATAGACGTTGGGAATCAGTAGGGGTAACTTGAAAAATATCCTCGTAGGGTTAAAACACTTCAAAAATACCTTTTCCGGAAAAGAAAATATTTCTAACTTCAAAAGTACCCGTATAAATGTTGATATTCCCAAAATACCCCTGCGATTTTACGACCCAGTTTGACCCAACGATCCAGTTTGACCCTGCGACCCTTGTCCCTCTACGACCCTTGTTCCTCTGCGACCCTTGTTCCTCTGCGACCTTTGGATCCCTGCGATCCTTGTCCCTCTTCGACCCTTGTTCATCTGCGACCCTTGGACCCCTGCGACTCTTGTCCCTCTGCAACCCTTGTTCTTCTGCGACCCTTGGACCCCTGCGACCCTTGTCCATCTGCGACCCTTGGACCCCTGCGACCCTT
>CM071861.1:2198785-2249071 GCA_036759665.1 Gynandropsis gynandra | reverse complement strand
AATATATGATATATATAAATATAATATATGATATATCATTTCATGCGTATATATATGTATATGATATGTATGTACATATATTTAAACATAGAACAATTATCTAGAACTTGAATATGAGAATATGAGAAAATAAGAACTTTTAGAATTTCTAAATTGTGTATTTAAATTAATGATTACATTGCCTATTTATAGGAAAATAAATACAACATTCAATTTTAAAAATCATAACTTCAATATGATCCTTCATAAAAGATTTAAACATTCATAATTTTATATAATTATAAATTTCTATAGTTATAATACTATTCTTTGAATGTCTATCGACTGCCTCGTTAAAAACCTTATCATGGAAAACTCATTGGGATAAAAAACCATGATGAGAAAAAAGTGCAACCATAAAAACTACTCATCAATTTGTCAACCCTTTGTTTGTTTACAAGCTTCGAAGGTGATGAATCCCGATGTTATGAATGTGCTTTCTCAATGTAAAAAGTGCCTTTATGAATAGATAAGCTACATTATCGTTTGATATGATATAACGAACATCAACTTCTTTCTTCTTTTTAAGCTCTTGGGTATATGAGAAAAATTTTGGAGGGATAGGTTTCGTTATATCGTTTTTATGTATCCTTCTTTTGTTTAGGCGACACACGCTATATTATCTTCATATAATATTATTGAATCAATGTTACCCAATAATCCACATGTTTCTTTTATATGTCAGGTTATAGACATGATCCATACACATTCTCTAGTTGCTTCACGGAGTGCAATGATTTCGGCGTGATTTGAAGATGTTGTAACTAATATTTGCTTCTGACAGAGCCATAATATCGTCATACCTCGAATTGTAAAAACATATTTAGTTTTTTATCTGGCTTTATGAGGATATGATAAATAGTATGCATCTGCAAAACCGATCAACTCATATTTAGAACCTCTAGGATAAAATAATCCTAAATCAAATGTCCCTAGTAAATATCAAAAGATATGTTTAATCCCTGTCCAATGACGACGTGTAGGGGAAGAACTATATCGTGACAAGATATTATTAGCAAATGCTATATCAGGATGAGTGCAATTTGCTAGATACAAGAAAGCCTCTATTGCACTCATATGTGGTATTTTTGGTCCAAGTATATCTTCATTTTCTTTAGAAGAACGAAATGGATCATTTTCAACATTTAAAAATCTTTATACCATTTGAGTGCTTAATGAATTTATTCTATCCATGTTAAAACATTTTAATACTCTCTTTGTATAATTTGATTGATGTACGAATATACCATTCTTTAGATGCTCTATCTGTAAACCAAGATAATTTTTTTTATCCAAGGTCTTTCATTTCAAAATCCTATTTTAGATAACTTCGAGCATTTTCACTCTCCTTTGAGGTCTCAATTATATCCAAATTATTAACATAAACATCTATAATCACAAATCCATTTGTTATTTTTTGAATAAATACACAAGGACAAACAAAGTTATTCACAAATCTCATTTTTAATAAATATTCAGTTAGACGATTGTACCACATACGCCCATATTGTTTTAGCCCATATAAAGATCATTGTAATTTGATTGCACACATTTCTTTAGAGTTTGAGTTTGATGTTTCTGGAATTCTTAATCCTTGAGGGATTTTCATGTATATATCATTATCCAAAGATCCATATAGATATGCAGCAACTGCATCCATAAGATACATATCTAAGTTTTTGGATGCAGTTAAACCCATCAAGTATCTAAATGTGATTGCATCCATAACAGTGGAATATGTTTCCTCATAATCAATTCCAGGTCTCTTGAAAAACCCTTGTGCGATAAGACATATCTTATATATTGTTATCTCATTATTTTTTATTTCTTTTTCGTACAAAAACTCATTTCATCCAACTGGTTTTACACCATTATGTACCTTGGGAATAGTATTTCTCCTTCTTTCTATGATGTTATGGAGCATTTGTCGATACATCTTCCATATAAACCTAAGTAATGATGAGGTCATCGGAAGTAATAACCAAGACATATTCGTGTAAAAGAAGAATGAATAGTTTAAGATGACGAGCATGTCATCAACCAAGAGCAAACAAACAAACGTGTGATTTGAGCAATCAACGGAATCATTCTCTTCAACTAAGATGCAACTAAACAAAGCTAAACCAACAGTCGAGGATGAAACAAATACCACCTACGCGAAAAGCAAAATTCAAGGAGATAAAGTAAAGAAAAGAATGGCATCAAATCATAAGTCTCCTTTTCAAACACATGGTGAACTAAAGTATCATGTGGTTTTGATGAAAAAAAATAAAGAATGAGAAAAAATTTCCTTAGCTTCAAGACCTCCAACGCTCAAATTTAGGTGCCAACCTTTGCAGAAACAATATACCTAAGATATTGGATGAGAGCTCATCAACAAACCTTCAATCACCAATCAAGACCTTACCTAAATGAGGTCTAACAGCTAAGAGATTAATATCTTTCCTTTTTATTTTTATTTTTACCACTTACTTAGCATGTTTTTATCTTATTTTTATTATCTTCCCTTTTTTCACACTCTCAGAAATATTAAAATGGGTTCTCTAGTACTTCTACTAACACAAAACATTTGAATAAAAAACACTTTACACTTTCTTGTTCACTTTTAAGAAGAAATTTATCATAGTTGTTTGTTATTGGTTCTGAGAATCCTGAGGGAGGTTTGAGACTATACATAAGACCCTTTTCATACCTTTAGCGGTGTCTTAAAATCTACCAAACCATCAAAACACCAAAGAGAGCAACCGAGCTTTTTTTCAATTTTTTTCCAATGTTCTACACGCTCTAAGAAAGTTTAGACATCTAAAAATGTTTTAAGCTTACACATTTAAACCTTCTTGGATCTCTATCCAATCTGATAACCAGATCATGTATCAAGTTAGGTGGTCCCATATTATTTCGATGGATGTATTCATTCGAATTGTTCTCTTTTCATCTCAAAAGGAAGGTGAATAAAAAAAAATCAGACTTGAAGGATCATTGTGAAATAATACATCAATGAATGAAGAGATTACACATTTCACGAAATACTATTTTGACCCTTACATTGTGAAAAAAATTCAAGCACATATCACGAAGCAAGAATGAAAATCTTCTATTCAAACACAGTGGATTTGTTTCTTGATATTGTTGATATATTCAACGAAACTGGACGGTTAAACATGAAAGTTACATAAAGATTGCTAATCAATCGAGATCTTCATTATGCATATACTTACATTTTATTAAATTTTGAAAAGATGAATCAATATGGAAGGTAAAATATAAAACTATTCTTTAATATATATATATATATATGATAATATATCATTAAATTTATGTATATATGTGTAAATATATGTATAGCATTTCTTTACAACAAGGCACAAAGGAGCAGTCAATATGTGATGTGATGGATGAAGATATAGTTACGATGATAATCCTTAGCCATATATAATATTTGTTTCAGGTTTACAATTGCAGTACAAGTTATACTTCATTTTTCACGTAGTTAAAATACTTAGTATAATTTCCTATAATGATGAAATGTTGGTAGATAATGTTTACACGTGGCTACATGTTTAACACATGTATAAGGACAAATACTTATGGTATTTTTGTAAAAGCAACTATTAATTGCGTTTCACCTAAAGAACAAGACTTTCATTATTTTTTTAAGGAGATTTTGCAGTTCAAGCAACAAAGCTTAGTTGGACTAAAGGTGATACTTTTCAACTATAATTTGTTTGATCAAACTATTGGGAGGGGAACACAAAGAAATAATAGTGGATGTTACGATTTCTAGACATCTCGTTGATATTGAAAGTATGATATTTTCATCTTATCATCGCTAGCCAATTAGATTGTTTTACTCCAAAATCTGGAAATATAACGACAATATGAGAATTAAAGTGTGGTTGTTAAAGTTCGTCCTAAAAGTACAACGTTGGATGAGGAGGATAAGGATGATAAAATGATGGAAGACGACAATAAAGATTCCATGACTGAACTTAGTGACATATAACTATTACGTATTAAAAAATATGTACCTCCATACAAATTGGATGTAATACTGCATCAAAAGGCTGAGAATAATGAATAGTGTGATGATGAATGTAATGATTTAGAAGATGACGATGATTTGCACTATAATTGTAAAATATAAAATGAAGAATAAAACATCTTTATCTTTCGTTAAACTATTAAAGCAATTTCATTTTATCATATAGCAATGCTGCCGACAACATGCTAATGCTCTCCCATGAGAAATATACAATGATACCATTTAATTTTATTGGTACAACCGTCAATGCGACTGCATTACAAACTCGGTAACTGAGGCTGGTAACACAAATGTGGTTGAACTTGTTGGCATCAAAACCAAATTTTCTTATGTGATGTGGTATCTTGTCATGATTGCACTTTTTTGTGATGCAAATGTGTCACACATGGTAACGTGGGTGTTACGCAATAACATTGGGAAAGTTCATAAATAACAACCACCAGTTCATTCTCTTCCATTTTCTGTAATTTGGCAAAACACAAGTTCTCTGTTGGTAACTTCCATTTTCTTTGGCCATTTCCTCTTAATTCCATCGTTTATTTGTATTTCTCACCGAATTTGACCGCCCTTAGAAGTCATATTTCTAAACGTTAAATATTTTAGGTTTACTTTGATAGTTGTTTAAATATAGTTTGTTGCATGATTTAGATATAATTGAAATTAGATTTAGTTGAACTTTTAAGTAATATATTTTGTTAAATGTTGAAGATTTAGGTTAGGTTAGAGAGCATTTAGGATTCAATTTAGGTATGAATTCTGGGTTAAGGTTTGGTTTGGCTTTCCGTTTAGAGTTCCATTTGGTGTTTAGTTTAGGGTTTGATTCTCTCCGCTGGTCAAGTTCAGAGTGAATTTAGATATAGTTGAACTTTTAAGTAATATTTTTTGTTAAATGTTGAAGATTTAGGTTAGGTTAGAGAACATTTAGGATTCAATTTAGGTATGAATTCTGGGTTAAAGTTTGGTTTGGCTTTCCGTTTAGAGTTCCATTTGGTGTTTAGTTTAGGGTTTGATTCTCTCTGCTGGTCAAGTTCAGAGTGAGTTTGAACGTGCTTAGTGCCTCATAGCCACAAAATTCACTATCAGTACCATTTATCCTACTACTCATCACTTCATCATCAAGGGATGAGATCTTATGTTTGTTAGAGGCAATGAGCTACAGGGGATGATCATTTTCGTATCCCAAAAAATTCGAATGTTAATATGTTATTGTATTTTATCAAGTGCAGGTGTACGGGTTAGTTACATTTGAAAAATGTTCCAAATCAGCATATAATCCAATGTATTGATAAATTTTACATTAACGAAATAATTTATATTATATTAAATTTTAGGGAATATAACATAAAAAATATCAAACTATTTTATTTTACATATAAAACATGAATTATTATCTTCAACCTAAAAAAATCCAAACTTATTTTTTTTTTGCCTTAAAAACACTAACTTTAGGAATATAGTGTAGAAAATACCAAACATTTTAATTTTTGCCTATAAAACACAAATTATTATTTTGAACCTAAAATTTTTGAATTTTTAAATTTTGTCTAGAAAACACAAACTTATCAAATTAATCATACCCATACACAAACACAAACACTAAATCATATTTTAACTCTTTGAATTTTAAAGTGTTGTCTAAAAAAATAAAAATTTATCAAATTAATCATATCCATGCACAAACACTAACTCTTAGTAAACCCAATTTCAACCCGATTTCAATCCGAATTAAAAAAATCCAAATCTGAACGAATTTCAACGTGAATTCAACTTAATTTCAAACCGATTGCAACCGAAAATCCAAATTTCACCCAATTTGAACAAGAATTTCAACCCAATTTCAACTCAAAATCCAATTTCAGCCTAATTTCAATCGAATATCCGAATTCCATCCAATTTTAGTAAGCATTTCAACAAAAAAATCCAAATTCGAATCAATTTCAACTCGAAATTTGAATTAACCTAATTTCAACCCGATTTCACCTGAAAATCTGATTGAATTTTGATTTCGGGTTAAAATGTTATTGGAATACTTACTAAAATTTGGTAGAATTTGAATTTTCGGTTGAAATTGGGTTGAATTCAGATTTCGGATTGAAATTGGTTTGAAATTCTTGTTGAAATTAGGTGAAATTCTAATTTTCGGTTGATATCAGGTTAAAATTGGGTTGAATTCAAATTTCGATTGAAATTGGTTCGAATTTGGATTTCTTACTAAAATTGAAATTGGACTTAAATTCTTTCTAAAATTGAATGGAATTCGAATTTTCGATGAAAATTAGGTTGAAATTCGGGATTTTTTTGTTGAATTTGGATTTCGGATTGAAATCGGGTGAAATTCGGATTTTATTTTGAAACCGGTTGAAACTCTGTTGAAAAATAATTCTACATTGTAAACACTATAGGAAGTTTACCAAGAGTACATGTTTGTGTATGGATATGATTCATTTGATAAGTTTTTGTTTTTGTAGACAAAATTTAAATTTTTAGGTTAAAAATAATTATTTGTGCTTTATAGTAAAAAATTAAAAAGTGTGGTATTTTCTACACTATATTCCTAAAGTTAGTATTTTTAAAGAAAAAAAATAAGTTTAGATTTTTTATGTTGGAAATAATAATTCATGTTTTATAGGCTAAAATAAAATAGTTGGATATTTTTTATGCTATATTCCCTAAATTTTATTTAAGTTATTCATTTTTGTATTCATGGGTTTAATATTGATGTAATAGTCAAATCCAACATTATTTGATACATAAAAATGAACTACTTCAATCTATACAGGGGGTCAATCTCTATTCCACATCACACCAATGTTTATTGGTGGATTTTGTTTGTAGTATGTTACATAATATTTAAAAATTATCTAACTAATTATTTTATAATAATAATAATAATATATAGTAACATATATTTTGCAGCAACAAGAATATCATCAATCTACAAGTCTTTTGAAGCTTATAAAAAGATCCACCAGAATAAAGACGAAATATGTTTCAATGGAAATGCTAAAGAAGTAACCAAAGAGGTCAAAAAATTTATGAGAATTCTAGACTACATATATATAGGTAATTATATGTTTGGTAATTTTAATTAACAATTTTATAGCGAGAAGAGTTACCGTAATTCAAAGAGGAAGCAATAAGTTAGAGTGAAAGGTTGGGACCACTTGGATGTAAATATTTTAAATGATAATTTATTATGTTTTAAACTATTTAATAGTTGTTTTATAAGAATATTATGCCGATGGTAATGCACAAGTTCGTGAGTCTCATGCAACGCATATAGGATCTCTCCTCATAGATGGATTTTGTGTCCATCTATGAGGATTTTGTGTCCTTTCTCACACTCTGCTTATTTGGCACCTAGACTTGTATTCGCTTTTACACCCTCACCTGCATCATAATCACAACCTTCTTCGTCATCGCATATGAACATTGCGAGATGAAGTTTTTAAATGATAACTGATTTTTTATACTTTTTATTTTATAAATAAAAATTTTATTTCAAAATCTAGCACAATCCATGTTTTTCTGGCATTATCTTTTGTCATGTTTTTCGTGTTATGTCAACGTTGCGTTATATGATTTGGATGATCATTGGCTATTGGAACACACATTGTTGTTAAAATTACAAAGCAATGCAAAACACAGATTTGCATTACGGTGCTTAGAATCCTTATGCTAACCCACATTAACCGTGTCAACATTTACGAGTTGATAAAAAATGGAAAACATAAAAACAATAAACTAACTTAAACAAAATCTGGTAAAACTACTCGGTTGAGTCTATTAGTACTCGGTTGAGCTATGTGATCCTCGAGACGAGTAATCCAAACCTCTAAATTCTCCTTTAACCCCCATATATTTGCTCGGGTCAAGTACACATCACTCGGGCGGAGCATCCAACGATTTCATGCATACATTGGTTTAGAGACTTTACTCGGGTTGAGAGAGTCCCTGTACATATGGAGTGACTTTAGCTCATCCATCCTCTTGGTCCTCTCAACCTCCTTTACTTGTAATAAAGTCACATAAACCTCTCCTGACATCTCTTGACACCCTTTTGGTGACTTTGCAAGTTCTTCTATCACCATTAGAGTAAACAAGTCCTGCATCTTTTTACCTTTAGCATGCGTGACCTGTTCATGTATCCTTGCAGCTTCATTTGGGGTCTCGTTCTCATTATCTTATACTTTTTCAGAAGGGTTTGACCTTAAATCATGAATTTCGTATGCATCAAGATGACCCTTGTCAGAAACGTTCAAATTTAAATTAACATGTTACTCACAGGTTAATTAAATCATGTAGGTTTTCATTGACGTAGTTGAGAACTTAGAATTTTCCATCGCCTCGGGTCATGAGCTTGGACTTACACTCTATAATACCTTGCCTATTTCTATTATGTTTTGGAAATTTTGATCTCTTCTAATTGGTTTTACGTCTTTCTTGCTTTATTTCATGATATTATAAGCTATAGGAACTAATGAGAAAATGTTGGTAAAACAGCGTTAGTTTATAACACAAAATGATCATCAGAGAAAGAAACCGAGAACGCTAGGCTCAAGTTCCAAATCAGTCAGCTGAGCATGTCAAAATAAGGTGCATACAAGTCCTTGAGAAATCGCTTAGGTAGAGCGATTAATCATACGAAGCACAAAAATCGGACGAGCGATGCACCAGATTACATCAAAGTTAGCCACAACTTGCTTGAGAAACAAATGGTATAACAAATAGTTTGGCTTGAGCTCTCATCAACCGACCAAGCGTTTTTTTCTGTTTCACTTAATAATTCAAAATTTTATTTATTCAAAGGTTAGAGAATTTTCCCATAAGTTGGAGTTTGACACTATGAAATGGGAGAACGAAAAATAGAGACAAAAGAGTATTGTACAAGAGAGTTTTGGTATTGTGCAAAGAGTGAAAAATATATCAGATTATATTGACGGATAGAGCAACCAAGGGAGACGACTTAGATTTTTGTAACCCTTCTATCTACTTTCTTGTTGTAGTTCTTTTCTGAGACGTAGATCCATAGATTTAATAAACACTTTAGGATAAAGGTATATGTATTTCAACTCATCGTACTTCATCAATGGATTTATTGCTCTTTTCTTTTACGCTTCAATGCTTGTTGTATTGATTCAATTCTTGATGGACCTCTTGAGTTGATTGTCACATGGTATAATTTAGATCGAGACTTCACATTAGACTAGATTTTATGGGTGACAAGTAGTGGTATAATCATATCGAAATGTAGATGAATCATTTTGTGGGTGATAATTAGTGGAAAACAAGAGTTTCGACCCTAACTTGTCCATAATGTTCTTAGAAAGCAATTTAGGAAATTAACATCCCTATCGAACACGATAGTCATAATAATTCAATGTTAACATACAATCTCTCTAAAGAATAATGCAGCAACTTGCGATGCGTCGTTAATCTTATGACATGCAATGAAATGAGCCATTTGAAAACTGATCAGCTACAATGAAAGCAGAATCATTTCCAGATTTAGACCTAGGAACACCTAACACAAAATTTAAAGAGATATTAGTCCATGGTGCACTAGGAATGGGTAAGGGAGAGTACATACTCTGTGGTTGCCACCGGTATTTATCCTTTTTACACATTATGCATCTTCCATAAATGTGTTAAACATCTCTTTATAAGTGAAACCAGTAGAAGTGTTCCTGCAAAACAAACAATATTTTGGCCAATCCGAATTGTCTTATTAGTCATTCCCCTTGTTCCTCAGGAACCAATAATCCTTGATAGATCATCGGGTACACACAACCTATTTTCATTGAAGAAATAGTTATCGACTCGAAAATATTTATCTATGGCAGTTTCCTCACAACTTTCAATATGTTTCCAAAATAATGATCGTTTCATAGAGGTCCTTAATGTGCTCGAAGTCAAGCAACCAATGTTATGTGTTCTATTTATTTTTGTCCTAATCTATCATGGTCATTTGTGTCAAGTTAATACGACAACGAGGACGATATCGGATATAAGTCTGGAGAAGACATAAATTGACATCTTAGCCAGAAATTAGGCTCCATTTTATGTTTCATTTAGATGCATTTAAGGAGAATATTTTTTTTAGAATTCTATAAAGGAGAGCACACATACACTCAATTTAGCCATGAGATAATCGAATGAGGTATATGAGCATTTCTTGCCCCGATATCTACGTATATTGAGCTTAGTACCAATTAAGTATTTTGAATGAACTTTCGAACATAGTTGACGTAGACGATTCGAGCATAGATTGATTTTATTGTTCAGCGGGATACACTGACACTTAATAATCTTATGATTGTTCTTAAAATTTAATGTCAAACTTATATATTTGTGTAATCATTCCCAATTCTTCGGAGTATGCGAGGTTACTATTCTATAGTATATCCTTTCACTGAAACAAGAGTTAGACATCTCGCTTGGAGTGGTGGCAATAACCAGGTGTGATTGTTAGTCTTGGTTTCTATTTCCATACATGTAGAAGAAATGAGACAGAAGGTTCGAAAATTCCAAATTCCGCAAAAAACAAATAAAAAAGTTAAAAATAATGAAAATAATAAAAGACAATGAAAGCGTGAAGTCTCCAATAATACATTCTTGGAGTTGGAATAACACAAAATCTTAGAATTTATCCAAATAATACATTCTTGGAGTTGGAATAACACAAAATCATAGAAATTTGTCCAAATAATACATTGTTTGCTCTCTGAAGTTAACGCAACGATTTCAGATGCCCGTGCACCCGAGAAAATGAAGTTGGAATAACCAAAATATTTTTGGAGTTGTGTTTTTGTCTCTGCCTTCAACCAAGACAAAAAAAAACTCTATTAATATTCAATAAAATGTTTTAAGAAATCCACAAGAGTTGCCTTTAAAGAGGTTAAACCTGGAAAAAAACTCCCGTACGACTAGGTCATCTAACGTTTTTAACGTGATATTTTCAAAGGACCATTTAAAAAAGAATAAAAAATAAATTTGAGAGGAAGTGAAAAATTAGGTCCAAACTAGCCCAGTCAGGTCCGAGTGGATAGTGCATCGCAGCGCTCATGCCCTACCTAGTCAAGTCTATGTCGTGCGAACTGGCGATGTGCGTGTGATAATTTTGGTAAAATCCGCTACATTCTAAATCTTCTCGTAAGTTTCTTTTGAGAACACAAACAAATGTGTTTTAATATATACTTGGGATAAAATGGTCTCACAAGCAATGTGTGACATATACATAGTTTAAATATATAGTGATTTACCAACAGGGTTGTCTGGTGTTCTCTTAAAGGCAGTCCTCAAAGATTTTATTAAGCTCCATGGCCATGTTGTGAAAGATGTAACATATGCATTTAGGATTTAGGAGAGAAAGAGATAGAAGAATCCACAAAGGTTATCTGATAGGTAGAGAAACACGATACGAAAAAAATATATGATGCGAGATGAAGAAGAGATATCGAAACAGAGGAAGACAACGAAAGAGATGTTGAAACAGAGAAAGAGTGAAAAAAAAATTAATTGTTCTTTTTAAATCAGTTTTTTTAGTTTTTTGATAACTTGTCAACCTATGCGATTTTCATATAATCCAAGTTTAATAAAAAGTTCAAGGCGTCAATAAATGTTTATCAATTTGAAAATAGTATATAAGTATGTGTAATATTATGTAGCGCTTGACCAATATAGGAGTTATAGTGTCAAAGATATACATGTATAATTTTTTCAAAGATAGACAAGTTATATGATTAGAATGAGTTTTTTGGTGAACATTTTTTAACTTTTAGAATATAGTTTCAAACTGATTCACATAGATATAATATTGTTCTAAGTCTTCATGCTTAAATACCGAAACGACTTGGACTAACGCCATTTAGAGATTCTTTCTCATAAGTACGTCGTCGTTTCGATCTTTTTCCGTTTTCTGTTAAATACGTCATGAAGTTAAGGAATCGAAATGTTCTCCCCTCACGCCACGTGGTAGCATCTCCGTATATGTGGCGTCAACTCTCCCTCCTTTCTTTTTCCCTCCACGTTCTCTCTCTCTGGTTCTTTGAGTTCTCGGGTTATGGCTGAGACCTCTGCGTTATGCTTCTCCAATTTCTCGTCCTATTGCACAATTTATCGTTTGTGTGACGACAAGTTCTCTCCATCCGCCGCTAATTTCAGATTCTTCCCATTCTCTCGGGCTCCGTCGTCTCACCGGTCGCGGCTCGCCGCCAAGGCCTCACATTCCGATAGCTTCTCCGAAAACGATCTCTTCAGCTTCTTCCCATGGTCAGACGGAAATAATGGTAACGATTCGGGATCGTCCATCAGTGAATTACCCAGTTGATGAATTATGCTGAGTTTGATTTTGATCTTCTCCCGATTAGGATCTTAATTAGGTTTTTATGTTGTTTTCCTAATCCATCGAATCTGATTGAAATTCGAGTGGAGGATACGTATTTTATCAAATTGGTTTGCCATTCTGATCAATTTTATCGGTGATTCTAATCTCTTTACAGCCATTGAATGGGTTCGGGAAGAAAGAATTACGCTGTTTACTTCGGATGGGCTAATTCAGATTGGAGGCAACACGGTTCCACGGCGTGTCAGTTCATCCGATGTACGTGTTTCGCTTCTTGCAATTAGTTTATTTGTTGCATGTTGCTGAAAATTTCAACACAACTGTTTATTTGGTAATCTAATTGCCCCTATTCTTAACCTTCACATTACCGAAATTGTTTGGTCACTCTGGGGGTCTATTATTATCTTTGTACAGAAGAAACAATGGAGATCAAAGGCCCCAGAAAGATTTCAAAGGTTCCAAGAAAACGACTACATGGATCCACATCAGGGTCTATGCCTTGGAGCTCTTTTTAATATCGCAGCAACAAACGTAAACATTTCTTCCTTATGTTTGTTGAACTAGAAAATGCTTAATTATCATCTTATCTTTTGCAATACCGAACCTGTTTTCCTCAGGGATTGGATACAGGGAAAAGGCTTTGTATTTTTGGATTCTGCCGCTCCATTGAGATGCTTAATGATGTTGTTGAAGATACTGTTTTAGAACATGGGAGAGGTAGTTTTTACATTACAAATGGAATTAATTTCCTTTTTAAGATTTCTCACGAATATGCTCGTTCTTATTTAAATTAAGTCAACTTGTGACTGAACTATCATGCAACTGTAAGGGTTTGAAAATGTTACATGTGGTGTCTGATTTGTACTCTCTGTCAACCTTGGTTCACGTTCACAGTGTCTTAATATAATTAGATCCATTAAACTAGCACCCATTTTCAGGGTGATTATGATTAAGCATGTGTTCTCATCTTCTGCATCACATCAATGGAGTCTGACCCGAGCTATGCTCTTGCTGTCTTAAAGATCATAGCAGCAGAAAAGGAGCTCAAAGGAGGATTACATGAAAAGTTATCGATGAGAGTGGCGGTGCCATATCTTTGGGGTGTTCCGCCTGCTGCAGAAACGCTTCATCTTGCCGTTCAAACTGGTGGAGGCATTGTAGAGAAGGTTTATCGGCAGTGGGATTTCTTGTAAGAGAATCAAATCCTATTCTCGCATTAACTTTCTAACCCCAAATTTATCCGTCACTATGTTGTATATAATATCATTCCATTATTTGTAGTCTTTTAAAATTGTATAGAAGCATAACGTTGTTATGTAATTAGTATCATAAATGCCCAATGTAACCGAGATTATGATAAGCGTTTATACCCTATCAAGAACAAACACTTGTTATAACAATGAAAATTGATGAAATGGGGAATCGATACTCAAATTTATGAAGTACAAAATATGATTGATAAAAAATGGTAAAGAAAGTTGTGGTGGGCTATGGAGACACCACTCCTCCTAAAGTCATCCGAAAATTATCCGAAAATTATAGAATTTAGCAAGGTTCAATAAAGCGCGGATCCAACGTCTAGACTGATATATATATTTTATTTTTATTTAATATAAATTAGTATATAATATTTAATTCTAAATATTTAAAAGTACATAATTTTATAAAAAATACAAATAAATAAATAAAGTTTAGTATTTATAAAAAAATTTATAAGTATTAAATTCACAATATCAAATTTACGATGACAAACACTATAAAACAAACAAAATATAAAAAATGGGCGTCGAGTGAGGACGGTGTTTGATCAAGACAAGGGTTAAGGTGAGGGTGAATGTGAGAGATGAAGCCAATGGTGGAGATGAAACAAATATGAAGATGAGAAATGAAGGTGATGACAAAAGATGAAGACGATGACAATATACGAGATACGATACAAGATAAGAAAACAAGGATGAAGGCAAAGATGAGAATGAGATACAAATGCAAGGACAAAAGACTCAGATGAAGACAATAAACGATGCAATAGATAGAAGAAGACAAACGAAATGATGATGACAAAGTCGATAAAAAATAAACACATGGATAGGTGTCATTGTTAGTTTTTTTTCTTTAAGTACCAAAACGACGTCATTTTGACGTCACTTTTTTTTTAAAAAAAAGACCGCCTAGAGATTAATCGGGCGGCCAGGGAGCGCCCGGCGCCTAGGCGGACGCCTAGAGGGATTTTTAGAACACTGGAATTTAGTAGAAATTAATAGGAGAAGATAAAGAGAATAAGAGTATTTTGTTTTATATTTCACGATATATAGGAAGAACATTATATAGATAAGATTACAATATTGAGAAGAAAGAATAAAAAGGAAACTTTACAATTATATGGAAATGAAGCGAGGGAGAAAATAAAGAATGATTTATAAAGAATTGGCAAGTTTCTATGAGTTATCGATACCGAAGATCTTCTTGCCAAAGAGAGTGTCGACCGTAATTATCGCGATTAAATTACAAGATCTTCTTGTCAAAGATATGACGATTGTAATAATCGTGATTAAATCAGAGATCTAATGTTAAAATTCCTTCCCAAGTTCGTAATGATCCAAGTGTGAGAAGTCCAGTCTCGTTTAAACCTTTACTAAGAAAACCCAATGGGACAAAACTTGGTGAAAGAAAAGAGTATTATCACGAAGCGGTATGTATGTTTGCATCATTCGAACTTGGTCTTCTCACAAAATTTAGGATATGGATCAAACCCATCCTTTTTTGAAGACTTGTACTACTTCTGTCGCTGAGAGCTTTGGTAAATAGATCTACTAGCTGGTCTGAACTCTTTGTATATATAGTTGAGGTTATTTCTTTTTTATTTTCTCAGGGATGAAGTGGCAGTCGACCACGATGTGCTTCGTTCTTTCATGAAAGACCGTGTTCTTGGCTATGTGGATGGTGGCTTGATTATCACAATGCAGGTAGTTGGATCCTCTATGGCGCTACTGAGATCTCGAAGAATGGCTCTAACCCAAATGAGCTTGCAGGTAGTGTTTAGCAATGTTTCTGTATTCCGCTTCAACACTCGAGTGAGCGACCACACTCTGCTTCTTACTCTTCCAGGTGACTAGGTTCCATCCCTCCAACAAAGGTCCAATACCCAATTGTAGACTTTCGATCAGTTCTGCCTCCAGCCTAATCAACATTGAGTACCCCCACGATCATTGTATGACCATTGTGCTCCATACAGTTTCCTTTTTCCGGTGACCCCTTTAGATATGTGAAAATTCTCTCCACAAGGAACTAGTGTTGCTTCCTCAAAGCATGCATGTGTTGGCTAGCTTAGCCTACAACAAAACAAATATCTGGTCAAGTTATGGTGAGATATAATAGCTTTCCCATAATTTGTTGGTATTGAGACACATTTGGTTAAATTTCCCCCTCTTGATGATCTTTATGCTTCTCTTCAATGGACGTCTTAACCGGTTTAGCTCCGAACATCCTTGTGTCAATCAGGAGATCAAGAACGTATTTCCTTAGAGACAAGAACAAACTATTAGTAGAATGAGTAACTTCAATCCCAAGGAAATATTTCAATTCTCCTAAATCTTTTATGTCGAAGGATCGTTTTAAGAACTCATTCGTGTTTTCAATTCCAATATGATCATTTTCCGATATAATAATGTCATCAATGTACATGAGAAGAACGATGGTACCTGATTCTCCCTGAATTGAAAATAGAGAATTATCCGCTTCACTTTTAACGAACCTATGACATTTGAGTGCGTCATGCAGCTTAATGTACCATGCTCTTGGGGATTGTTTTAGGCCATATAAGGCTTTCTTGAGTTTGTAAACTCGGTTGGTGCCTTTGGCATACCCGATGGATAGTGCATGTAAATCTCCTCGTTAAGATATCCTTGGAGGAATACATTCTTAACGTCCATCTTCCATAGATCCCAGTTAAGGTTAACAATCCTCGTTAAGATCTTCTTTTCCTTGATCAACATTAGTGAAGAAGATAGAGTGGTGAGTTGGTAAGATAGAAAAATCACAATAATTATTTATCGGGTGAGAGATAGCAAGACTTGCACAGTACTGCTCCTTATACAACCACTCCAAGTCCGGTCTTCAGATCCTAGTACCGTGCTAAGGGACGACAATATTATGATTCTCTTGAAAAATTGCATATCCGAGAGTCTCCTCCTCCTCCTTTTCTGGAGTATCGAGCTCTAGAGTGTGGTCTCCAACTAAACACCCGTGCAGTCTCTCGAAAAACACAGTACCGTCTGTATTTTGGGCCGGTATAACGGGCGATCAACTGGAAGTTTAACCTACATCAACTCGTTTTTGCAGTTGAGAAACAAAAAACGCAGAGAAGAATTGAGATCTTGTGATATCGAGAGGTTTTCAAGATCACTCCAAATTTTTTTCTCGTAGAAACCATGTTCCTCATAGGAGTAGACTTCACGGGACACAATAATTCGTCTTGAATATGGATGGTAACATTTATATCCCTTCGAGGTCGAACTACATCCCATAAACATCCATTTCATGCTTTTTGGATCAAGCTTAGTTCGTTCAAGTTCTGTAGGAAACACATAACAAACGCACCCAAAACACAAAGATAATCAATATTAAATTTTATTTTGTTTAGTACCTCATATGGAGATTTGTCCCCAAGACATTTAGTTGGTAGACGATTGATGAGGTGAAAAGTTGTGATAACAGTATCCCGCCAGATATGTTTTGGAACTTTGAGATCGAACATGATGGTTCGAGAGACTTCCATCAAATGTCGGTTCTTTCATTCCGCTACTTCGTTTGATTACGGTGTGTATGGATATGAGGTTAGGTGAACTACCCCATGATGGTCGAGAAACGTTCCTAGTTTATGGTTGAAAAATTAACCACTATTATTTGTATGAAGGCACTAAATCTTTGTTTCATATTGAGTTAGAACATGGTGATAAAACTTGATAAAGAACTCATAGACAACGGATTTAGATTTGAGGAGGTATAACCATGTAAACCTTGATTTTTCATCGATAAAACTAACAAAGTATTTCTTTCTATCTCTAAAATAACATGGAGCTTTCGACACATCAGAATGAATCAAATCAAAACATTTATCATATATTGTTTTTGAGACCGAGAAAACAGTTCTGCAATGTTTGCCCAAAATGCAAGATTCACACTTCTCATTATCAATTGCAATATGAGGAAACACATGCATGAGAGCTTGAAAACGAGGGTGTTCTAGTCTAACATGCCACAGTCTAGAGGAAATATTTTTCTTATTATAGTGAGGAGAGAAAGCTGATAATGCACGAGGCAAAGAATCTGAGAAGCATGAAGCTCTTCAAGGACATATAGGCCATTAGTAGAACGAGTAACTTCAATCCCAAGGAAATATTTCAATTCTCCTAAATCTTTTATGTCGAATGTTCGTTTAAAAAACTCTTTTGTGTTTTCAATTCTGATATGATCATTTCCCGATATAATAATGTCATCGACGTACACGAGAAAAACGATGGAACCTGATTCCCCCTGAATTGAAAATAGAGAATTATTCGCTTCACTTTTAACGAACCTATGATAGATGAATGTGTCATGCAACTTATTGTACCATGCTCTTGGGGATTTTTTTAGGCCATATATGCCCTTCTTGAGTTTGCAAACTTTGTTGGTGCCTTTGGCATACCCCGATGGACAATGCATGTAAATCTTCTCGTCAAGATCTCCTTGGAGGAATGCATTCTTAACGTCCATTTTCCATAGGTCCCAGTTAAGGTTAACAATCACTGATAATAAAGTACGTACCCTATATAGTTCATCTGCTGGAGCAAATGTCTCGGTGTAGTCTCTCCGTAAGTTTATGTATAGCCTTTTGCTACAAACCATACTTTAAGGCATTCAATTGACCTGTCATTTCTATACTTGATTTTGAATATCCATCTACAACCCACAGCTTTCTTATCCTTTGGTAGGTCCACAAGATCCAACATCTGATTTTTCTCAAGGCACATATTTCTTCATTCATGGCAGACTCCCACTTCGGATGATTAGCCTCAGTATAAGAATTAGATTCTTTTTCTTGATCAATTTTATTGAAGAAGGCAGAGTGGTGAGTTGGTAAGATAGAAAAATCACAATAGCTATTTATCGGGTGAGAGATAGCAAGACCTGCATAGTATTGTTCCTTATACAACCACTCCAAGTCTAGTCTTCAGATCCTAGTATCGCGCTGAGGACAATATTATGATTCTCCTGAAAAATTGCATCTTCGAGAGTCTCCTCCTCCTCCTCTGGAGTATCGAGCTCCAGAGTGTGATCTCCAATTGAACACTCGTCCATTGCCTCGAAAAACACAGTCTCGTCTGTATTTCGGGCGGGTATACGCGGGCGATAAACTGGAAGTTGAACCTATTCATCTATAGATTGGGGTACTGCTGTTGGTTGATGTGATCCTACATCAACTCATTTTTGCAGTTGAGTAACAAAAAAACGTAGATAAGAAGTGAGATCTTGTGATACCGATAGGTTTTCAAGATCACTCCAAATTTGTTTCTCATAGAACCCATGTTCCTCATAGAAGTAGACTTCACAAGACACAATAATTCGTCTCGAATCTGGATGGTAGCATTTATATCCCTTCAATGTCGAACTACATTCCACAAACATACACTTCATGCTTTTTGGATCGAGCTTAGTTCGTTGATGTTCTGTAGAAAACACATAGCAAACACATCCGAATACATCAAGATAATCAATATTAGGTTGTAGTTTGTTTAGTACCTCATATGGAGATTTGTCCCCAAAAAATTTGGTCGGTAGACGATTGATGAGGTGACAAGCTGTGATAATGGTATCCCGCCATAAATGTTTTGGAACTTTGCGATCGAACATGATGGTTCGAGAGACTTCCATCAAATATTCGTTCTTTCATTCCGCTACTCTGTTTGATTGCGGTGTGTATGGACATGATGTGTGGTGATCTTCCATGTATAAATTAGGAGATCAAGAACTCTTGAGTTAACTTTTGGGATTAGTTTAATCCAAACCATATTTGACAGAACTAACCTGTAAGTTATTTGGTAAGTCGTGGTGATGGATTTATAGCTTTATTTTATATTTGAAGAAATTTAGATTATTAGATAGAATAACATTCGGTTTGGAATTTATATTGATTGATTTTAGAAGTTTATATTGCATTAGTTTTGTTTAAAAATCTTCAATAATTCATTATAATAAGGTGACATTGTTTCGGAACAACTTTGTTTTGTTCTCTCCATGGGGATTCTCGAGATCGTATAAAACAAGGCACATAAAAACATATAGATACATGTTAATGTTATGTTTATTATTTTTATTTCACTGAAAATGTTATATAATCTTCCAACTTGCCAATTTTTTAAAAAATTAAACTAAAAGAGACCCATTATTTTTTGAATCATAACCTTTCTTTTTGTTTGCTTAGAATAATTGCAACAACGGATTATTAAATTAATAATAGCATCATTATATCACCATGCATCATCTATCAAGATAACTTTATAATTTCTCAAAAAATTATGATTATTTTTCTAACTCTCGATTCTAGAATTTCAGGAAAATAATATTTTTAAGGTAGCGTCGGTCCATTTGTATTATTAAAAAGGTATTAATTTTCATTCGTTTTTAGTTTTTTTCTGGGGTTTTGCATGCATGGGCGGTGTTAAAAAAAACTTAAGAAACGGTCTTCGCTTTGACTAACAAATATGTTATCATGTTTTTAGTGAATGAGAAACTATAGGTCGTTGTCAAATAAAAATTAAAATAGAATTCATTAATAAGTTATATTGAATGATTTCATGACAATTTCATATGTAATAAAAGTACGAAGAGATGGGCCGGATAAACTTATTCCACTCCGCAATATTTTTTTATTTTACCACATAAATATATAATAATATACAGTGGCCAGTTCCTATACGGGGGAGATCAGCAATGTACAAACCAATTGAAAATGCAATAAAAATAGGGTCGTAGGATAAAATTGTAAATTCAGTTTGTTGAGATATTTAAGGAGCAGAAATTTAAATGAAGAGAAATTGAAGGAGTCAATGAAAAGTTTAAGAAGAAGAAGATGGAGTCGAGAATGGATCCAGCGAAGTCAAGGCTGAAGGAGATCAGCAAGGAGGTGCGGCTGAAAAACCGGGGAGGTTTGCTGTGCATCGACGAAGACAAATAAGTGAACCTGACGAGAAAAAGAAGTGAACTGATCTGGGAAAATATCAGAGAAGTACGCAAAAATAGAGAGAAAGGGTTCTGAAGTTTTTAAGTGTACTTAGAGCGATATTGTACTGAAAGGAGAGAAACAGTAAATGATTTATTTACGTCTAACTCAGGGGGAGTTATCTGTGGAGATCATTGGTGCATTGTAAAAGATAACAAGTATATTTAAAGATTGACGAGTAAATAAAATGAATACTGATTTATATATTTTGTCTTTAAGGATTGATTATTTGCAAAGTTGTCTGTCTACTAGTTTTTCGATGGTACCAGAGATGGTAACCTAAGTTTAGAGTAAATCTAAGAATTGGTTTGAGATCCTAGAAGACAACGAAATAGAAGAACCAAGAGATTTGTACTCCTTTGGAAAACCTGTCATGATAGATGCGTCTAATTATGGATATTGGAAAGTCAAAATGAGAGCAAGTATAAGAGGAATAGATGAAGATGCATGGAGTGTTGTGAAAAATGGATGGAATCTGCCAACGGTTATTGATGAGAATGGAAATGTAAAAAGAAGCCCTCAGATCAATAGAGGCCCAGTGAGAAAAGAAGTTCAACATTCAATGCAAAAGCCTTGACAGCTATTTTCTGATCTGTAGACATAAACAATTTTAAGCAAATTCAAGGATGTGAATCTGCAAAAGATGCATGGGATACTCTAGAAACCATTCATGAAGGTACTACCAGTGTCAAAAGAACACGTCTGGATATATTAGAACATCAGTTTGAGAAACTGAAGATGGGTGAGTATGAAAGTGGAATTCAGCAGTCTAATGAACGCAATTGCCAACAAAGTAAGTGTATTTGGCAGAATATGGATGATAAGAAGCTGGTTAAGAAATTGCTTAGCTGTCTACCTAAGAAATTTCATGCACAAAAGGTTGCAATAAATATGTCTTTGAATACAGACACTACAAGTTTCAAAGAAATAGTTGGAATTTTAGCTGCATATGAACTTCAACTTCAACTTGAACAAGGAGATACAACAAAAGAGGGAAAGCAAAGGAGTGGTACTACAGGCTACATCAGAAAGCTCCAGACTAGACAATCTTGAAGAAAATATTGTCCTACTGACCAGGAAGTTTGGAAAATTTATGAAAAAACGCTCAGGAGGAAAAAAGCATCACTAAAAGAGCGAGTATGCTGAAAAATTTAAGAGAGACACAATGCTTCAAATGCAAAGGTTTTGGACATACCAAAAATGAGTGTGCAGACAGTAGTTATGTCAAGGGAAAGTCACTAATTACGTTTAGTGAATCTTGTTCTGAATCTGGAGATGAGACTGAAGAAGAACAGTCAAGCTTTGTAGCATTCATAGGCATCATTGATGAGACTGACAAAGGAAGTGAAAAAGATCAACTTGAAGAAGAAGAAGAAGACGAAGTTGATGTAGAAACTATTTACAATGAGTGGCTTAAGATGAACAAATTAAATGTTCAATTGGTCAAGACAAATAAGAAACTAGAAGCTCAAATTCAAGATATGAAGCGAGTAGTAGCCATGAAGGAAGAAGAAGTACACTTTACCAGAAGACAGCTAGAAGAGACTAATAACCAATTGAAGATGTTGTCAAATGGTACTGATAAACTGGATCATTGGCTCTCGATTGGCAAAAGAAAAGGTGATAACCATGGAATTGGTTACTTGGTAATTCAGATAAGTCGAAAAACAAATTTGTTTCTGGAGGTGATTTGCAAGAAAATCTGAAATGGAAGGAAAAACAGCTAACCTCACATCATTCTTAATAAAGGTCAAAATGTACAAAACTTCAGGACGAGAAGAAATGGAAATGATTATTTTCTTGAGCACGAATCTAGAAGACAAATTCAGACGTCATACCATAACTACAATAAAAGAAGGACAAATCATGCACAATATAATGGACAGAATTATGGAAGAATGTATCGAGGTGGAAACAGAAAGAGAAATCCAGTGATTTGTTTCTTCTGTGGAATCAGAGGTCACAAACAACGCACCTGCTACAAAAGGTTCAGGTATGATTCAGGTAAGTCACCTAAATTTAAACAAGTTTGGATAAAGAAAAGTGATCTATACTGCAATGTTGCATACATCTCTGCACAGAAAGAAAAATCTAATATCTGGTACTTTGATAGTGGATGCTCTAGACATATGACAAGTACAAGGTAATTACTCTCAAATTTTGTTGAAATCAAGAATGCAGGAAGTGTAATTTTCGGTGATGGAAATAAAGGAAATATTCTTGGAAAAGGCGACATAAACTCACCTAGACAACCTGCTTTAACAAATGTGCAGTTTGTTGCGGGCTTAACAGCTAATTTAATTTGCATAAGTCAATTGTGTGACAGCAATCATCAGGTTAAATTAAATAACAAAGAATGTCAAGTAATGAATTCTGACAATGAGTGTATACTTACAGGTTCACGATCTTTGAATAATTGCTATGTGTGGAGTGAAGAGGAAGTTTGTTTGAAAGCAACGGATGATGTACTATCTCTGTGGCATCAACGCTTAGGACATGTCAACTACAGGTCTCTGGTGAAACTATCAGGTTCTACTGCAGTTAGAGGTATTCCTAAGCTGAAACTAGATAAAACAGAAATCTATAAACCATGTCAATTAGGTAAACATGTAAAAGTTCATCACAAAAGGATGCCAGAAGTGAAGACTGACAAAATTCTAGAGCTGGTACATATGGACTTGATGGGTCCGATGAGAAAAGAAAGTTTTGGAGGGAAGAGATATATTTTTGTTATTGTTGATACTTTTTCTAGGTACACTTGGATGAAATTTTTTAGAGAAAAATCTGACACCTTCGAATTATTTAATTTCTTGTTTCTTCAACTGAAACACTAAAGGATGTATTGAAAGAATCATGCGTGATCATGGAAAAGAGTTTGAGAATGATGTATTTCAGAAATTCTGTAAAAAAACATGGCATCATTCATGAATTTTCAGCATCCAAGACACCACAGCAGAATGGTGTTGTTGAAAGAAAGAATAGAACACTGTAAGAAATGGCACGGGCTATATTGCATGGGAAATCAATTTCTATCAGGTTTTGGGCTGAAGCCATAAATACATCATGTTATATTATTAATCGTGTTTACATCCGAACAGGTATGTCTAAAACTCTCTACGAGCTGTGGAAAGGTAAGAGTCCAAAATTAAGCTACTTCCATGTTTTTTGGTGTGTACTTGCTTTGTGTTGAATGATAGAGAATGTTTGGGTAAATCCGATGCCAAAAGCAACGAAGGAATTTTTCTTGGATATGACAGCAATACAACTGCGTTTCGAATTTTTAATTTGCGCACAAGAAAGGTTATTGAATCGGTGAATGTGGTATTTGATGAAGATCACTTGACTGAAGTATTATTTTTCCTTTTTCTTCAGAAACAATACAAGAGTAGTCAGAATCAGCGATTGAACTTTTAAGTTTACCTACTGATCAAGAAGCTGCTGAATGTGAAACAGATGGAGATTTTCCTGAAAATGGAAATCACAGAACCAACATGGAGCAAACGATGGTGCACAAGAATCACTCAATAGAAGATGTTATTGGAAACATTGAAGATGGTAGACGAACACGTAATAAACCCAGGGTAAACTATCATGATATGGTTAAATTTGCATGCTTCACTTCATAAATAGAACCTAAGTGTGTTCGTGATGCTTTAGATGATGAATCATGGATAAAGGCCATGTATGAAGAGTTAGAACAATTTGTTAGAAATGAAGTCTGGACTTTAGTTCCTCGACCAATGGACTTAAATGTGATTGGCAGAAAAATGGATCTTTAAGAACAAAACTAATGAACAAGGTGAAATTGTCAGAAACAAGGCAAGACTAGTAGCACAGGGTTATACGCAAGTAGAAGGAGTTGACTTTGATGAAACTTTTGCCCTTGTCGTTAGATTAGAATCAATTCGTCTACTGCTTGGCGTTGCTTGTTTCTTTGGTTTTAAGTTTTTCCAAATGGATGTAAAACGCGCATTTCTAAATGGGATACTTCAAGAGGAAGTTTACGTGGAACAACCGAAAGGCTTCGAGGATCCACATTATGCAGAGCATGTCTATAAACTGAAGAAAGCCTTATATGGGTTGAAGCAAGCCCTACGTGCTTGGTATGAAACACTTACAAGCTTCTTAATTCAGAACGGCTACAAGAGAGGGGGAGTTGACAAAACTTTATTTATTCATGATTCTGATGGGATTTCGGTAGTTGTGCAGATTTATGTTGATGATATTGTTTTTGGTTCTAAATTGCAGGACAAAGTAAACTGGTTTATTCAGACAATGAAGCGTGAGTTCGAAATGAGTATGTTTGGAGAACTTAGTTATTTTCTCGGGTTACAGGTGAAACAGTTTGACGATGGATTATTCATATCTCAGAGTAAATATGCAAAAAATCTGGTGAAAAGATTTGAATTAGACCATAGCAGAGTGATTACTGAACCTCAGACCGTTAGGCTGAGACAAGAAGGCAGCCAATACTTCTATGTCAACAACAACTAAGCTGACAAAAGACACAGACGGCGAAGATGTTGAAGTTAAACTTTATAGGAACATGATTGGAAGTTTACTTTATCTCACCGCAAGTAAACCTGATATGTATTTAAGTGTAGGGATTTGCGCCAGATTTCAAGCAAAACCGAAAAAATCTCATTTGTTGGCTGTGAAACGAATAATAAAATATGTCAAAGGTACAACAGAGTATGGCATTCTATATTCAAAAGATACTAACTGTGAACTTGCTGGTTTCAGTGATGATGATTGGGGAGGAAATGCGGATGACGGAAAAAGCACGTCTAGTGGATGTTTCTTTCTTGGAAACAATTTAGTATCTTGGCATAGTAAAAAGCAAAACTCAACGTCGCTATCTACTGCTGAGGCTGAATACATTGCCTTGGGAAGTTGTTGTACTCAACTTTTATGGATGAACCAAATGCTTATGGACTACGGTATGAGATCTAAAACTTTTGTTGCATGATGTGATAGTACAAGTGCTATAGATATATCGAAAAATCCTGTTCAGCATTTCAGAACAAAGCATATTGAAATAATACATCATTTTTTGAGGGAAAAGGCTGAACAAAAACAAATGAAAGTGGAATATGTGCCTACGGAACGTCAGCTAGCGGATATCTTCACAAAACCTTTGGATTTAAATCAATTTGTTTCTCTGAGAAAATCACTTGGTGTCTGTGAGCTTTGATTTTTTTAATGAGTATTACATTGATAATTTTTTTATCTTTGATGATCTTACGAAGAAGAGGGAAATTACTCATAAGTCTGTATGGATATAGTACACTTAATTGACTATTGCTCAGCGTATTGGATACTGTTGTGAGTCTGCCAGTTATAAGTTTTCTGTCTGGTGACCCAAGTGCACTTAATTTTATCACTTACTCCTCTAACAATTTTTACACTTATTTCTATGCAGATATAAGAAAAGTTTGTTATGAGTATTTGCTCGGATCTAAGTTGTGAGATATTCAGTTTCAGTTATAACGTCCTATGATACAAAGCTAAGTTGAGCTTACATACTCCTCTATGTTTACATAAGAGTATATCTAAAAAGGGTAATCAATGAGCTTGTTATATGAAAAAAAGGATATCTACACAATGTTCTAGAGGCTGTGGATGGTTAATAAAAAATTAAAAAGGGGGAACAATAAAAATAAAAATAAAAATAATACAGTGTTGGAGCTTGTTTTAAGTGAAGAACAAATATAAGTAAGTGTACTTAAACAATCAGCCGTTTGCAGTTTTTGACTAGTTTTTAACGGTTTGATTTGCTTTGATTCTCTTTATCATGTTTTACAGCTCATTTTGTACATTGATTTGACGAGCTATTTTAGTACTTGAGTGTTTCTTAGTGAAACTAGGCAGTTTTTTTAGAAATTTTTTTTACTATGATTGGATACTTTGTGGGCTGACGTGACTAGTGTAGTTAATTCCATGATTTTGTAAAATCCATAATTTTCGCCACACACGCAACTGCACTTAAACCACTGTTCCTTATTTGTTTTTTTGAAAATTTGAAACCCTAACCTTCACTTTCGAGAGAACGAGAAGCATTTTTTGTCTGTAGATACTCTCACTAGCAAAGATGGACACTCGCAGCAACAATATCCTGATTTTGGATGAAAGTTATATTTTGCTGCTAGACAACCAGGAAGTTCGCACGGGGGATTGTGTTTACAAAGAATCCTTCTCGAGTTAATGGCAAAAGGTATAAAATTCTAGCCACAAAATAGTTTGCTCCTAACAAAAGTGAAAATCGACGTCCAAATGCAACATGATTAGTCCATATTCAAACCATTCCGGATCGTCGTCCAAATGTTTCATCTACCTCGACCCCACCCAGCCCTATTCAACATACCTCGACCCCACCCAGCAATGTTCAACAAACTGTCCAGACATCGCCAACAAATGTTCGACAACCGGTCCCTACAACTGACAGACACGCTCCTCAGTCGTCACAGAGAGGTATACCATTTTTTCCATCCAAAGCTTACTCGAAAAAATTATATAAGGAGTCGTATGTTTCTCGTTTGAAGACTCTCAAGGAACGAGAAATTTTTTCTGAACGTGGTCTGAGTGTAAATCAGTTTAAACATCTAGACATCTGGCAGTTATTAGTGGACAGGAAGCTTACACACACAGTCACGACTGTGATTCCGGTGTGTAAGGAACTGATTTATGAGTTTTATGCGAATTTGGATCCTGAAATTGAAGACTCTGGGTTAGTGTTTTTTGGTACCACATATGTTCGTGGGAAAGTTTTCAAATTTAGTGCTGAAGACATAAATGAATTTTTTAGAATACCACATGTGGACGTGACACGTACTAAGGACAGGTAGATTTGGATTTAGATATAGTCACTAAGGAGCTCACGGATGGTGCTCTGGTTCAGTGGCCTGGTCAGATTCCAAATTCTAAACTCCAGTGGGAGTATGAGTTGCTAAACAAGATCGCTCGCACCAATTGGATGCCGAACAAAAAGACGGACGAGACTAGGCAAGATACAATGATCTTCATGTATTGCCTGAAGAATGACATCCAAATAAACTTTGGAGAAGTGTTTCTGGACTCCATTGTGGGTCTTGGTTTATCCAATTCTACGAAGTTTATTCTTCCTTTCCCATGTTTGATTCAGAATATTCTAAGTCAACAAGTCCAGAGATCATTGGCAACGACGAGATCCGAGACAACATTCCTCCCTAGATTATTTTGGAGAAGAGGTATATGGCTAAAATACCTTCTTCAGCTGCGGAGGCAACCTCTGGAAACAATGTTGTTCAAGAGCTAACTCAGTTGAAACAGACCATTGAATCCATGTAGTCTACTTTGGACGCAGCTCTGAAGTCTGTTACATGGATTCTGAAACGTTTTCAGAGTAATCAGGTGCACTTTTGTTTTCTTGTGATTTTTTGTTATCATTATGTGTCTCATTCTATTTGAAATCTTACCACATAAACGGGGGGAGAAGTGTAGGAGGAGGAAGATGAGGAGGATCGTGAGGAACCAACCACATATAAAGCTAGAGGAAAAAGACAGAGGAACTAATGTGTTCCTACGTATTTACAATTATCTTAAGTGCACTTATGGACAATGCTTATTTTAAGTGTACTTAATCCTTTATTTGGTTGAACTTATTTCGTACTGAACATATATGCTTGAATTTATATGTGTTGCTTGATCTTGTGATGAGATTGTTCTGTGGTATAGTCGTGCTTGAATTATTTATTGCATTGTGATTGAATTCTATATGATTGATTGAGGTATGTTTATGTGATAAGAATTCAAAGGGGGAGATTGTAAATTCAATAAAAATAGGATCGTAGGATAAAATTGTAAATTCAGGTTGTTGAGACATTCAAGGAGCAGAAATTCAAATGAAGAGAAATTGAAGGAGTCAATGAGAAGTTTAAGGAGAAGAAGATGGAGTCAAGAGTGGATCCAGCGAAGTCAAGGCTGAAGGAGATCAGCAAGGAGGTGCGGCTAAAAAACCGGGGAGGTTTGCTGTGCATCGACGAAGACAAATAAGTGAACCTGACGAGAAAAAGAAGTGAACTGATCTGGGAAGATATCAGAGAAGTACGCAAAAATAGAGAGAAAGGGATCTGAAGTTTTTAAGTGTACTTGGAGCGATATTGTACTGAGAGGAGAGAAGCAGTAGAGGATTTATTTACGTCTAACTGAGAGGGAGTTATCTGTAAAGATTTTTGGTGCATTGTAAAAGATAACAAATATACTTAAAGATTGACGAGTAAATAAAACGAGTACTATTTTATATTTTTAGTCTTTAAGGATTGATTATTTACAACGTGTCTGTCTTCTAGTTTTTCACCCATTTCATGATTAGCATAGCAATGATTTTTCCTCGACTCCAACGAGCCAAATTGTCACGTACGTTTGAATGGTGATCTAAATAAACCAAGGCCGTAAAATGCATTACTTAATAATTAAAATCTAATTTTAAGTAAGAAAAATACATGTTTGATAATTGGACCAATAGTTTCCACAAAATAATGTAATTTAATTATGATGACCTCCATAACCTAATTTAATAACATGTTGAAAAAATGAGCTAATCTTGGTACCATCTAATCAACAATTTGCATGCCATTTTCATAAGATATATTGTCCACTTGCTTAGATTATCTTTTGGGAATTTTCATAGAAGCTGATGTTAATGCCATTTAATCAAACATTCATTTATTTTCTTATAAGTAATATTTCATACATAAAACATTCAACACAACCTCAAACCAATTTTTATTTTTATTTTTTCATTTAATAAGATTTTTTTAATGCCTATGGTTTCTTTAATATTTTCAAAAAAACATTTATTTTCTCAGTAAATAAGGTATGGTTTAATACTTTACATATAAAAGATAAATCCAGAAAACTAATAATCATATCAAACCATACCAAAATGATAGAACAATTTATGAACATTTCTTTTAAAGTATTATACCAAATTATTAAAACAATAGTGTAACGTGACAGGCACAAGTGGAGGAGTCGGGGAACTTCTCTAGTTCCCATGAAAATTTAAGTTCACTGAAAACTAAAGCTTCGTTTAATATTTTAATTTCTTGAAGCACATTTAAATTCAGTGAAATAAAGCAATTATTAACTGTCAACGAAAACAATATTTCTACTGTTAATTAATTTTTTTAGAAAAACTTCATTAACGATTGCATAACCTTTAAATAATTGACTCCAATTTTAGTAGTTAAATTGGGTGGTGAATCATATTTTTCAAATTTCGAACTCCTGATTAGAAGAAGAAATATTTTGATTAAAACTCATCTACGTAAATTTTCCACTCGAAAAAAATATATCGTACTAAAGATGCGAGCATTTAAAAAAAATAAATAAATAAATAAAGAACCTTCTAATAATTATTGTGAACCTAGTGTAACTCAAGTTCATATCTTTTTAGGTATACTATAAATTATGAGATATATGTATATATATATATATACATACTGTTCTTAGTAAACATCATTCTATTAAATTGTGTACTAACAATCAAATCCAAAAGTCACTTCGTTTTGGGTTCCAAAATAATATTTCTGTCAGGTATATAATATACATATGTATATATAAATACATGATTTAAACTATTTTTTCTCTACTATTTTAACCTTTTATGAATTAGATTTTGAAGTATTCCCAGAACCTTATTGAAAAATTGAATTAAAATATGAGATATGGATTAAATAAAGGAGCAGTTGGAAAAAAATATGAGGCCAAGATTTAAATAAATAAATAAAAAAGTTGGGGAAGTCAGAATCAGTAGTACAACATGAACTTATCGTCTGTCTTGTTGTCATCAAACAAAAACAAGTTCTCATTACCACAACTGCTACTTGTACTGCTACTTATCAGTTGTTTGATCTCCTCCAAACCATAATCTTCAATCAAAGGGCATAAAGATCTCACGTCTTCATGATTATTATCATCACCATCATCATGATCCATATTCTCAGCTACTGTTACTGTACTTGTCATTGTACTTGACCCACTTCCATCACCGGTTATAATTCCTCTGTTTGTACTTTGCTGCATCTTCTCTTCATGATGGTTCATCATCATTAGCTCACCGATGTGGCTGTTGCTGTTGTATGGTAAATTTAAGAAACTACCCATGTCTCTATGATGATAAAGATGATGATGATTCGTTGTCATCATCGCCATGTTCATCATCATGCCCTCGTGAGATGCTTGATACTGATGGGTACTGTGGAAGAGTAGTACTACTGATCATGTTATTTTGATGTGATGATGATAATGATGATGATAGAGGTGATGTAGATGATGTGGATGATGATGATAACAAAGACGATCGTTGAGGAGCCATGGAGGCGATGAGCTTCTTCTTGAGCTTGGTGTTCCAATAGTTCTTGATGTCATTATCAGTCCTACCATGTAAATGAGCTGCTATTACTGACCACCTGCAACCATTTTCCAATTTAACATCATTTTCTATACATCTAAAGGCCAGAAAAAAGATGAAATCATAAATATTAGAGCCTTTTGGAATTTGTTTATATAAAGTCAAGCACTACCTGAAAAAGGAGACAATTATACTGCAGAAAAGCTAAATCAAATTAAACTAATGGGAAAAGAGATTTCAATCTTCCTTGAAACATGCAAAGCTCTCTTCTTTTTCTTTTTTTTTTTTTGTTTTTTTTTGTTTTGGGTACCCACTTCCACTTCTTGCCAATAATTTCAAGTTTGCATCAATCTGATCTAAGGTTGTCTGTAAAATTTTAATCTTCAGAGATAAAAATAACAGTAAATAAAGAACCTGCTTCCAATTGTAGCAAAAAGGCTGCAGATGATTCTGTCTTCTTCTTCAGTGAAATCTCCATGTCTGATGTTTGGTCTCAAATAGTTCAACCATCTCAGTCTGCAACTCTTCCCACATCTTTTGAGCCCTTCAAATATATTATCATCAAATCCAACATGGAAACTAATCAAGACCCTTCAAAATTCACAAACAAAAATTCCCTAAAAAAAATAAAAACCCCATCTAAGTTTATACTGAAGAACTCGCCAAAGCTTTAGAAGAAAACCCATGCATGTATGAGAGATAGAGAGAGAGAGAGAGAGAGAGAGGCTTAAATTAATTATTCAAACAAGAACTCCTTAAAGATCATGAAACAAAACTTCAAGAATAGAATTATGTGTCTGTGTCACATACATACATATATATATATATATATATATATATATATACAAGAACTCCTAGTTACCAGCTTTCTGTGGGAGAGCAATCCAATTGCCACCAGTGCCATGTTGCTCTATATACTCTTTAAGCTTTGTATCTTCTTCGGGAGACCATGGCCCTTTCTTCACATTGGCTTTGTCACAACATGGAGCCCTCCCCATCTCTCTCTCTCTCTCTCTCTCTCTCTCTATCTCTCTCTGAGTTTTTTTCTTTTCCTCTGTGTTACTGAAGAGATTGATGAATATGATGGAGGTGTGTTTTGGTTTTCAAAGAGGAAAAAAGTGTTCTCTGTTTCTGTAAACTCTCAGTGATATTGACATATTTATTGAAAGAACTATGGAAATGCCCAAGTCAATGAACAATCTTTCTTTATATTTCATATTAAATGTAATTCATTTTCTTTCCTTCTTTAACATTTTCCTCCTTTCTCTTTCTCTCTTTCTATATATATATATATATATATATATATTCACACATTCGGATGAACATGATCACTATGATATGTACACCCTTAGACCAATTGCATTTTGTTTTACTGGCTTTTTTTACTTTTATCTCGTTAAGTGGTGAAACTTGTAAGTTTATAAATATAAAAAGAGTTCGTCACCAACTTGATTTAATCAACCTTTTATTTGTTTACACTAATGGAGGAACAATCTTCGCCTGATGCATTGCGATACTTCAATATATAACCCGAACGCTCATCACTAAATCGTATTTCTAGATTTTGTTTCATTTACAATTTTATTTTAAACGTTAGAAATTATAAATTTTAAATTTGACCCAAAATATATTTCTAGGGTGGAGGAAAAATGTATAGGATCACAACGTGATTTAGTGGAACATTAATAAACACATAATATCTTTGTGGTGAATTTCATTATAATATTGAATATATTTGAAATGAGTCGCATATATATTCTTCTGTATAATTACAAACTAATAAAATCCAATATAGAATATAAAACATTAATCCGATAATTCGTACAAAAAAACATATATATATATATATATTCAATTAATTGAAATTTAGACTATATATATAAAAACTAATAAACGAATAAAGAAAGAAAATTGAAACTTGTCACCTTGACAATGATGTGTGCCTGCAAATTTGCATTGTTTTCCAAAACCATCTCGGTGATATTTTTGACTAAGTCATCATATCTCCAAAGTAATCACCACATAGTCAAATAATATATAGCAGAGGTCAAATTCATTGCCCACAAGATATATCAATCCATTCAATGTTTTTGTGATAATATTAATCACATGCATTTAATACCTATATATATATATATGGATTTTTTGTATAGTCCAATTTGAGGTGAACAATAATTAGTTTGACCACTACAGTTCAATTTTTCGAAGGATATACAATTGGAATGTAAAAAGCTTTTAGTATTTTTTATTTTATTTTGATAAAAGCTTATTATGTTAAGAAAATACGTTTGAAAAGAAAAATAATTCCAAAGATATATTAATTAATCTAATAGTGGCATTAGCTAATATATATTTATTATTTAAAATCATTGATGTAGGATATAATTGTAAGCAAATGGATAGTCTAAAATTTCAAACGACTTTGAAATGGATCTTGATAAAATAATCATATAAAGTTTTAAGATTATTTGACTGAAAACACATATATATATATATATATATCCGAGTTCAGACAAATATTCATCCCAAATTCGAGGATGTTCGTAATGATTCTTATGAACAAGTTGGTTTTTTTTATGAGACATATAAAGTATGATTGTGAATTCTTAGACAATCAATTGACGAGATATGTTTTTTTTATCTTGTTCAAATATTTTCCATAAAAACATTATATTATCTTGTAACCGTATACATAAATATTGGGTCAATAACATAATAATACAATATAACATAATAATACAAAATTCGTAATGCTTTTATATGCAAACACGTTTTAGTGATTATAAAACAAATATATAAAAAGGTCTATGTGATGTTTTTGTACGTATAAAAATTATTATGTGGAACTTATTTTAGCATTGTTCATAAATTTAGGAGATGTCTAATTTTTATTATAATTTCTTCACTTTTTGTTTAAATTTATGAATATTAGATTTTAATAATATTCTCTATAAATTTCGATTCTTTATCTTATAAAACATCACGTTTATGTTGTGTTACTACTGAGATTGTTATCTTAAACAATTTTGGGGAATTCTTATTCCACTTTATCTTCAAATTTGTTATGCTTAGCTTTCTAATTTTGTGTATAATGTTGTATTTCAGTCAACAATATTGTATATGAATCTCAATCTTATTTCTTGTCTTCTTGAATTCAGAAATACTATGAATTTGACGTAATTTTGTTTTTCAACTTGATCGTCGTTCTTGTTTCTATTTATTTCTGGTAATGATTTCTCTCATTTTCGACTATTGGAAACGACGATACTACCTCTATAACGCTATTGGTTCACAAATTGACGACAAGGACAATGATCTCGTTCAAGGGACAAGTTTTTCTGTCTCTTGTTGTCCTACGGGTCATTTGTCCTGTGAAATTATATCAAACTCGCAATTAACTCTACGGTGATCAAAATTATAAAGATGGGCCAAGCATATACGACATGCGTTCCAGACGAGAAAGATCGTCACTCGATGATGCAAAATATGAAGAATAAAGTCATGTGACTTCAATTTTGGTTAAATGGAATTTTAATACCATCGAACTGAATCTTCGAACAAGCATTATTATGGAATGATCTTCATCATGAATTACAAATGGATTTTTCATGGTGTACCCCAAGACAGAGCATTCAAGTTTATCTCGAAATTCTCAAATAACTATTGGATGAGTTTGAACTCCATAAGTGTGTTTGCAATAGTTTGTGTGGAGAACTCAACACAATGCTTTTAAAAGAGTAGGACGAAAAACATGTTCAACTCTTTCTTATGGGTCTTGTGATACAAAATTTGGATTCTTTAGAATTGTGGCATCGCCATTGGATCATCCGTTTGATAAGCTCCGACTTTTTTTTTTTCAATTGATTGATATTTTAAAGTTTAATGGTAATGAGACTTATTGTGATGCTTTTTCACTAGTAACCAAACCCGAGTTTGTTTCTATTATTAATAAAGGGCATTTTTGTTATTTTATTCATTGTATCCATACAACACTCCTACTTTTGAAACTTCTAATTTCTAACGAATATTGACAATATTTTTTAAAGGTTGTTTGGATTCATATTTGCAAAGAAAATATTAGCTTAAAGACATATTACCAAGTTTCTTAACTATGATCACAAGACAGTTGGACAAATCAATAAAAGTAGTTTAGATGGACAACAACACATAATTAATGTCCTTAAAGTCTTATACTCATTGCCATTAAATACTTTATGAGTGCATTCATATGGACATTCCGTATAAAAAGAATATTTGGGAGGAAAGAAAACATCATGGTATTCTCAAAGTTTTTCATGCACTTATGTTTCAAGCGAATCTACCAAATTCTGAGAAGAATGTTTTCTTGCGACTCTATTTCGCATCAATAAGACGAAATCAAGACTTTTGCAAGGCAAAAAACAATACAAACTTGTTCACAGTTGTAAGCCAACATAACCCTCATTGAAGTTGTTAGAAGCCTTTGTTATGCACATAAAGGACACAAAGCGACTGATAAATCCACAACAGAAAATAGTAGGTGTGTTCTTCTTAGTTATCTGATTACAAAAATTTAGATAAAAAGTTTATACTTGGAAACTAATGAGGGTTTTATATCTCGAGATGTCATTTTTTTATGAGGACATCTTTCCATTTGCTTCACCACTTGTTCTTTCTAATACTTTACGTTTGTCTGATGGACCACACTCTTTAGCCTTCGATTATCTTACAATCGCAACAGAGTTATTGTACATGTGTATTCTCAACAAACTACCACCGCCAATACCAAAAGATGTTTTCGGTTTACATAACGAGTCTTATTATGAGAAATTAAGATGATGAAATGTTTAGATTTATTTACATATCAAAAGATTGATGTGTGTCATGATAATTGCATGAGTTTTTTTTAGAAGGAGACATCATAGTTTAATAATTTGTTATTTTGTGAGAAATATCCATTTTGTTTGACCAAAAAATGAAAATTGGGTTCATACCTTCGCATGTGGTATTTACCAATTATTGAAAGACTCAAAATAAATTTTTAATATGAGAGCACAACGAGTTAGAATGAGATGGCAATCTTTGCATTCGAGTCATGAAGGAAAAATGTGACATCTAAAATATGCTAAGGAATAGAAGCATTAACAGAGTATATTCTAACTTTCATATGAGGGTAGCATTTATTAGGTCTTTTCATTGATTGTTTTAGTCCTTTTGAAATGTCTAAGAGGAATTATTCTTCGTTGTTGGTCATTATAACCTTAAACAATTTACTACCAGACATGTGCATCAAAAGCGAGTTTTTAGTCTTAATGATATTGATTTGCGAGTCTAATCATCATAGATGAAATTTAGAAATATTTTTCAACCATTTATGAAGAGTTAAAAGATAAGTGGATGATGGTTTAAGCGTACGATGTTTCAATGCAACCGGATTTTATGTTACGAGGCGTTATTATATGGATTATAAACGATTTTTCAATTTATTGTTATTTCGAATAGATAATGCATCGTAGATTGACTTATCCATATTGTATAGATGAAACATATATTTTTTATTTGAAACATAAAAAAAGACAAATTATTTTGTTTATCATTATTTTACTTTGTTAATGATATAATAATATGTAACAAGGAACATTTTAAGAACAATATAGTTGTACAAATTTGAGAAGTATATTAAAATTTTTATCTAGTTTTTTTTTTAAATCCTGTACCTTTTTATTATCCAGTTTATTATGTTTCGTTTTTTTTTCGCCACATATTTTGTGTGTGATACTTATAAATCAGTAAATAAATAAATAAATAAATAAGAATTTTATTTAATTTGACATCCACCTATTTCACCATTGAATTTAAATAATTATTGTAATCGAGTATTTTCATTATTTATGTACAAAAATAATTATTAAAAATATGTGCAGTTTTAGAGTATAATCTTGACAGCTAAGAAGGAATTCAAGTAAAAGAAAAAAATATATAAAATAGAAAAATCAAAACGGAAAAACTCTTTAAGCCAGTAGTATTGTTTGATCATTGATCATATATTTTTTTTTTTTAAAGATAGTTTTTTTTAATATCTTTAACCCAATTCATCACTATTGGGTCGAATAAAGCCGAAGTATAAAACTCAATTCTCCACTTGTTACTATTCGAATGTGGTAGTGAAAGTATTTTGAGATCTAGTACCCATATTATATATTTAATTGTCTCCAATTAAATTTCGGTTAATGTGAGTGTTCGAGAATTTTGAATACCATAATAGATTAACTAATTAATCGTACAGAAAACTTTCTTACATGATTTGCATGCAATCATTTTCCAAAATATTTGCCTATGAGATGACGTGTAATGGAAGTAATTTCGGATTAAGATGGTAATTACGACAATGATCATAAGGGATCTAGGAAAGATTATCTTTATATATATGTATTTATATATATATATATATGCACATAAATTCATTATGAATTAAGAAACGGTTTTGAGGGGGGACTAGAGTGGATATAACTGTAGATATTATGATAATGACATTTCCAGTGTGATTTTGGAGGAATTGGTACTTTGTATTGCATCACGGTCATTGTCTCGATTACTTGTCTGGAGAAAATTAAGCATACCATTATAAGAATTATTATAATTAATCTTCTCATATTTTAATTAGCTTAATCACTTTATTATATATTGTTGTAAGAGCATTAGAAGCTTCTAGGAAAGGAAATTAGGTCCCCAATCAATCCATTATAAATCAGTTTATATTTCAATTTATAGAATATTGTATAATATATACTTAAATATATATATATATATATTTAAAATTTCTTCTAATAAAAGCTATATATTTAGAAAATTCTTCTATTCTATTTGCACCATTTAAACAGGGTAACTTCAAAAATATTTTCGTAGGACTAAAACACTTCAAAAATATCTTTTCCGAAAAAAATATTGACTTCAAAAACATCCTTATAAATGTTGATATTTCCAAAATACCTCTACGACCCAGCGATCCAGTTCGACCCTGCGACCCAGAGACCCAGTCCGACCCTACGACCCAGTTCGACCCTACGACCCAGTCCCACCTGCGACCCAGCGACCCAGTCCGACCCTGCGACCCTACGACCCAGCGACCCAGTTTGACCCTGCGACCCAGTTCGACCCTGTGACCCTGTTCGACCCTATGACCCAGTGCGACCGCCAGAAACTGCTAGAAATTGCCGTAAACTACCAGAAATCGCCAGAAACTGCCAGAAATCGCCGGAAATTGCCAGAAATCGTCGGAAAATGCCAGAAATCGTCGGAAAACGGTCGAAATCACTGAACTCACCTACAAATCGCCAAAAATCACCGAAAAATCGCTAAAAACGCTGGAAATTGCTGGAAATCACTGAAAATGGCTGAAACATTGTTGGAAATCGCTCGAAAATTGCTGTAAAATGCTCAAAATGGAAGGAAATCACTCGAGAATGGAAAGAAATCACTCAAAAAAGGGAATGAAATCGGTTGAAAATGGTAGGGAAACACTCGAAAATGAAAGGAAATAGCTCTCTACTTTGTTTCCCTCCTCTCAATTTTTGTTTTCCCTCCTCTCATATTTGTCTTTCCCTCCTTTATATGTGTTTTTCATTAACAAAACATAAAGGCACATATGTCTTTTCTCCAATTTTTTTTCTTCAGATTTAGGAGGATAGTTTTGAAGTGTTTTAGCCCTAGGAGGGCATTTCTGATATTCTCCCATTTAAACATCCACATCACAGTTTTAACTTTTTATTAATTTTTAAAACTTAATTATTTATTAAATCGTTTTGATTCTCTTTATATAATTGTTCTTCTTTCACATTTTTCTTCTTCTTTCATATCTCTTCCATTAAGGACTTTTTTTTTATCAATGTCCATTTTCTATTTGTCGAAAACCTAAATTAGAACAAAATAATCGATAACTCACTTCATCTTCTTCTCCATGTGGTGTTTTGGGAAGGTTTAGTAGCACATACCAAACCCAACGATGCAATAGGTTGAGTATAAGAGTTTCTCTTCTTCCTTTTATATCGGTAACTTTATCCCAATCGTCTCGATCTTATGATCATCATTGATCTCCAATGGTTCAAGTTGATTATTTATGAAGTGGTAATTCACTTTTCCATTTAGCTTATGTTACTGTTTTTTCTTTCTGTAATCTCAATTTTTATGTTTATACTCTTTTATTTATTTCAAATAGATCAATCTTGAAGGCAATTGACAATGGTGAAATAATGAGCAGTGAATTCTACCGAAGGATTATATGTTTATACTCTTTTGTTTATTTGAAATAGATCAATCTTGAAGGCAATTGACAATGGTGAAATAATGTGTGATTGCATGAAGGACTCTACCGAAGGATTATAAGTTTTTCAATTTCAATGATATAATCACTCACGAATTGGTGGATACATTGCTGACTAATACTCGAAAAAATCTTGATTTCAGATAATTTTGAATGTGTTGATACAAAAAAATCTGCACAATAATATTAGAGAATATAGAGACAGTTCTTCGAGCTTTATTGTAGCGAAGGGAATGATTATAAATTTTATCTTATCGAAACAAGAAAAAAGAGATAGATTATCTCATATCGTCGATTGATTGAGTGATCTTATTAGAATATCTCTTTTTTATATAATGATTTGCTTTTCACCGTCTAAAGTCTTATTAGAAGAGATTTGGGGCAAAGTCCTCATGTGCTTTTTGTATTATCATTATTCCTTCTTATCGTCTTTTTCTTCTTATTTGAAATGTTTTTTTCTTTGTTTTAGTGGACAGTAATATTTAAATGTTATTTATTGTTATTGTTTTGATCTGGTGATAATATATGTAGTAGATCTAATATATGTAAAATGTTATTCTGTAGTTTAATGATATATATATATATACTACATTATATATATTATAAAAAAACTGAAAATCCTTTTGAAAAAGTATTTATGTATTTTATAATATTCTTACATTAAAAACACCTAAAACTTTAATAATATTTAAACATGACAAAAAAATTATTCGAAAGTAAATATAACAATAATTGATATAGAAACTAAAAATCAATAATATCTTCACTTACCTATAAAATAGAAGCGTGTAGGAACAGTAGTGTTGGCTTCTAATCATATATATAAAAGGGACGTGTTTTCCTCCCTTCTAATGCTGCCACGTCAGTCAAGGAGGAAAAAACCCCCCTTTTCTTTGCTTTCACACCATGCTTTGCCCACGTACGCTCCTACCGTCTCTTCCTCTTCACCCCTATTGTTGCTTTACTCAACCCTATTCATTTTAACTGCAACCCCTCAGCTGTCTGTTTGTGTCCCCGCTTGCGGAGAAGAAGGCTATGCCCGCGCGTGCACTGATGGAGGGGACGGCGGTTTCGGCGCACTTGTTGCTGGAGAGGAAGCCGTCGCAACCTTGGACTTAGGGCGCTCCGCACCTGCCTCCAGCCCCTCTGCTTTAGCTGCTTCCTCCCTATGCTGCTTCCGCTGCTTCCTCCCTGCCCCATTGTTTCCGTCGAGGGTCTATCTTCCCACCCTATTGGAGGATTTCGAGGCCCTTCAGTTTGCAAGCGGTGGAGGAATTAGGTTAGGTAAGGATTTTAGATAAAATCATTTAAAACTAAATGAGAGAGCTCTGATCGATTTTCGGGGTTGTTGATGCAAGGCTACACACAATCTGGGAGCCGCGCGTCAATTGGATTGGAGATCGGAGCGAAAGAGGAAACCCAACGATGGTACGGGGCGATTTAAACCAGCAACCGGGCGACAATCGTTGGCCAAGAAATATAGAGGTACGTTATCCTGAATCTGTGTGCGATTTAGAATTTATTCATTCTCGATTCAATGAGAAGTTCAAGAGGAAAATCATTGAATCTAAGTTAAATAGGAACTTATCAAGAGCCATGGAACTGGATATTAAACAAGTATCCGCCACAACCATGGACTTAGGGCGCTCCGCACTTGCTTCCAGCTCCTTCTGCTTCAGCTGCTTCCTCCCCATGCTGCTTCTGCTGCTTCCTCCCTGCCCCATAGTTTCCGTCTAGGGTCTATCTTCCCACCCTGTTGGAGGATTTTGAGGCCCTTCTGTTTGCAAGCGGTGGAGGAATTAGGTTAGGTAAGGATTTTAGATAAAATCATTTAAAACTAAATGAGAGAGCTCTAATCGATTTTAGGGGTTGTTGATGCATCGCTACACAAAACACAAATTATATTAGCTATTGTGGTACCATGACATCATGTATTTGCATTGGTTCCTTTCCGAGTAAACATGGCAACACAATTGGTGAGAGATAGATTTTCTGTTTCCTTATTACATGGAACTGTGAAGTGAGTCTTCCAGTTCTGTTTCTCGGGAAAGTTTGCAACTTTGTGATGGGATTTTCTGTTTCTTATTAACCTCTACGGATTGTGAAAAGAAAAGAAAACGGGTTGGATTCTAAAAGAGTGTTGTTCTGTTGTGTTTGATGTTGTATGCAGTTGGGGGATCATCGTGTCTAAGTTCAAGGATAATAGCACAAGACAATGCAGAAGAAGGTTAATTAAATCGAATCACTATCAGTGATCATTGATTTCTGTGATTAAATCAGCATATCCAGTGTTAGACCCGATTATGGATTTTGCATATGGTATACATATTTGCATTCTGATTTCAAGAGAGGAGGTTGGTCCCCCGAGGAAGACATGCTTTTGTGTGAGGTGAAACCATTACTTCATTAACATGGATAACATTAGATGTCTGACATTTCTATAGTTTTGTCTGATCTTTAACTCTATTTTTTTGTTTGTAGGGTATAGGCACAAAGAGTATTTGGGAATAGGTGGATTGAGATAGCAAAGGTGCTGTCAGGCAGGTAGAACAAAGCTTTGCTCAATCTCTTTCGTGGTGAATAACATTGTGATTGTGATGATTCAGATAGTGAGATTAACCGTTCAACTCTTATGGTTCATGTGTGTAGAACTGATAATGCTGTGAAGAACCGATTCACAATACTGTGTAAGAAAAGAGCCAAGTGTGAAACCATGGAGAAAGAGAACAAGAAAGCTTATGTGAAGTCAAATAACAAAAGAATGTTGTTCCCAGATTGCATCAGTTCACAAGGAAAACCCGAAATCGAAGCCCTTTTTTCTAAGAAAATGAGGTACCTTACTATTCTTCAATTCAACAATCCAAAAAGAGACGTCACAGTGCATGTTCTTTATTTGGGCTATCCAGGAGAAACTACATTCTTGATCTTACAACAATCGAAAGGTTTGGGGATAAATCACATGAAAGGGTCGAGTCATGCGTGAACCAACAGATAAGACCTCCAATTTCGGTATTTGCCCAGAATGTCACTGTTATTGATAGCTTGGAGGCACAGAATCAAACCTGCAATGTGAAGGAGATTGATGGTAAATAACTCGGCAAAAAACTTGTGTATTTTTGTTATGATCGAACTGTCGGTGTATATTTCCACTGAGAAAACGAGTACAAATTGGAGTCTCTGAAGAGATGCTCAACTCTTCCCCTTTACAATTCTCTAATTTTTCCGATAACCCAAACTAATCCCATAACCCCCTACTTATACCCTTCATTTGAGGGTTAACAGCTTTAGTTAACTAACTACACTAAACCTACTTTTAACTACAGTTCAGCACCTGTTCCTGCACACACAAAAACACAATACACAGCAACAACACAAATAGACAAAAGCACAATCCAAGTTCAATCTTCATAGATCCTTTCTTCACTTTCCAGCTTGCTCCACTTGGCTCCTGTTCCTGTTTTTCCTTTTTGTGTACACTTGGAAGGCCATATCAATACCGCCCCCATCAAGACGCAACTTGTCCTCAAGCTGGAATGCAGGAAATTGCCGCGCCAACTCTTGTGCTTTCTCCCACGAAGCTCGGTTTGGCCGTCCGTTTGGGGATGAAAAACCGTGCTATACTTTATTTGTGTTCCTGCAAAACTAAACAATGCATTTGTGTTCCTAAATTCTTTCTAAATTTGGCTCATAAATACCTTATCTCTATTCGAAATAATGGATTTAAGAAACCCATGTGATTCCAAAACGGGTGCTGTCACCATCGCCTTCTCAAGGTCATTAAAAATTAATTTCGTAACTTCCAACCACCTGCTTAAATAAGGTCTAAAAATATCGTTCATCAGTGCTTGAAAAGTGGCTAGAGCATTCGTTAGTCAAAACGGAAAAACCAATTGTCCATCGTGCATTCGAAAAGCGTTTTTTAATATCCTCTTCGTTCATCTGGATCTGGTAATACCCCGAACTCAAATCCAATTTAGAAAAAATAGTTGCCCGAGGAAGTTCTTCCAAAAACTCATCTATCATGGGAATAGGAAATTTATCGGAAACTGTTGCTCGATTCAAAGGTCTAATGAGGCCAGCTTGAAGTAATTTTCGCACTAATTTCTCAATTTCCTCCTTATACGCGTGAATCTTAACCGCGGAAAATTCTGGAGTAATATTAACCGCAATCTCCTTAGTTACGGCCATGGAGCATAAATCTACTACATATCCTTGAGGTACTTCCTCGACGGATTTCCATAACGTTTTAAGAGTGACCAACGAATTGTGTAGTGAAGGATCCCCTCTAAGCGAATACCACACCTAGTTCTTGCAAAATTTCATTTCTAAGCTTTCGAAGTCAAACTGGATCTTGCCCAAAACCCTCAACCATTGTATTTCCAATATCATGTCCGCACTACCGAGCTCCAATGGAAGTAAATCAACCTTAAAGTCCAGATTTTGTAGAAATAATACCATATTTTTGCATTTGCCTTCACCTTTGACTATAATCCCGGTGTCTAAGAACACACCGTAACCCGTTGTCCAATCTGTTTTCAACTTCAAACGGTGTAAAACCTCAATAGATATGAAGTTATGAGTTGCTCCGCTGTCAATCATCACCACAACCTCTTGAACCCCGATTCTTCCTTTAATTTTCAACGTTTGTGGAAACGACAATCCAATAACGGAATCATAGATAATTCCACTAATTCACCCATAGGAATATACTTATTGAATTCAGCGAACTGCTCTTATCTTTCTATTTCCATAAGTTCGTTTAACTCCCCCTCATGAACAATGATGACATGCAACTCCTTATTCTTACAACGATGGCCAAGGAAATATTGCTCATCACAACGAAAACATAACCCTTTTCATCTTCGTTCATCTACTTCGGCATCGGTAAGACGTTCGAATGGAAACCCCGTATTCCTCTTCGCCCCCAGTGAATCTGTTAAAGGAAACGAGGTGTTTCCTCTATTCTGAAATGATTGAACAACAGCCCCTTCCTTATTAAACCCCTGTCTCTCATTCTGTTTTCCGGTTTCATGAGTAGAACGAGAAGTTAAAGTGAGTCCGTTACCAACATTACGAAGCATTCTTGAACTATATGGTGCGGTAGAATCTGCAACGGGATTTGCAGCCAGCCGTATCGCCAAGGAAATTACTACTTCTAATCCCACCGGTCGAAAAATGCGAATCATCTCTTGGATTTCAGATTTCAATCCATTTTTTAACGCATTCTCTAAAACACTGTCCGGAATTCCTTGTAATTGCGACATCAATTCCTTAAATTCTAGCAAATAATCGGTAAACAAACCTATTTGTTTCAGCGAGAACAATCTGGCTCCAGCATCATCGTAAGAGCCGTGTCCAAACCGTTCCAGCAATCTTTCTCTGAAATCCATCCAAGAATGAAAAGGCCGCTTGGAAATCTGCAATTGAAACAATTTCAAGGCCCTGCCATCGATGGCCATTGCCGTCAGCCTCTGTTTTTCAGCGTCGGAACAATGACCGAACCGAAAGTAGCTCTCTGCTCGAACAAACCAACCGGAGATGTTGATCCGTAAAAGATAGGCATTTCTATCTTCTGCAACATCGACGCTGCATCACCGACGAATCTCTCCCCTTCAGCAGCCGCAGGAATTCCATCGGCGGTGAAGCGCAAATCTTCCTCCCGTAGACCGAGTCCCACTGGCAGTGTTCTTGCTGAAATCGGCGTCGCGTGAGCTCCACTCATCGTCGGCGTCTGTGTGAATCCCTCTGGCAGATTTCTAGCTGAAATCGTCGTCACATGAGTTCCACTCGTCGCCGGCATCTGTCCAAATCCCTCTATTAGAGTTCTTGCTGAAATCGTCGTCGTATGAGCTCCACTCTTCGTCGGCGTCTTCTTCGCGTCGAAGTATCTGTTCGACTGCAAGAAATCCGTCAAACGATAATCGCCAGAAACAAATGGTGACATACCTAAGTCTGGATGGCCGGTCGAAGTCTCGTCGGCGTGTGCTTGGTCAGGACGGCCGATCGAAGTCTAGCCGGCGTATGCTCCATCCGTCGGCCCAGTTTCCGGCAACCGAACGGCTGAAGTTTGGACGGTTGTTCTCTGTTGTTGCAGAAAACAGAGTTCTTTGAGGTGTCTCTCGATTTCGTGTATTTTATTCATTTGAGACTCAGTTCCCTGCATCTTTGTATCCATTCCCTGCATTCTTAAATCCAATAAACCAAATTTGGCAATTTGGTGTTGAATATCATCAATCTTGGTTTCACGATTTCAGCATTCATGGTTTCAAGATCATCTTGGATTTGGTTAATCCTCAATTCTTTCGGTGAAAGATCCATATCAACGCAGCAATAGTCACGCTCTGATACCAAATTGTTATGATCGAACTATCAGTGTATATTTCCACTGAGTAAACGAGTACAAATTGGAGCCTTAGAGATGCCCAGCTCTTCCCCTTTACATTTCCTTAGTTTTTTCGATAACCCAAACTAATCCCCTAACCTCCTACTTATACCCTTCATTTGAGGGTTTACAATTTTAGTTAACTAACTACAGTAAACCTACTTTTAACTACAGTTTAGCACTTATTCCTGCATAAACAAAAACACAATACACAACAACAACACAAATAGACAAAATCATAATCCAAGTTCAATCATAGATCCTCTCTTCACTTTCCAACTTGCTCCACTTGGCTCTTGTTCATGTTTTTTCCTTCTTGTGTACACTTGGAAGACCATATCAGTTTTCCATATTAAAAATCCTTAATTAGTTCAAGGGTTTCATGATTTGTGAGGCTAACAGGTCAAAAAGGTACACAAGCGGTGTTTCTTAATTTTTTAAAAAACAATTATTCTCCATTTTTTTTAAAAATAATATAACAAGAAGGGTTAATACAATTTTATGTTATCTTATTAAATATATACACATATCCAAATTACACAATCAATATATATATATGTATATATATAGAAATAAATCGAGTAATGTATTTACTCTAGATTTTATATTGTATAATAAATTAAAAAAAAAATTAATTCAAATTTCTGAGACATAAACAAAAAGTATTTAATAGTACAAATAATTCGTAACTCAATACATAAATTATAAAATATAATACATCTAAAAAATAACATAGATTATGTCGAAATTCAATGACTAAATTAATAAAAATTTATTCATATATAGTATTCATTGATGATTCTATTTTATATTAACAAATAAAAATCAATTTTCTTTTCCATTTTAGAAAAGATAAAGGCTTCGTTGATTTTATTTTAAAAAATTATATCATCCAATGTAACATGTATACATGAAATGTAGGAGTATACAAAATATTTAAGATATTCCTATCCGCTTTGCATTTGTTCCATATCTCAACTAGAAATTTAAATATTCGAAAAAATACAAATACAAATAGTAAAAAAAATATTCGATATATACAAATATAAACAGTTGATTTAATTATTTAAATTATTCGTATCCATAAATTTATAATGAAATTAATTTTAAAGGATCAAATTATAAATAATAGAATTTTTTATAAAAAAAATTTACTTAATATATAACTATATATAATAATATAAAAACAATATGAAACAAAAGGACTAATATGTAAATATTAAACAATATTAGCCTAATCACAAGTGATATTTTTTTTCCGCTTCCCTTTTTGTCTTTCCTCTCTTCCTCTTCCTTCTCTCACTACTAAAAATTTAAAGATTGTAAACGAAATTTGCAGACTGACCAGTTTGTCTCTAAATTTAGGGATGGATTACAAACATAATAGGGACGAAAAAAGAAATTCGTTCCTAATCCGTCCGTATTTGCAAACGGATATACAATCCCTAACACTACTAGAAAATTCAAGATTAGGGACGGAATTTGGGGACCGACATTTCCGTCCCTAAATTTAGGGATGAATTATACACGGATTAGGGACGGAAAATGAAATCCGTCCCGAATCCGTCCCCAAATTTGGGTACAGAAGAGTCGTCCCTAATCCGTCCCTAATTGCGGACCAATTAGAGACGGATGAGTAAGTCGTCCCTAAATTGGGGACAGAAGTTTCTCCCGTCCCTAAATTAGGAACGGATTTTCTGCCGTCCCTAAATTTGGGGACGGCAGAAACTTCTGTCCCCAAATTTAGGGACGGGCAGGTCATCCGTCCCTAAATTTAGGGACGGACAGGTCATCCGTCCCCAAATTTGGAGACGGATTTGGGACCTTCCCTAAATTTAGGACTTTAAAAACTGTTTTAGGGACGAATTCGGGATGATTTTCGGAAAATTAATCTCTTAGTCCCTAATCCGTCCCTAATTCGTGTATAAATAATCTATTTAACCCCTCAACCATTGACCCATTTTTCATAACCAACTCTCATATTTTTCACCGCATATCTTCTATAGTGTTTACGATTATAGTGGCATCTTCATCAAGATCAAACATTTTCGATTCTAGACAATGGATGTACATGGCGACGAATCAACAAGTTTACAAAGAAATGGGTACGTTGGTTTGTCCATGCGTCAAATGCAAGAATGAAAAATTTGTTAATGAGAGCACTGCTTTATTTAAGAGGATTTACCCCGAATTATTTCATGTGGTTATGTCATGGAGAAAAATTTGCACCACGACCTAATAATGTTGTGCAAAACTTTAGTAGGGGCACTATACATCATGATGAATTTGAGTCTTCTCAAGATGTAGAAATGAACCCCTATGTGGAAATGGTGCAAAATGTATTCCGTGAAAGAAACGAAAATATTGAAGAAGATCCGAATGAAGAAGCAAAAAGTTTTTTTGAAATGCTAGAAAGTGCTAGGAATCCACTTTATGATGGTTGTAGAAGTGGTTTATCACACTTATCTCTGTTTGCACGTTTGATGAATTTGAAGACTGAAAATAATTTGTCTGAGAATTGCATGGATTGGATATTGCAATTAGTAAGAGATTATTTACCAGAAGATAATAATGCAGTAGACTCCTATTATGAGACAAAGAAGATGATGCGATCTTTGGGTTTATTGCAATATCAAAAGATTGATGTTTGCCAAGACAATTGCATATTTTTTGGAGAGAGACATCAGAGATGAGTAATTGTCTATTTTGTGGAAAAAATCGGTTTTATTTAACAAAGAATGGGAAATCGGTTCCATATCGTCGTATATGGTATTTACCAATTAGAGACATATTAAAAAGATTGTATCAATCTGTGGAGACCGCAAGCGACATGAGATGGCATGCTGAGCATTCAAGTCGTGAATAAGAGATGTGTCATCCTTCAGATGGTGAGGCGTGGAAACACTTTATTAAGGTATATCCTGATTTTGCGGTTGAGAGTTGAAATATCTATTTAGGCCTTTGTACCGATGGTTTTAATCCATTTGGGATGTCTGCGAAGAATTACTCATTGTGGCTAGTTATAGTGACACCTTACAACTTACCACCGGATATGTGCATGAAACGGGAATTTTTGTTCTTAACAATAATGATTCTCGGGCCTAATCATCCGAAAAGAAGTTTGGATATATTTCTTCAACAACTTATTGAAGAATTAAAAGAATTATGGAATGGAGTTCAAGCGTACGATGTCTCGAGGAGACACAATTTTATGTTACGAGGTGCTCTCATGTGGACAATAAGTGATTTTCCAGCTTATAGTATGTTATCTGGATGGACAATGCATGGTCGATTAGCTTGTCCATATTGCATGGAGGAAACAGATGCTTTTCAGTTGAAACATGGAAGAAAGACGAGTTGGTTCGATTGTCATCGTCGTTTTCTTCCTGTTGATGATGCATTACGACGCAACAAGAGAAATTTCAAAAGGAATGTAGTTGTGCAGAAATTTCCTCCTCCAGTTTTGACCGGCGAAGAGATTTTGTATGAACGACTTCTTGCTTTGGGTATTCCGAGGAGTATAGATTGCGGAGGGAACAATCATCCGAGAATTGGTGGTTATGGAATTACTCATAACTAGTACATGAAGAGCATATTTTGCGATTTGCCGTATTGGAAAAATCTGAAACTTCGACATAATCTTGATGTTATACACAAGAGAAGAATTTTTTCGATAACATCATCAATACAGTACTGAATGTCACAGGGAAGACGAAAGACAATATTAAATCACGCAAGGATCTAGAAGAGTATTGCTCACGAAGGGAGTTACATATAAGTGATGACGGTAAAGCGCCAGTCCCGATATTCAGATTGTCAAATGATAAGAAATATAAATTGTTGAAATGGTTGAAAGAAGATGTGAAATTTCCCGATGGCTATGCGTCTAACATTGGAAGGTGCGTTGACATTCAAGGAGGAAAGTTATTAGGGATGAAAAGTCACGATTGTCATGTATTCATGCAAAGACTACTTCCGATATGTTTTTATAAATTGATGGACAAACATGCACAAGAAGCAATTGGAGGTATGTCGTTGATTTTGTATTAATATGTAGTGTGAATATTTGTTAAATACACTAATAATACTTTCATGTTATAGGTATTGGTCTATTCTTTCGAGATTTATGTTCGAGAAACTGAGTATGGATGTAGTTCGTCGACTGCAAAATAACATAGTTACTGTACTATGTAACTTGGAGAAGATTTTTCCACCATCATTCTTCGATGTTATGGAGCACTTGACAGTTCATTTACCGCACGAAGCCGCACTAGGAGGTCCAGTTCAATTACGTTGGATGTATCCGTTCGAACGATTTATGTTTCATCTGAAGAAAAAAAAACCAAACAAAAAGCTCGACCGGAGGGTTCAATTGTGGAACAATACGTCAATGAGGAAATATCGTTCTTCACTTCATACTACTTCGAGCCACATTTTTAAATGCGGACTAGAAATCCATACAGATGTTTTGATGGTGGTGTGACATATTCATATCCAGTACCAGATGTTCCAGACATATTTTGCGGA